>WOXC01007091.1:0-406008 GCA_011680675.1 Gymnobelideus leadbeateri
ATCCAAATCTGATCTCATTATCTTCTCTCCTATTTCCTCTCTCCCTGAAACCACCTCCTCTTCCTAAATTTCCTGTTACTGACAAGAGTAGTAGCATCCTCCCAGGCACCCAGGCTTCCAACCCAGATGTCATTCTCAGCTCTTCATTCTTTCACCACCCCTCTCCAAATCCAATCTTTTGCCAAGTTCTGCAAATTCTACCGTCATCGCATCTCTTGTATGTGCTTTCTTATCTCCTCTGATACTACCATCTCAGTCCTTTCAATATACCAGTGAAGAAGGTAACCATCTGTCTCAACCCTGCAGTGTACAAAAATATAGCTAGGAATCTTTTCTTTCTTAAAAAAAAATAAATTTTTGTACCAATACTTGGTCTATTTCTACAGATTATTGGGAGGGAAAGGAAAAGAACCTCTGTGTTCTAAAATGTTTATAGCAGCTCTTTTTGTGGTGTCAAAAAACTAGAAATTGAGGGGAAGCTCATCAATTGGGGAATGACTGGACAAGTTGTGGTATATGATGGTGGTGAAATACTACTGTGCCATTAGAAATAATGAGCAAAATGATTTTAGAAAACATGGAAAGACTTACACAAAATAATGAAGATTTAAATGAGCAGAATCAAGAGAACATTGTATGTAGTAACTACAATATTATTTTTTAAATTACTTTGAGAAAATAAGTTATTTTGCCCATTATATGTACCCAAGTTAACTATAGAGGACATATGAAGAAAGATGCTATCTGCATCCAGAGAAAGAACTAACAAAGAGAAATATGTATAGAATAATTTTACATATTTATGCCTATTTGTGTCTAGTGGTAGCCATCTCGAGGGCAGGGTAGAGAGGGAAGAAAAAAGAAGAAATATACTTTATAATTCTGCTATATGTTTAAAAGGAACATCAAGTTGTGCATAGTAGATTTGCAATATCATAAGCAATCATCTTTTTATTGTACCATGTTGTGGAAATGCTTGTTTTATTCTATAAATTTAAAATGAAATAAATAGAAACTGAGAAAAAAAAGAATGTTGCCCCAATTTTACACTTATCTGTCATGAATGTGATTCATTCATCATAATCAAAACACATATTCAAGATAGAGTATGAAGGGCAAGTGCAGCATCTTAGAATTAATGGAAAACTGGCACAGACTTGCCTCATTTCACCCCTAGATATTGCCATAGCTTGGTGATTGGCTTCACTCCATCGTGTCTCTCCTCACTTCAGTCCATCCTCTACTCAGCTGTCATCAGGTTGATCTTCCTCAAGCAAATTCTATGTCCAACCTCTTCCCCAATTTAATAACTTGAAAAGCAGTTTGAAACAAATTAGTTTCAGACCAATATCCTATCTCACGTAACAAAATGAACTCAAAATGTATATGAGTATATTAATTGAATATATAAAATGGCACACATTGAATATCTTATCCCACATACCAAAATGAACTTAAAATGTATATTAGTATATTAATTGAATATATAACATGTCACACCATAAAATAATTAGAAGAGAATGAGATCATGAACCTTTCACATTTATGCATAGAGAGTAAATTCTTAGCTAAACAAGAGATACAAGAACTCTCAAGAGTTAAAATAGATCATTCTGACTACATAACAAGTTTTAAAACTTTTGCACAAAGAAAAATCAATGAAGTTGGGGGGGCGGAATCCAATTATTTAAGCTGCCTTTATTTCTTTTAAGAATGTTGTATAGTTCTGTTTTTCGTGAATATTGTTTGTGACTAGATAGACACTTTGTGCATTTTGTTGTCATTTTCAACAGAACTTTATTACAATTTCTTCCTAGCTTTTGTAAATACCATATAGAAATGCTGAAGTTTTGGTAAATTTATTTTGTGTGCTGATAACTTACTATAACACTATTAATCATCTGAATAATAAACTGAGATTTTTAAATAGTAGCATAAGGAATGAATCCATCAATCAACAAGCATTTTAAGCACCTGCTGTGTGCCAGGTACACTAGGCATAGAGGATAAAAAAAACAAAATAAGGAAAGAGTCTCTCCCTAAACAAGTTCATATTGTATTCAGAGATACAGCTTTGCATATAAGTATATATGAAACATATAGTAATTTTTGAGGGGGAAGCCACTAGCAATTTGAGGTGTGTTGGGGGGGGAGGAGGAGATCAAGAAAAAAGCCGATTTTTAAAGGAAGCATGGGATTTTAAGAGGTAGAGATAGGGAGGGAGTGCATCCCAGGAATGGGAGACAGCCAATGAAAAGCAGGGAGATGGGAGTTAGAGTATCGTGTGTGTGATTAACACTATGGCTAGATCATAGAGTATATGAAGAAACATCTCATTTATTACCTGGCTGCACTGTACTAGGACTTCTGACTTCTCCATCATGTTCAGGAAGCTCATTATTGGGATAACCTCATCATCAGCCTTCGTCCTCCCCCTCACCATTACTCTCTGAGTAGGGTGTATAAGGTGTTCTGGGAGGACTAGCCTCTCTGGTGTGAGGGCTTGCCAAGCCCTTTCCAGGCCTAGTCATCCACTTTTAGTGTCTGCCTTTGCCCAACTCTCACCTGTGGCTCCAAGAAACTGTAGTACGCTCAGTAGCCACATCCTGGTAAACTATCTCATCAGACAGGCTAGTCTCACCAGATTGAGGGTATCTGACAGGCCTCAAACCCCTTGGTTACGCAGATGACGACCCCAGACGTGAAGACTTCCCCCAGTAGAATGGGTGAATAAGAACAATTTGTTCCAATAGCCATGAAGATGGCTTAACCATTGTTGTGGAGCACTTAGGGCTTGGTCAGACATCAAAGACATCAAGGTCATCCACTGCATCCTGGGCCATTGATAGTTATCCTGATTTTTGTCTTTCCACTGGATTTTGATGACTCTGGAAGAAAGAGTGAGGCCGATGACTTTATACAATTCTGTTTCACCTAAATCCAATTCACCTGCAAGCCAAGGCATCACACTATGATGTCACTGATCCTCTTCCAAAACAAAGGACATACAACTACTCTCAGATTCTCTGATTAGAGGGTGGGGCCATGAACTTTCAACCTCCATTTGAAAAGAACCCAACTTTGACACCTCATTCTCAACTGGCTGCACTTCTTTGGAATTTCTCTTACTTCAACACCATCACCCCCCCAACCTTCCCCCATCTCCATCCTTGCTTTTTACCTTCCTTTTGTGCTTTTTCTTCCCCCAATAGATTGTAAACTCCTTGAGGGCAGGGACAATCTTTCTCTTTTATCTATCTTCAACTTTTTTTTTTTGTCTATTGAGTAACATATATAAAACGGAAAAGTGTGTTGGGGCCAGGTTGTGATGGGCATATATTTGTACAGAGTTTATATTTTCCAAAAAAAAAAAAAAAGAGTGTGTATTTGATCCTAGGGGGTAATGGGGTGCCACTGAAGTTTACTGAGTAGGGAAGTAGAGTGTGTCAACCTGAAAATTTGGTTAAAAGAAGCAAACAGGCTAGGTGATATATAAATTCATATTGCTTTGTTCCCTTAAAGCTAGCAGATACATGCTCCTGGAGCCAAAACTTAAATTATTACTGTCTGATAAAAGAATGAAAAGCCCCAGGGGCGGCTAGGTGGCGCAGTGAGTAAGAGCGCCGGCTGGCCTCAGAAAATGAGCACCCATACACAAATAATGACTAGCCATGTAACCTTGAGCAAGTTACTTAACCCCAATTGCTTAAAAAAAAATAATGAGAAGCCTTAAATACGTTTTAGAACAATCCAACTCAGCATGTCTGTCTCACTCAAATTTATGATCTCCATACATGTTTAACCTTAGTATGGGAAAGTAATTTTCTTAATTGAATAGGTTGTAAATATAATAAGAGAGTTGACAAAATGTCAATTGAATTACAACCCAGGATATATGTGTTTAATTTACCATTAACATGGTGTAACATAACATATGTCCACAAAATATTAAGATAAGAAAAGTCTGGCCAAGGTGCTTTGTCCTTGGTAGTGATTAACAGAAGAATTCTCTGGTCAGTCTTGTAGTGTTGACACAGGAAGGGGCATTTTGAGTTCACTCAGAGAGCAGGGCATGTCTGTAGTGCCAAAATATTACAAAGCATTATGAGAGATTAAGCTCAGAGTATGCCACAATGCCTCTCCCTATTGACCAATCCAGGTTTTAAGCCTTTCTCAGGTGCGGGGGGTTCAAAATGATTTGGGGAAGGATCTACAGATATTAAAGTCTCTCCTTTAAAAAACATCAGTCTGACTGCTATTGGAGGATGGAATTGAAAAAGAAAGCATGGCACTAAGAGCAGAAGCCCTAGATTCTAGTCCTGGTCTAACTGCTGATTAACTGTAGAACCTTAGGCTTCAAATTTCTCTTCTATATTCAAGAGCCTAGCGCTTGAATAGTAGGTGCTTAATATGTGTTATTGATTGATTGAACCTTGGCTCAAAGCTTCCGTCCTAGTCATATGCTATAACTTACACAGCCACATTTCAATTGTGTCAATTTCCAATTTTTTGCCACTTCAAAAAGAGCTGCATAAATATTTTAGTACATATGGGTCCTTTTTCTCTCTTTTTAAAATCTCTTTGGAGTCTAGATTTAATATTGGTATGACTGGGAAAAAAGGGATGCACAGTATAAAAACTTTGGGGGCTTAGTTGAAATTAAGAAATTCCAGAATGGCTGCACCATTGGACCATTGGCTTGATTGTTATTCAACTGCTTTTATCCTTAATCTCTCTCTTCATATTCTTTCCACTCCCTTGTCCCACTCCCTTATAGTTTAAAAATCCACCTACACATTTTTAGCCCTTTCTTGGTCATACCCCTCCAGGTGTTTCCAAGGAGTTCAGGATGCTGAAAATGAATGCCCACTGGTGAGTGGAAATAATCCAACATTTCCCTTTTCTACCTCTGAAGAGTTTTTTCTCTGGTCTTGGGGTTGGAGTTTTTTCTCTGGTCTGATGAAACTAATAAACCCACAATATAAGGATTATTCGAAGCAGAAACTGAGAAGTCACAAGAATAGCTGGTAGTGGTAGAAAGGCAACATACCAATAAACCACTGAAGAGAGAAGGCTGGAGAACCAGGGAGAAGAAAGCTTTATAGGGTGGCTGTTATTAGAGTGTCAAAACTCCAGGATAGGGGCGGCTAGGTGGCGCAGTGAATAGAGCGCCGGCCCTGAAGTCAGAAGGACCTGAGTTCGGAGCCGGCCTCTGACACTTAATCCACACAAACAAAAACCTAGCCGTGTAACCTTGGGCAAGTTACTTAACCCCAATTGCCCTAAAGGGGCGGCTAGGTGGCGCAGTGAGTAAGAGCGCCGGCCTCGGAGTTGGGATGACCCGAGATCAGATCCGGCCTCAGAAAATGAGCACCCACGCATAAATAATGACTAGCCGTGTAACCTTGAGCAAGTTACTTAACCCCAGTTGCTAAAAAAAAAAACAAACCTCCAGGAGTCAGTTGGGTGTGATCAAATGACACTCAAGAATCTGCATTTAAAAATAATAGCTATTTTTTTGTCTCCAGTTCATCTATATCTCCTATTTTTTAAAAATAAAACCTCTTCTTCTGTGTTTATTTTTTGTTTATTTATTTCTTTTTTGTTTATTTATTTCTTTTTTATTTATTTATTTTTAAATGTATATTCAATGCATTGGACCTCTCTTTTTTTATTTTGTTGGTGTTTATTTTGGGGAATATGATTCTCCCCCCGCAAAGACTGCTTTAGTTGCATCCCAGAAATTTTGCTATGTTGTTTCATCATTATTACTTTTTGGTGTAATTACTAATTGTTTTTGTGATATGTTCTTTGATCTATTCATTATTTAGGATTTTGCTTTGAAGTCTCCATTTGGTTCTGGGTCTTTTTTTTTTTTTTTTTTTTGGAGGGCAATTGGGGTTAAATAACTTGCCCAAGGTCACACAGCTAGGTTTTTGTTTGTGTGTGTTAAGTGTCTGAGGCTGGATCTGAACTCAGGTCCTTCTGACTCCGGGGCCAGCACTCTACTCACTGCGCCACCTAGCTGCCCCTATCTGGGTCTTTTCTTTATGATGCCTAAACTAATGATTGCTTTTATTGTATTATGGCCAATAAAATATTTATTTAATTTTTTAAAATAGCTAGCATTTATATGGTGATTTAAGTTTACAGGTCACTTAAAAATATTATCTTATTTTATCCCCATAATAAACCTGGGAAGTAGGTAATTATTATTCTTATTTAACAGATGAGGAAAATGAGGCAAAACAAGATTAAATAATGTACATAGGGTCACATAACTGATAAGTATCAGATAAGTAGCACAGGTTCTTAAATCTGCTTTACTAGGAAAGATAACTGTTTAAGAGGTCAACAATCTTTTTAAATTACATTTACTAGTTCAGGGGAAAAGTCAATACCCTGAACTTCAGAGAAAATACAAACAGAAAAATAAAGACCAACAGATGGGGCTCTGCATGAATCAAAGCAGTATTGCTATACACTTTACATATATTCCTGGATTGAGAGAGCCTTTACATCTGAGCAGTCGTGGAGCTCTGAACATATGGCCACTCAGAATCTCAACCATGGAATCACAAGATCCTTCTCATAAGTGAGTCCCCAAAGCAAAGTACCCATTCAGAGCATATATACACTTCTCAGAACCAGAAGGCATTACAACCCTTGTGACTCAGTGCCTAATTAGAAATTAGCAAAAGGTGTGAAAGCCTTCATACAAGCAAGCTTCCTTTAAGCAAGCTTCCTCTAAGCAAGCTTTCCTTAATGGGCTCCACATGAGGCCTATTAATAAGCGGGGAAGATCTTATATGCCATTAACATTACAATTCCCATTACCTCTTTTCTGGACAATAACAATAGCATAGTGTTTTTCACATAGTATATGCATTTAATTTGAGATTACATATATGTTTGTTGAATTAAATTGGTGGGTGGGGGAAAGGTGTGGTAAAGAAAACTGTTTCCATGTGTTTTATTCCCTGGGCTTCTCCTTCAGGAAATGTAGGTCAATAAAATCCATTAGCAGACTCTTAAAAATGTAGGTTTCATATTCAAAAGTGTTGTGTTAAGAAAAACAAAAGGGGGCAGCTAGGTGGCACAGTGAATAAGAGCACCGGCCCTGGACCCGGGATCGATCCCAGCCTCAGAAAATGAGCACCCACACATACATAATGACTGGCCGTGTAACCTTGAGCAAGTTACTTAACCCCAATTGCTTAAAAAAAAAAAGTGACTTATAAAGGAAACATCATCAAATACTTACTGATCATCTACTATCTGCAAGGAATTGTGGCAATTCCCAGTTTTTCTTGATGATTCAGTCAGTCTGGTAAGAATGAGAAGCACTGGTTTTTTTGCCAGTCTGTAACCCAATAGGGAAGGTGAACTGTATGGAAATAGTTGGACTTTCTATTCTCTCCTACAAGATAGATATCCTGAGAGACAGCAGGCTTGATAATACATCGTCAATGGCTGTTTGATATTTATTGGAAGACACAAATAAGATTAGACATATTTATAGGTTATTGATTCCAAGTTTTCTACTCTTCCCACTCACCCAGTGCTAAGCAAACTTAAAGTATGGAAAATATGTGTTTACTAAATAATTTAGAAATTCTCCCTAGTGTTTTCAAAATATGATGCCGTCCACAAATCCTTACCTTACGCAGGTGGCAAGACCCACCAGGATACCTGCCCCCAACTTCCTTTCTTCAGACCCCATCCAAATAGGAAAAGAGAAATGATTACTCACACTTCTAGGATGAGTTGAGACCAGCTTTGATCCCTCAGATCAGACTGAGAATTCACTGCTTTACCATCTTCCCAGTCCCTTTGTCCTAAATTATTTTGGGCCACTACATCAGCCTGGCCTCCCCATCCTTCACACCCCCAAGCACTATCATCTGGCCTGATAATGCACCCTAAGGGCCTCTGCGCCTTGCCAGCCACACCCCTGCTGCATACTTAAGCCTCTCTTGGCTTTTCCATCCACCCTAAGATAAGCAATCTTCTATGTATGGTATTCCCCAATTAAGGGATGAGCTCCTTGAAAGCAGAAATTATCCTACTTGTTTTAATGGTATCCTCAGCACTTAGCAGAATGTTTGGCATGTAGCAAATGCTTTGTAAATATTTTTTTTCATTCATTCATTCATTCAACAGTTATATGAAGGGAGATGCACTTACATTTATACAAAGGTTTCTTCAATAAGTGACCTAGTCCTTAGGCCACTGGTTACTTTTTTATTTTGTGATGACAGCTGTGGACTGGGTGTAACACTGTGTCAGAACCATGAGACATTTGGGGCACTGAAATAGGAGCAACAGTCCAGATGAGCTCATGGACCACCTCGCTTAAATCTACAGAAAGATGGTAGACTAATTACTGAGCAAGGATTTTTATTGTAGCAAAGAACCGGAAACAAAATTCCCTTCAGTTGGGGAATGGCTAAACAATTATGATATGTGAATGCAATGTAACGTTACTGAACTATAAACAATAACATATGCTATGAGAAACCTGGAAAGCCTTGTATGGACTGATATAGAATAAACTGAGCAGCTCTAGAAAGATTTACACCATAGCCACAATAATATAAAGCAGAACATCTGTGAAAAAGTTCGGAACTATGATCAATGTGATAACCGGTCATGACTCCAGCGGACTGATGATGAAACCTCCTTTCCTATGACTTGGCAGAGCAGGGATGGACTAGAGGTAAAGAATGAAGGATACATTTTAAGACGTAGCCAATGTGCTCACTTGTTTTGCTTCATCATACTTCTAGAGGAAGACCTGTGAGGTATGGGGAGGTGATTGGAGAATAATAGTGATGCAAAAAAAAAAAATATCAACAAAATCTTAATGAATACACAAGGGAGAAAAAAGTTCAGATGTAAGGCTAAAACAAACATGATGGTTTTGTTACTACCACACTAAATTTAATGTACACTTAAAAAAAACCACAACTATATATAAAGTTCAGTTTTACAAACAATTCTCTTTTCTGTTCTTTGTGTACTAAAATATTCATATTTTTAGATGTTAGTTAAGTTCAAAAGGAAAAAACAAGAAAAACATTTTTCAGCAAGGGGATTCCCTGAAGTAACCATCATGCATTGCTCTCCTTGAGTCAAATACCTACCCAGTTCTTCTCTGATGATTGTATGCCTCCCAGAAGGATGCAGCATTCCAAATGATTGCTAGAGGGCACTCAGCCTAAAAACACCTAACAAATTCTCCCTCTCCTCCCTGCCCCACCCCAGCATCCCTCTTCCCCATCCCCATCAGTGCTACTGAAATGTATGTCTTCAAGCAGCTTTCATAATTTAAGTCAGAGAATGATCTGGAATATTTCTAAATATATATAAGATATATTCAATTTATGATCTATCCATGACTCTAAAACCCCTTTCCTAAATCTGGAATCCCTTCTCTCAATCTAGGAACACACACACACACACACACACACACACATTCACAAGACACGTTAAGTATTCTATATCTCTATATTGTGATAGTCACATAATTTGTTGGTTATAGAGGAAATGGAAGAAAACAGTTTAAGTACCTCCAACCATCTTAAAAAAAAAGTCTCTGTCTTATGGCCCAGATCTTAGGAATCCCAGATGTACACAACTTGCATTTGCAGGTCAAAGACGGAATTAATGGAAGAGGCAGCAAGTCTGGGCTTCCAGCTCTGGGTCATGGACTCTAAGCAAGGGAAAATAAGGGAAGCATGATTAGAGAAAACTGACCAACACCACCCCCACCCAACCCCCCTCCACTTCGAGTCTCCATCCCCATCTCCCTAACACCTTCATGTCATATTACTGAACCCCAGCTTTCATCTCGAATCTGGCACTCCCACCCTGGGCTTTCAGGCTTCTGATTGGGGATTTGGATTCACTTTAACTAGCTTAGCCTCCACCTATCATGCTGCTGTTGCCATACCCTTCCAAAGCAAACCTTCTTCCTTCTTTTTACCTCTAGTTCTGGGAACTAATCAAACCCACATATGTATTCCTGGAGTATAATTCCATCCTAAAACTACATTTACCATCACTATGACATTCCTGACCACTACATCCCTACATAACTACCACTTGTTTTGTGTTTTTCCCCCTTTTGGAATATAAACTCCTTGGATGTAGGGAGTCTTTCTTTTTGTACCACCTATACTTAACATAGTGCCTGTCACAGTGTTCAGTCAAAGAAATCAAAACTATCTATTGTCATATGAAAAAAATTTCTAAATCACTATTGATTAGAGAAATGCAAATTAAAATGACTCTTAGGTACTATCTCACACCCATCAGATTGGCTACTGAGAGAAAAAAGGAAGATGGTAAATGTTGGAAAGGATGTAAGAAAACTGGGACACTCATGCATTGTTATTAGAGTTGTGAACTGATCCAACAATTGCGGGGAGGGGGTTTGAAAGTGTGCCCAAAGGGCAATAAAACCATAATACCACTGCTACATCTGTATCCCAGAGACTCTTTTTAAAAAGGTGAACAAACCCAATTCTACAAAAATATTACTTTTTTTGATGACAAAAAAAATTGGAAATTGGAGAGATGCCCTTCAGTTGGGGGATGGCTGAACAAGTTGTGGTATATGATTGTAATAGAATATTATTGTGCTACAAGAAATGACAAGCAAGATGATTTCAGAAAAATCTGAAAAGATTTACATGAACTGATACAAAGTGAAGTGAGCTGTACCAGGAGAATATTATACATAGTAGCAGCAATATCGAACAATGAATTATACAAGACTTAGCTATTCTCAGCAATACAATGATCCAAGATAATCCCAAAGGACTATGATGGAAAATGCTATCTGCCTTCAGAGAAAGAATTGATGTTGTCTGAATACAGACCAAAGCATATATTTTCCCTTTTTTCTTTTTTTTTCTTTTGAAGTCTTCTCACACAAAATGACTAATATAGAAATGTTTTATATGATTGCACATGTATAACCTCTATCAGATAGCTTATTGTCTCAGGGAGGGGGAAGGAAGGTCTGGTAAGAATGAGAAGCAGTGAATAGAATTTGGAAGTAAAAAACTTAAAAAAAAAAACCCAACAAATGTTAAAATTTGCCTTTAAATGTAATTGGGGGAAAAAAAAAATTTTTTAAAAGCTTATAGTGGGGCGGGTAGGTGGTGTGGTGAGTAGAGAACCGGCCCTGGAGTCAGAACAACCTGAGTTCGGATCCGGCCTCAAACACTTAACACACAAAAACAAAAAAACCTAGCCATGTGACCTTGGGCAAGTTACTTAAACCCAATTGCCCTCCAAAAAGCAAAAATATAAAAATAAAAAGCTTATAGTGCCTGGCATATATTAACTGCTCAATAAATGCTCCTTCTTTCTTTCATTCATCCCACCAGCTTTGGAATTTTCTTCTGGGAATGTTTCAATTGCCTCTCTTTTATTACATATCAATCTTTTTTTCATTGATGATTAGGCTCATATTTGCAGGGTATATTATTTTCTGCTGCATTTTGAACTCCTTTGCTATTCAGAATATATTATTCCATTCCCTTCTGCAGTTTTTGGTGGGTGCAGAGTAACCTTCTGTTATTCAAATTTCCCTTCCTTTATTTTTCAGAATCTTTCTTCAGTGTTTATGGAGTTTATTGGTTATCCTTAGAATTGCTCATTTTGACCTCTTGTTTCTTGGAGTTCAAAGAACAGATTAGTTTGTGTATTTTGGTTTGTTTGTTGTTGTTTTGTTTTGTTTTTTTTCCTGGAGGTCATCAATGAATACGTTTGATTGGTACTTTGTTATCTTCAAAAGTTCTGGGTAATGTTCCTATATTAATTCTTGTGTTATGGTGTTTAACTTTTTTGACCTGTCATGTTCTTCTGGAAAGCCTATGATCCTTAAGAGGTTTCTACACATATTCTTTACAAGATCAATGAATTTTGCCTCCGTAGAAGTAATATGTCCTTTTGGTATTGTTTTTTGCTCCTTTTCTTCCAGGTTGAACTTAATATTCATGATCTTTTTTTTTTTTTTTTGCTTCTTTAGAGAGACTCACCACTGTGGATTTAATTTCATTCTGTTCTGCTAATTATTTCTGCTAGGCAAACCACAAATTCTACCCTTTGCTCCCTTCTCCAAAAATACTGTTTTCTCCCTTGAATCCTTTTGTTGTTCCACCTGTTGAATCCACCCTGTTGTTCATGATTTCCTGAGAATCCATAGGGTTCTGTGCATCATCAGGTGTTTATTCAATTTCCTTTATTTTGCAATATTTTTAGAGAGATTTGTAATTTTTTAGATGTCTTGGTCTCATAGATCTTCCCCTTCTAATTTTAGCTTTTTTGTTGATTTATCTGCTTATACTCCAGGTTTTTAACTGAATTTTCTTCCTTCTGATATCTTTGATGTTTTTCATCTTTTCCCCATCATATTCCCTCATTTCTTCCTCTCTGACTCCTCAGCCAGTAGTGGGTGAGGACCTCCCTTCCTCAGCTATCTCCCATGTTGGGGGATTTCTTTTCCACCAGCTCTAGTCACTGCCCTAAATAGAACTGGTACTGGACTTCAAACCCTATTTCTTCAGGCTCAGCATAACCCTACATACCCTTGTTTACTCCATTTTTTAGTTCTTTGGCTGAGCTGAGTGGCTGCTTCAAGCTAAGCTTGTACAACTTACCCTAGGGACCACTCCAGGCAAAAGGGAAGCACAGTCTTGCCCCCTTACATGACCTTGCTCCATGTAGAGCTAGATCCCAACCTGACCTTTGGGATGTCTGCTCACAGATTCATTTCACACGTTCTTGCCCAGCCTCAATATTCTTTTTGAGCTCTCAGTCTTTCTGTTTACTGGTCTTGATTCTGTTTCCTCCTCATGCCCCATCCCTTATCCCTTTATCTTTCCCTTCTGGGTCTGTCACTGCTCTCTGACTCAAGTCAACCCCCACATTTTCACTCTATCTCCACCCCAAAAGGGAAGGTGGCATGGACCTGATCACCTTATCTTGTGCCAATCAATTAACACTTTCCATTCCCCTCCCCCAACTATAGGTGTGTTATTTTTCATATGGAAAAAGTCAGTGTGTTTGGTTAATTTTTAAAACTGCTTTTCTTTTAAAATCTTTATAATGGAGAAGGCTCATTGGATAAGGAAGAGGGAAGATTGATATATTCAGAAATGAATATGATATTAAAAATGCATTGATTTTTTTAAAGTTGAAAAAGAAAAATCTAACCCAGAAACAAAAAACATACATGGCAGAGTCACTTGTTACTCTCCAGACATTCCAACAGAAGGCTGTAAGGCAATGGGCCCAGAACATTATGCTCCAGCAGCAGTTGGGACAGACATGCTTCAGGGAGCTGTCTGAAACCTAGCACCAAGTGAATTGGTAATTCTGGAAGTGGCTAGAGTCAAGTTCCCACCTACCAGCCACATGTACCTACCCCTCTTTATCCTCCTCTCCCTCAAGTCTGTTTATCAGATATGCAGAGAACTCTCCAAGGCTTCAAGCCTAAATCAAATTGCATAGAACTGTACACTCTAGGCTAGTGTGTATATTGCAATGTCCTCCCTTTTGAGATAAGCAGCCCACTTGGCCACAACCTTATCTCAGAAATTCTTGTGCACCCTCCTCCCAAGACGTCTGTGATAGATTTTGGGGACTCAGAATTTAGATGAGAAAACATTCTATTTTTGCTAACCTTTAACTGAAATTTAGCATTTCCATCTCCTTCCTTTAAAATAGGACTCTGCACAGATAAAACGTATGTGTGACAGCTAACTTCAATAGACTGGGCTCCTCTCAGTAATGCAAGGTTATAAGACAACTCCAAAAGACTCATGAGCAAAAGAGATACTCAGGTCCAGAGAAAGAGATGCTAGTCTAAATGCAGATGGAAACAAACTACTTGCTGTGTTTCTGTTTCTTGTTTTGTTTTGTTTTGTTTCCTCTTTCCCACTGATCATTCCATCAGTTATAATCCTTCTTTACAACCTGACTAATGACTAATGTGAAGATATTTGTAGATCCTATATTCAAGTGTATGCTGCCATGATGTGGGGGGGGGGGGGCGCGGGTAGGAAGGGAAGAAAATTTGAAACTCAAGGACTGTGGAACTAAACGTTGCAAACTAAAAATATATAAACAAATCAATTCTTTAAAAATGAACCTTCAGAAATATTAAAAAAATAAAATATGATTCTGAGAAAGGGTCCATAAGACTTCACTGTACTGCATAAGATTTCATGACTCACACAAAAAAATAAGGATAACAAGGAGCCTCTACCCTGCCTTATTAAGAACAGGTCTAAGTGGGGTGATATAGAACAAAGGTGTTAAACTCAAGGCTAAAGACCAGTTGTGGCCCCCCAAACTCCTGAGTGTGGTCCAGACTGAATCAGATTAAAATGTGATTGGGAAATGTTTAATAAAATAAAGAAAAATGCAATAAAATTGAGATGTTCATTTATGTTTTTCAAAGTCAATATGCTGCCTGCAGGATTCATTTCTATTAGAGTTTGGTGCTACTGAAATAGAAGGTTTCTTCCAGGGATTCAAGGAGATTTGGGCTATGCCTCTACAACCCAGAATTTCTAGCCCTTGGTTTTGCTAATTCAAATAGGAAAGGGACATGTAACTTATGTGAGTTCCTTGTAGTGTGCCCTCACCCTGACTGAAAAGTTTCTAGAAGCTTTCCTTGGACCTATATATGATGAATTCACCTGGGTGGCAGTAGATTTAACTGCAACCATCTGGCAATGTTCCACTTTAGAGTCATGCCTTCAGTTATACCATAGGGACACCAGAATTCTTCCTACCCACCTGCCAGTCCTGCTGCCCTATTTCTGGGCACAACCAAAGAGTAAAGCCATCACCAGACTCAAATATTCAGCTCTACAGGCACAGGTACTATCCTTATGCTACCCAAATTCTGTCGTTCTTTCAGGACCCTCCTTGTTCATCACCCTTAAAACTGAACTTCCCAACTTCTAGTTGGTATGGAGTTCCAGACTTAGTGACCCCTTGAGGTCCATGAAATTTTCAAAACCTTTTTCTGCTTTGTTAAGAACAATGCTTCTCTGTGGTAGTTGAGATGATTAATAGGTATCTGCTTCAATTTAGACAGGGGACGCAGGAGACAAATTCCAGCAGGCCAAAGTGGGGAAGCATTGCTAATGTTCAGCCTGAAGATTATTTGCTCCTCATTCTTTCCAGTGGATCTTGAGGTCTATTGGCTGATTTATATAATCTGGATATTTCATGGGACACAGCAAAGTTCTATTCTGCTCTCTGTACTTTCAAGAGCAAGTGTTGAACTAACTTATGCCACAGGCCCTGAAGCCTCACCTCAGAGCTGTCTTTCCTATACTGGGCATTTAGTAATACAGTTGAGAGAAAAACACGACTATGATATCTATCAGACATGTTTTATCTTGGCCTCTGTCTTCATCTCTTTGGACCCTAACAAACAAGCTGTTTAAAGGTCAAAGCATCCATTGTCAAAGTGGGAGCCACCTTCCAACAAGCTGCCCCATGGTACATCACAGTCCTGTCTGTGCCTCTCCTGGTAGTCACCCTTGGAATAAAAGAGCCACATTACATAGGAGAAAGCAGTATTTGTAGCAGAGACTCTATCTGAGGCTTGGATGTAGGCAGACACATCATTCAAATTAAATAAGGTAATATTTATAAAGCTTACAATGCTCAATATCTTCCCTATTCTCTCATTCTTGTATACCAGATATGAAAATGTGAAGCATCTAAAGCAAATCAATCAACCAATCTATCAAGAAGCATTTTTAAGTGCTTACTAATGTGCTAGGCACTGCACTGGGATCCAAGAAGAAAAATATTAAAATGAAACAATTCCTGCCTTCTAGGTGGTTACATTCTATTGGAAAAGACAACTGACACATGCATAGTATATACTTCAGAAATCCGTTGTCATTTCTGTTTTAGATATACCTTTAGCAGGAGAAGGGAGGCAGCTAGGTGGCACAGTGAATAGAGTTCAAGAGTCAGGAAGTCTTACCTTCTTGAGTTCAAATCCAGACTCAGACACTTACTAGGTATATGACTCTGATCAAGTCACTTAACCCTGTTTGCCTTGATTTCCTCATCTGTAAAATGGGCCAGAGAAGGAAATGGAAAACCACTCCAGGGTCTTTTCCAAGAAAACCCCAAATGGGGTCACAAAGAGTCAGACACTACTGAAAAAGACCTGAACAACATAGGTTCATACAAATTTAATGGGGATCTGGTGCATTGCAGACCCCATTATCTTATTTGATAGATGCAACCTCTCTGCATAGAGAATATAGTTTGCTTCTGGGAGAATTATTTTTTTTTATTGTATATATTTGAAACATTTAATTTTAAGACCTCGAATTTCAGATCCATTCCCTTCCTCCCTTGTCACCCATTCCCTCTGGGAAGATAAGTAATTCAGTATATGTTGTACATGTCTAGCTATGCAAAACATTACCATAGTAGATGTATTGTACAAGGCTGCTTATAATTCCCTCCCACTCATCCCACCTCCCACCTGGTCCATTCCCTACTTGATCCTGTCCCTCTTCTATAGTGGGTACTTCCAACCTCCCCTCCCCCCAAGAACGCCCTCCCATCCATCATCCCTCCTCTCATCCCCCTTCCCCCTATTCTGCTGCAGGTTAAGATATCCCATTTAGTATGTATGTCATTCTCTCCCTGAACCAAATTCAATGAGAATGTGGTTTTGCCTTTTTGCCTTCCTATTCTTCCCCTCCCTTGCAGCCACTTCCCCTTCCCTCTTCTACATGAGATAGTTTACCCTACCCTGTCTCTCCCCATCTCCTCATGCCACATTCCTCTCTCACCTCATAATTTCATCCCTTGAGTATTCTCCCTTCCCAACAAATTCAACCTATGCCCTCTATCCATGTATAACTGTAAACATATATACACACATTCACATATGTATTCATGTGACCATACACCCTTCTTCCATTATTTTCATACTGAGAAAGGTTTCATCAGTCACAGTTATTGTTTTTGCATATAGGAATGTAAATAGTTCAACTTTGATAAGTTCCTTTTGATTTCTTTTCCATGATTACCTTCTCAGGCATCTCTTGCTTCTTGTGTCTGGATGTCAAATTTTCTATTCAAGTCTGGTTTTTTCCTCAAGAATGCTTGAAAGTCCTCTATTCCACTGAATGACCATATTTTCCCTGAAACAAAATACTCAGTTTTGCTGGGTAGGTGATCCTTGGGTTCATTCCCAGTTCTTTTGCCCTCTGGAATATCATATTCCATGCCCTTCCATCCCTCAGTGTAGAAGCTGCCAGGTCCTGGGCTATTCTGATTGTGTTTCCACAATATTGAAATTGTTTCTTCCTGGCTGCTTGGAGTATTTTCTCCTTGATCTGGGGATTCTGGAACCTGGCTATAATATTTCTGGGAGTTTTCTTTTTGGGATCTTTTTCAGGAGGTGATCGGTGGATTCTTTCAACCTCAATTTTGCCCTCTGGATCTAAAACATCAGGGCAGTTTTCCTTGAGAATTTCTTGAAGGGTGATTTCTAGGTTCTTTCCTTGATCATGGCTTTCAGGTAGTCCAATAATTTTTTAAATTGTCTCTCCTGGATCTATTTTCCAGGTCAGTGGTTTTTCCCATGAGATATTTCACATTGCCTTCTAATCTTTCATTTGTTTGGATCTGCTTAACAGTATCTTGATTTCTCATAAAGTCATTAGCTTCCATAGCTCCAGTCTAACTCTGAAGGAATGAATCTCCTCGGTGAGGAGATTTTTTTTGAGATTCTTTTTCCATCTGGCAAATTCAACTTTTTAAGGCATTCTTCTCCTCATTGCCCTTTTGGGCCTCCTTTGCCATTTGAGTTAGTCTATTTTTTAAGGTGCTGTTTTCCTCAGTCAGGCTGCTGACCCTCATTTCATACTTTTCCTGCATTCTTCTCATTTCTCTTCCCAATCTTTCCTCCACTTCTCTCATTTGATTTTTAAAGTCCTTCTTAAGGTCCTCTATGGCCTGTAACCCACTCATGTTTTCCTTTGGGGCTTTTGGAGGAGGATTTCTGACCTCACAGACCTCTTCCTGTTCTATGCTTCAATTCTCTTTGCCCCCAAAGTAGGAGTCTAAGGCTGCATTTTTCTGTTTAATTTGTTTCCTTTGCCTTGGCATGTTGCCACTTAATTACTTGACTATTGGGCTTGTTGTCACAGTATGGCTCTGCTGCCAGATGGGAACTTTCGTCCCGAACGTGTGGGGGAACAACCATTTCTGGCAAGCTGGAAACCCACCCACAACCTCCACCCCAGATCACAATCCAGATCCAGGGATGTTAAAGCAAGAGCCATTACCCCTCAAGACTGATCGCTGGATCTCCCTACAGTTCACAGGCCAGGAGCTAGAGCTGCCTCTGAAAACTACAAAATGGCATGTCTCCTCAGCAGCTTCTAGCCCCCAGGGGAGGAAGCCGACGCGTTCCCCAAATACTGGTCCCAAAGTCCATAGGGCACTAACCTCTCACTTTGTCCTAGGCATATCTATGTTGATAATTCTGGAATCACCACAGCTGCTGGTGTTCTGGGGTCCCTCCAGCTGGCTGCTGGCCTAGCCACCCTGGGGCTAAAACCCCGACTCAGGTGTTTGGCTGTGCTCCTCTCCCCATGCTCTGCATGCTGCACTGCTGGCTCCCAGAGCACTGTGCTGTTCCTTCCTGCAGGGCTGCTGGGCTGTCCTCAGCGGGAGGTTAGCTTCTCTGTGTTGTTTTGTGGGTGCTGGGGCTCCGGAAGTTGTTCAGAGTCCCCTTTTACATGGTTTGGAGGTGATCTGGGGGGAGAGTGGCTTGGACGTGCTGTTTCTACTCCCTCTGGGAGAATTATGATGACCTATACATACATATTCATTCTACCATTGGTTCTGGTTAGCTAATCCATGGATCATGAGAGGCTCTTTGGTTGTGAAGGCATTAAAAGACCTTAGCTGATTTCTGTCTCTCTCAGCCTCTTTTGTCTCATTCTTTCTTGAAGACACCTTTACTGCTCATGAAGTGAGATTTTTGGCAACCTTAGACGTTTCAAAGGCCAGAAGTGCCAGCCATAGGAATCTAGAAGTCAGAATCCAGGCTGGATTTCTCAGTTGGTGCAGAATTAATATCCCAAGAAGCAAGGAATAATCTTCAGAAGTGACTTTAGAGACCCCATCTGGAAATGCCAGTGTAGGAAATGAGCTAAGTTTTAATCTTACTTCTCCAGAGACTAAGGTCTACATCACCCTATGGGGGATTATACTCTCTCAGGTATTATGGTGGGAGGAATGCTTGTACTTTGTTCTTTATGTATTTTTAAAATAAATATATCCTTGTAAAAGTTAATTGATGGGGGCAGCTAGGTGGCACAGTGAATAGAGCACTGGCTCTGGAGTCAGGAGGATCTGAATTCAAATCCAACCTCAGACACTTAACACTTACTAATTGTGTGACCTTGGGCAAATCACTTAACCCCAATTGTCCTGCCTTCCCCCTTCCAAAAAGACAAAAAAATAAAGTTAATTGATGTTAAGTAGTTAAATGGAACTGGGATGCTAATCACTGGCCCCTAACAATAGGGGGGCAGTAGAAAAGAGAGAAGCCCAAATCCTCAGTTACTCCTGGAACCCTGAGGGGTAGATGTGTCAAACCTAGCCTTGAAAGAGTTGGGTCAAGGCATTATGTCACACAGAATATATACAAATTATTTAATGGGGATGGAGAAAGGCACTAGAAGCTGTGGGAATTAGTATTTCATGTAGAAGGTAGCATTTAAGCTGAATCTTAGAAGAAAATAGGAATAATAAATAGTAAGCAGAAGTGATGATCAAAGGCAAAGGGGTGAGAGATGGATGTCATGTTTGAGGAACATTAGGAAGGCCAATTTGACTATACTGTAGAGTATGAGAAATAATGCGTAGAATGTTCGGAAAGTTGAGATGGGGTCAGGTTATAAGGGGACATCATTGCCTTGGGTATTAGTCTACAGTGGGTTCAATTTTATCACTCCTTAGGTTACATCGTTCACTAAAGTTCTTCTCCTTTCTCCCATTGTGGCACAGAGGTAATTATGGGTACTCAAAGGCTATCCTGGCTTAACACAAACTCTGGCAGGCCCTTCTAAGTCAGAAAGACTGCATCTGGGCCCATGATATTCCCAAGTATTCCCAACTTCACAGGCCTTGCTAAATTCCCAGTTGCTCAAGTCTAGGTAAGTTCAGAGATTCATCATTAGGTTACTTATAAAATGATGACTTTCCACTACTAGAATTCTTGAAACTCATCTACTCCAAGTCATAGAATTCAATTTGTAACAATAGAGGCAATACCCATGACAATGAAATAACCCATTTAAAAGTACCAGAGTATGTTCAAAGACATCGCAGCCAGCATGTGGATACACTGTTACCAAACAAAAGAAACAGCAATGACAACAAAAATAATACAGAATTTGGGCAGGTGAGACACCCTGAGTCTCCTGAAGACCATCAAATGCATTGCCACTCAGTCTCAGCCAGGCCTACTAGATCTAATCCAGCAGCAGCAGCAGCAGGCAAGGGATGCCTGTTCTCTTGCTCAGGCATCTACAATCCAAGCCAGCATGATATTTTGAGTATCAATCTTTTGTGGGCTCCCACTCCTCGGCTTACACCTACCTGTCTACTCACTTCTACTACTATCCCCAGGGAAACCTGATGGCCAGTGCTCTGTCTCTGCTGGTCTGTCTAAAATCTTACAGGCTGTCATCTGGAAGTTTTGTTGGGTAGGTATTTGACATAGTGTCTGCCGGTACAGTTAGGACTGTGACATATATTAGGATGAGAGCTCCACACGAATGTCATAATGCTTGTTAAAATTTCATAAAGTTACTTTCATCCTTGAGCAGCAGCATTGTTAGTTAGACTTTGCCCTAAATCAGTCAACAAGCATTTATTAAACAAACACTTGCTGCCTGACATGTGAACCTGCTGTGATAGAAAGAACACTGGATTCAGAGTCCAAGGATATGAGTTCAAATCCTGATTCTGACATGTTACCCATGTGTCTTTGGGCCAGATGAGCAAACATTCTAAGCTTCAGTTTAGGGATTCTTAATCTTTCTTGTATCATGGACCCCTTTGGCAGTCTTGGTATAGCCTCTGAACCCCTTTCTCAGAATGATGTGGGTTTTTTTAATTCATAAAATAAAATATATGGAATTGAAAAACCACTATTTTGAAATACAATTGTCAAAATATTTTGAAAAACAAGTTCACAAACCTTGTGTTAAGAATTTTGGGCTAAATGATGATTAATGTTCCACTCTGAATCCTAAGATTATGAGACAGGGTGGATACCTTATCATTGACTACTTGGAGAAATATTAAGGAGTTCATGCTGACTTGCCTGTCATGCAACCAAAGCTGTAGGTAAATACGAAGTCAACTGCCATCACCCTCCAGGGAAGTCCTTAAATATAAGAGGCCTGGACCAGCTAGGTTCCCCAAATTTCCATGCTTCTATAAATTCCAGGAAACTGGTAGAACAGAAGACTATAGATCCCTTATGAATCAAAGAGGAGGTGAATACCCATGGCCTACCATGTACAATTATAGTTCCTGAAACTCACTTATTTAATTTTCCATCAGACCTTGCTGCAACATATTCACATCTACCCAGAATGCAGCCTAAGTTTTATAAGATTTATGTAGCACTTTAAGATTTGCAAAGAATTTTAAGAACAGATGAGGAAACTAAGGCAAACAGAGGTTATATGATTTGCCCAGGGCCACATAGCTAATTAATATCTGAAGTCAGATTTAAATTCAAGACTTTCTGATTCCTAGTCTTACACTCCATTCACTGTGCCACACCTAGCTGACTTAATCCTCACCTGTGCCCTATACAGTATTCACAGATGGGCAAGAAGACTATATAGTCTGAGAGATCTTGGACTTGGAAAGGCTTTGAAGCCACCTATAATACCTGATAAATCACAAGAGATATGAATCTGAAGAAAGAATATAGGACTCAAGATATAAATTACTTGGCCCTCAGCTGGTAACTCAATATCCCACCTAAATATTACAGTTCTGCAAAGGCATCCTCAAGGATAAGTATGGCAGCCAGGACCCCAGCTATGTGGACGTAGCTGAATGAGGGAGGTAGTAAGTCAGGGAAACAACAAACAAATTAAATACTTAATTACTAAATCACTAAATTAGACACTGGGGCATGTAGTACTTATGCTAAACTCTGGAGATAACAAAGGAGAAAAACAATCCCTACTCTCAAAGAACTTACAGTCTAATGAGAGGACACCCCATGCAAAGACCCCAGATGACTGGCCCTACCTCTAGCTCATCACCCACAGCCATCATTCATCCATAGATTCAATGCCTGTGGAGAAAGAACTTGACAACAGCCTATATAGCCTTGCCTCCTCAGCAGTCACAACTACTAAAGACCCTATGTTCACACCACCAAAAGCCTTTGCACTGTCATATGATTTAACATCAGAAAAAAGATAAGAGTTTTATCAGTGGCAATATCATGAAAGAAGATGCTCCATCTTCCTGAGGGACTATGGAGAATTTTCATCTAACTCTGTAACTGAACCCTCCTATGTGTAGCTGCCGTTATTGGAATGTGAGCTCCTTGAAAACAGAGTCTGTCTAGCTTTTCTATTTGCATCTGTAGTTTAAAGCACAGTGCTTTGAACACAAGTGCTAAATAAATCCTTTTTCATTTATTCATCCAAAAAAGAGTAAGTAGAAATGTATGAAGCAAAATTGTAACATAGATATAACAATGATTATCATTAATAATTGTAACGTGTATTCATATAGTGCTTTGATTGGTAAATAGTGCAGATGTTATTATGTTTTACAGATAAAGGAACTGAGGCTCAAAAAAGATAGTCACTTACTCATAGTCACACGATTAAAACAAAAAGACCAGTTTGGCTAGATTGTGTAGTGTAGAAAGGATAGTAGTGTGTAGTAATGAAACTGGAAATGTGGATTGGGATCCCATTATCTAAATAGAGGAGCCTATTTCTAGAGGTGAATGGAACCATTGTATTATATTGAGTTGTGGGGTGATATGGCCATATTCAAAGCTTAAGGAAAATCATTTGGATAGTTATGAAAGGGAGGGGAAGATAGGGAGGGAAGAGACTTGAAACAGGGACAGCAATTAGAAAGCCATTCTAGAAGCCTGAGGGTAAGCAGTAAGAAGCAAGAATACATTCTCTGTATCCTTGGTAGCATTTTCCAGATGGACAGTGGGCTTCGTGAAATATCTATAAGATAATCTGTGAATCCTCATGGGCTATTGACTATATTTAAACATCTAAATTTGAAAGCGAGTAAATTTTGGCATCAGGTGGAGTTCGGTTGATAGAATTTCTGAATACAGGGCCAACCAAGAAGTCAAATTTCCCATCGTCCTTGCCTCTGTGTGCCTGGATCTCTTGTTCCATTTAGGCCATAGATAGGAGAAAAAAATGAAGCTGAGACATTATCTGGTTTCCATAGTAATAGATTCTTGGGTTCCAGGAGCTGGGCGCCCTCTGGTGATCTTCAGCTAATACAGATAGCTCTGATTTGGATAAGAAAGTACTAATTAGGGCAGTCAGCAGACACTGAAAATATCCCATTCTCCACAGCAAGGTAGGGGCAGATAGAAGAAGGGATGGGAAAGAAAAGAAGGTCCACAATGGGCAGTGTAGACCAAAAGTCAAGGGAATGAACTTGACGAAGTATCTGTCCAGCTAAGGCTTTGAGTACTAAGACTCTACAAACAGCTACAGAGGGATAAAAGGGCATGGAGAGATAGGTATTGGAGGGCCAGGAATCATGGCTTTGTTGACAATGGAAGGATGAGAATGGAGGAAATAGAAAGGTCTGTGTGAAATAGAAGACAGAGAGGTGGTGCTGGAGGCAATTGTTTAGGCAGGAGCTGTTCTTAGCTCCCTTCCCAACACCATCTCCACTCCTGTCTGCAACCTGGATCAGGAGAATACTAATGATAGTTATGGTAATACCACCATTCATATGTAAAGAACAGAGGTTCTTAATCTGGAGTCCGAAAGTCCATGAACCTGGATAGGAAAAAAGAAATACATCTTAATTTTCACTAACCTCTAGCTGAAATCTAGAGTTTTGTTTCCTTCAATATTTAAAAATATTATTCTGAGAAAGCGTCCCAGAGACTTCATTAGAGTCTATGACACCAAAAAAAGTGTAAGAACTGGTATGGAATCTTTCAGAACATTTCAGATACATTAATAAGTGTTTATTGAAAGAATAAAATATCTTGCCTCATTTGATCCCTGTGAGGGACCACTATTATTAGGGCAGTTTTTATTATCCCTATTTCACAAAGGATCATAGATTCAGAGCTAGAAGATACATTAAAGGCCATTATCCCAACTCTTTCATATTACTGGTTAGGAAACTGAGGCCCAGAGAAGTTAAATGATTTTGTGGCAGAACAAGATTCAACCATACATATTTACACCATGCGGCTTCAGGTAACTGAGGATCCAATGAAGAGACATCCCCAAGGGGTGGGGGGGGGGTAGGAGAGAGAGAGAGAGAGAGAGAGAGAGAGAGAGAGAGAGAGAGAGAGGGAGGGAGAGAGGGAGAGAGAGAGAGAGAGAGAGAGAGAGAGAGAGAGAGAGAGAGAGAGAGGGGAGAGGAGAGAGAGGGAGGGAGGGAGAGAGAGAGAGAGAGAGAGAGAGAGAGAGAGAGAGAGAGAGAGAGAGAGAGAGAGAGTTAATGTCAGGACTTGGACTAAAACCTAACTCTATTGATTAAGGCAATCAAAAAAATATTTACTAAATGCTGTTATGTGCAAGGCATCATGCTATGTTCCTAGCTCTAGGCTTCCCACAGTTCCTTTCTTCCCTCCCAGGCTTTAGGCTACAAAATCAAAAGAAGATTAAGGACCCACATTCAATGAAAAGCCTAGCATCTTGGAATAAAAAAATTCAATCATTTCTGTTAAACTGTTTTTGTTAGAGATAGAGGAGCTGTGATTTATATTAAAAAAGCTAAGCTCATATATTGGAGAGGAAGGGGTTCTGGTAAGAAGAGGAGGACAGTGTCTTACAGCAAATGCCACATTTTCAGACAATTCCTAGGTCTCAGTGGGGTAGGAGCACCAGGGTTATCAGGCTTTATTTTTGTCTCCCAGCCTCCTGGCTCAAGCTGCAAAGCTCTCCTCTTTGCCTGCTGGGTGGGGTTGCCATAGAAACTCTTTCAGAAGACGGGCTGACTTTATAGTGATTGTGACTCCCAGCCAGGGCTTGAAACAGCCCAGCCACCCCCAGAAACATACAAAGTGGTTCCTGGTTCAAAAATGGGTCACATTCCCTCTCCTCCAGGGTACCAGGAAGC
Organism: Gymnobelideus leadbeateri; assembly: GCA_011680675.1. Lineage (NCBI taxonomy): Eukaryota > Metazoa > Chordata > Mammalia > Diprotodontia > Petauridae > Gymnobelideus > Gymnobelideus leadbeateri. Next base: position 25,414 of record WOXC01007091.1, read on the forward strand.
CCAGGAGAATTCCACTCTAGATGTGAAGGGTTCCCCAAACTGAATAGTCCAAACATCCAAGATTTTTGCCCTAGAAAGCTGATTTTCTATTATGCTGTGCTCAAGGTGACTAAACAAAATATTGGAATTAGTGGCCCTAAATAGTCCCTGTCTATGAGGAGTTAATAGAATTTTGATATCAAATCTCTTTTGTCCTCCTAAAATATCCTTGGGTTTTAGGCATCAGAGTCAAGACAAGGCAAGTGCTCAGCCAAGGCTAGATTTGAACATTGTGCCCTTTTGCATTTGTAAATTATATTTCCTGTGTCTGTTTCATCTATCAGAGAATCTGAACTTTTGCTTGTAATGTGCAACTAAATTTACCCCCCAAATAAATACTATATGTCACGGGGAGTAGAATTTTCTTTCTTTCTTTCTTTCTTTTTTCTTCTTGGAGAGGGGAAGGTAAGGCAATTTGGGTTAAGTGATTTATTTGCCCAAGGTCACACAGCTAGTTTTGTGTTAAGTGTCTGAAGTCTGATTTGAACTCAGGTCCTCCTGACTCCAGGGCCAGTGCTCTATTCACTGCACCACCTAGCCACCCCTAGAATTTTCTTAACAGCAAAATATGAGTATTCATAAGAGTAACATTTTTTTAAAGATTCCCTAGTTGTTCCCCTGGATATTTTACCCTGGGTGGCAGCCTACCAAAACTGTAATTAGCAATTTTTGTACCTGGGGAAAGCATAAAAGGGTACCCTCTGTTGAAGATGGGAGCAAATGCCAAATTGCAATGGGAGAGAGAGACTCAATGTGAAGTCACTACCTAGGAAAACATGTAGGGTGGGGTGGAGGAGAGATCATGGAGCACGCTGGGGCCAGAGATGGTGTTTTAGCACCTGGCGACAAAGCTCGAAGTGTGCCTGTCTAGTTTTAGCTATATAGTCTATTTTACCTACTTCAGGATGCTAAACTTTATAACTGAAAAGGCTATGTAGTCCTAGCTTTGGTTTTCGCTGAGGCCCAGAGAAATTCCATGACTTTACTTAAGAGCTACAGGGACCCCGATCCCTTGATTCACAATCCAAAATGTCATATACTTGTTGCTCTGTAATGAAAGCCAAAGTTCTTGAACTCTGCGTTGGTCTTGTAAAGAAACAACCTGGGTATGGAGTGCTCTTTCTCATCTCCTTCCTGCCAACGGTCATTTATTTTTAGGCCTTTCTGCTTGCAGCTGACCATGAAATTCTAAATGTATCATGTGTTTAAAATCAGGATGTGTGGTATGTATAAGTACATTCAATGCTTTTAGTGTCAAGTGATAGTAAAGATATCAAGTGACTAACAGGCTAACAAAGGCCAGCTAGCTAGACAGGCTAGCTATTCCTTTGGGCATTGGTCAAGAATTGTACCTTTCAGGGGAGGCTAGGTGGTACAGTGAATAGAGCATTGGCCCTGGAATCAGGAGGACCTGACCTCAAATCCAGCCTCAGATGCTTAACAACAACAAAATAAATCTAGCATGTGACCTTGGGCAAGTCACTTAAGCCCAATTGCCCTACCTTCCCCCCTCCAAAAAGCAAAAAAAAAAAAAAGAAGAAGAAGAAGAAGAAGTCATGGGGGCAGCTAGGTGGCACAGTGAATAGAGCACCAACCCTGGAGTCAGGAGGACTTGAGTTCAAATCCTGCCTCAGATACTTGACACACTTACTAGCTGTGTGACTTTGGGCAAGTCACTTAACCCCAATTGCCCTCTAAAAAGAAAAAAAAAGAATTGTACCTTTCCTTCCTTATCATCAGTTTCAGCTCTTCTCTGGTGCCAGATGTTGAGTATGACATCCATTTAGTTTGTTTGTATTTTGTCTTGATGCTCACACAGGTTAGTACACTGGTAGAGCAGAGAATCAAATAATATAAGTAGAGACTGATTCAAGCTCCCAAGCAAATAGGTGATTACAGTGACATTGAGGACAGTGATCCCTGTGGGTCTGATGCAGAGAAGGGTTGAGAGCACAGTACTGAGTTAAGGGAGAATAATCATCTTCCTCCCTGTTTAACTTGTAAGGCCACTATATTGATGGGTGTTTCTCCACCCCCTTATTTGGATATAGATGAGTTGAAAAGTAGGAGAAATGGAAAAAAAATGACAGCTCAACTGGTCTTCAAGAAGTCGTTATCACTCAGTCATAACACTATTATTCACAAAGAAAATGATTTTCCATAACATACAATTTGTATAACAATAGCTAGCATTTACATGGCGCTTTAAGGCTTGCAAAAAGTTTTACAAATATCATCTCATTTTCCTCCACAACTCTGGGAGGGAAGTGCTATTATTATTCCCATTACAAAAATGAGAAAACCAAGGGAGGTAGAAATTAAGTGGCTTATCCAGGGTCACACTGTAAGGATCATGTCTGAAACTGATTCAAATTCAGGTCTCCTGACTCCAGGATCAGCATTCTATCCACTGCACCACCTAATTGTCTCCATCATAAATTAACAATAATGCCCTTTTCGGGAAATAAGTAAGCTCCCTTTCTAGGCTAATTCAAGTGTAGCACACCTTGGAAGCCAAGGAATGATCTCTTAATACGCCTCTAGGTCCTAAGACAAGTACATGAGATTCCCCCTGAGAAAGAGGGTAAAGAGGGAAAAGGGATCAAGTATAGAACCTTGGGAAGTATCTACACAAGACGATGGAAAGAAAGACATTAGATGAACCAATGAAGGAGAAGATGAGGGAGTATTCATAGAAGTCGGAAGAAAATCAAGAAAGTTCAGTGTCATATAATCCAAGGGAGAAAAGTATTTCAGGAAGGAAATGATGAACAGTTTTCAATGCTGCCTAGAAGTATGAGTATGCAGATGAAGAAAAAGCCATTGAATATGATTAAAAGAAGGGTCAATGGCAACATCTGGGAGAAATGGGGGCATGTGCCATATTGTACCAAGTTTAAGATTGAGTAGGTACAGAGGCAGCAAATGTGCACTACTCTTTCAAGTGAAGGGAAAGAAAGAGATGGTATGCTAGTTTGATGGAGTCAAAAGTTTGGAAGAAGACTCCCTTCATACCATCCCCAGCATCTAGCCTGTTGTCTTATAAAGCACAGCATTAAAAAAATTTTTTAATTGAAATGAATTTTAGGTTATGGGCAACTTAAGCAAATTCGTTTTCAGGTGAGAAGGAGGCAGCAGAGAGGAATGGTTTGAAGTATAGTTCAATGGAAAGAGCCATTAATTAGCTCTGGAGTCAGAGAACCAAAGTTCAAATCCCATCTCTGAAGCTCATTACTATGTTGTGAGCAAGTCATCAAACCTCTCTGGGTCTCAGTTTCTTCAAATATAAAATGAGAGAGTTGGACAAGATCACCTCAGAGGGCTGTTCCAGCTCTAGGTCTATTATTGTATAGTAATTCTCAAAAGAGGGAAAAGGATCATTGATGAAGAAGCAGCCCAAATGAGGAGGAAGGAAATGTATGAGGATACAGTGAACAAGGACAACTTTGCCTTGGAAGAAAGGAATAGCAATCTCTCTGAAAGAAGGAGGAGTGGGGGATAATGAAAATAAAGAGAAATTTTTGAGTTGGGGCTGATCAAATATGAGAGAGGTCACCTCAGATTGCCCTGATATTTTCAATAAGGCAGGAAACAAGGCTATTGACTAAGTGACATTCTCCCCCTGCTAGGGTAGAGTTGAGGGGGCTTAAGAAGAACAAAAAGAATTTAAAACAGTCACTATAAGAAATATGATAAAGAATCTATTATAAATGAATAAAAGAATTGCCAAACAGCACTCAGTGCTTCAGCTGAGGTTAGAGAGTATGAATTTGTGGTGAAAACAATTGGCATGCTTTCTTGGCATCTTTGAAGCAGGAGCAGAGAAAGCAGATGATGGAAGTTTTCCAAAATGAGAAATTGGCAAGACCAGATATAATGAGAAGTCAGTGGGGTGAAGGATTCTAGGATATTAGTGAAAGCCTCATTAAAATGACTGGCCATTGAGATTGGAGTAGGAGATAGAAAAGAGAAGATAGAAATGGGGTGATTGATAGACTGAAAGAACAAAGAGGGCTCAAGAGACTAGAGACACAATGAGAAAAAAGAGCAATTTTAGGAAGAGTGAACAGATAGAAAGAAAAAAGACTTTTCTCAAAGAGGTGAAGTTCTGAACTTGAAATCTTGGAAGTAGAGTAGCTCTATGTGAATATGAAGCCCATGGGTGGTGGTGTACTACTTTACATGGGCATGTGAAATAGACTAAAGATGAAGATACTTAAAAGTGAGGGAACTGAGAAACCATGACACCAGAGAGTTGAAAGGATTATTGTGGACAGTGGAGTCATCAAGGATGTTGACAGGGGACAGGACGAAAAGGACTGAAAACCAAGTATTAAAGGCATTGAGGAAGATAAAAATCATAGTCCAGAAGTGATGAAAAGGCAGAGAAGGGAGTTTAAGTGGATGGCATTAAGTTGTTCAATGGTAGAACAATTATCTGAAAGTGATTGTGAGAAGCCAGGAATCAGGCTGACCCTTCTTTTGGTTTGGGAGTGGAAGAGGGTATAGGCTACATTTGAGAAGTAAAGCAGTATCATCCATGGGAAGTACTGATCTCATATAGGGTAAGAAGGTAGAAAAGAATACTTGTATAAAAAGATGCAAAGTGGCAGAGAATTTTCTCATAATAGAAAAGTGCAAAACTATGATAAAGTCACCCTAAAAAGGGGCAAGACTGATATGCATAAGTATATAGAAGGAAAGCAAAGGGGAAGAGGTTTTGCTTGTGATACTAAGTGTAGGTAATAGGAATGAAGGAAGAGATCTGAGCAGCAATTGGAGGCAATAGATTATTCTTTGGGAAAGGGGAAAGTACAGCATAAACTAAATTTTGTAATGACTCCTTACCTGAAAAACTAAACTTCACTCTCAGGTTTAGATTAGGCCCAGTCACTTCTTCACATATAAAATGAGGGAGTTGGACTAGATCACCTCGGAGGGATGTTCCAGCTCTAGGTCTATGATTGCATAGTAATTCTCAAGAGAGAATTCATGACCAACATTTTTTGAGACCTCAAAATTTTACATTCCCAAGAGCATTAATTCCTACTACATGTGCTGATAGAATAAAGATCAGTCTTTGAGAAATCAGTTTTCTTCCTCCAAACCCTGCCTTTGGGAGCTTGTTTGTTATTCCTTAACCCACTCTACCCAAAGAATTCTGAATACTTTCCAGGACCAGAAGCAACACACTTGGAGATAGTGCTGGGGGAACCTTGAACCAAGATGTCAACAGCTAGAAAAGGACTTCAGGGATCAACTTTTCCATCCACTTACACTTAAATAGGAATAAAGGTAGCAATAACAACAACAACAACAAATCACATGTATAAAGCTGACCCTTCCTCTTCTCCTGTGAGTTGGGGAAGTGCAAGAAGGAAAAGTGGTATCATTAGTGGGGGATACTAGTCAGTGGAGAGCGCAGTAGGGTTTACACTCTCCTCTCAATAATCTAAGGGTGGGTAAATATTATGGTCCTCATTTTACAGATGAGGAAATGAGTAAGAAAGAGGGTAAGCGACTGGTCCAGGAAGGGCCATATAGTAATCTTTCCACTGCACTTGGAGACAATTGAATCATATCAAATAGATAGGTCTACACTATTTTTAAACTTCTCCAGGGTTTTAGGATTCTACAGGCCCCCCAAAATACTGATTTCAAAACTAATTAATAATGCTTATGGTCAGAAATTTCTTTCTTAAAGTTTGACTCTTCTGTGGATCTGTAAATTCAATAATTTAGATAATCTCTCTAGTTGTTCAGATCATACTTTATCCCACCTTACTCTACGTAATTTTTATTTGTGTCTTCTAATCCCCCACTGGGTTCTACCAACACACTGAGGGTTTTCTCTAAATAGACTGACATTGAGTGGGTGGCAATGAAGCACATGGACTGTCCATTAGTTATGTCTCACTCTATCTACATACATGGCCACCTACCTTTCTTGCTTGCATGTTTCTCAATAATATCTTTTATATTCTGTCTTTCATTCATTTCATTATTGGTAATATGTAGCCATCTACTCATGCCCACAATGCATTGTTCCATTATCATCAGGGTGACATGCAACTCTAATTCTTTAGAATAATGATGTCAAACAAATAGAAATGGGAATCACCAATCCTTACATAAGAATCCCGGAGAACTGTGTTTTGATTTAGTTTTAAGATGTAATGTTATCTATGTTTTATTGTATTTTTATTTATTTGGCTAAATATTTCCCACATATTTAAATGTGTTTGTCTAAATTCAGAAGTGTTGTGGGATCTGTGTTTTTGATGTCTCTGCTTTAGTGATTCTGATATTTCATAATTCACAGTCATATAGCTTTACTTAAAGAATATTCACAGTGAAAAGATAGGCCTTTATTTTAGGAAGAAGCACTATACAATTTCCCAAATGCAATCCGGGTACTCTCCTAATTAATTTAAAGTTCAGTTCATTGGCTATTTGCAGTATTTTCCCAATATATTTTTTTCTGATGGGCCATCTCTATGGACTGGCTCTCTGTCCAATGGGTTGGATCTTTTAGAATAACTTTGGGTTCCATTTAGAAGTCTCAACAATGTTCTTTGACTTGATAAAGTCAGCACAATGGCATCCACAAACCACAGCAGACAGAGGAATTCACTGTCTAGAGGCAACCCATTTTCCTTTTGTTTTCTTCAGCTAGCATCCTCCATAACACTGACAAAAACTTTTGTCAGGCATAAGTCTTCCTGTTTTGTGCCTCACTTGATATTAGCCATCAGAGGGTCATCAAACAAACTAATTTTCATTGCTATTTCTTTCAAATAATCTTGTATAATTATAACATATCATGGGATACCTGGTTTGAAGAGAACCTTTAAGGCGGCATTTCTCTCTACAAAATTAATTTTTTATAGTCAACAAACAGTGAGCATAGTCAAAGATTGTGTTCTTTATACATTTCAGTAAACTGTGTGAAATTAAAGTTATTTATTGTAGCTTATCATTTATTTAACCCTTCCTGTTCCCTTATCATACATTCATCAACATTTGATATGTGGGTAGATAATTCTTATAAAGATTTCATAGAGATAAGGAAAAAGGCATCTGGTTCAGTAGTTACTGATGTTTGCTCAGTCATCTTTTTTGGATTACAAGTAACATCTATGACGTTTTCCTAGTGTTTGATATTCTTCATTCTTTCATATACCTTGAGGACTGATTCCTTAATGGCCTCAAAAGGGTGCTACTTTCAGCATGGACTTCCTCTTTCCTTCCTTCCTTCCTTCCTACCCTTCCAAACTTTTTTTTCATTAGTGTTAACTCTTCTTCCTCACTTATCACATAGGTTGTGATGTTAGAGTCCCAATATGGTGGCTCCACTGTCATTGATGGAGAGAATAGTTGTAATAGTAATGTTGATGGGATCCTTTCATTTTTGTCTGTTGTACCTCATTTTTATTCTTCAGGGCTGCCAGAATGATCTGGCTTCATTGGATGTGTTGTTAAGCTTTCTGTTGACTTGTTCTCTGTTCCAATGATTCTCATTATTTTTATGAGAGAATGTTACCCAAAATCTTCCATTTTCCTCCTCTGTAAGATTTTCCAGAGGAGCTTATATTCTAAACTAATACAGTATTGTCCTTTGCTGCCATCTCTCTGTGTCAAGGAGATCAAGTGTTTTCTAAGACAGTTTCTAGACTTTGGTCTCCTGTTGTGACAACTGGAAATGATGATGGGTTATACTGTTGCCTCTAGGTTTTTTTTTTAAGTCTATTGCCCAATTTAGAGTGTCCATAGCTTATTGAAATGGATTGGAGTTTTTAATCTAATTTATTTTCATATCACATTATCTTATATTCTCTCTTATATTTTGATATTTATTTTCATCTTTGTTCTAAATTTTCTAATAAGACCAGATCATTATCTGACTTACACAAACAACCAATTTGGAAATGACCCTGACATTCATAGTCATTCATTTCCTGTTTAATAAAGTATATCCAATTTCATTTTTTTGGGTAATGTTATTTGATACTTGCTATTTCCAGTACCACCCAGCTGTCTTCTCAAAGAAAATATTTATAACATATAGTCATAAGGCTCCCCTATATTCAATAAACCCTTGGCCTTTTTTATTTTTTATCCCCAAACCATATTTTTTGGCAATAATCATCCTCTATGCCCATCTTTGCATTGAAGTCTTAAGACATTAAAGTATATGCTGACTTAATTTGGTGGAACTTACAGAGTTCTTCATAGGATATCTCTACCCACTCATCCTATGCACAGATGTTGACAATTAATATATAATTATCTTCATGATGATCTTTTTATGAATACTCATAATTAGCAATGCAATATGGAATGACTAGATATTCCATTAAACAATGTTTCTTTTTGCTTCTGACTGCACAATAAAACCATCTCCTTTAGTTTCATTTTCCGCCACTCCTAGGAGGACCTAGACCGTATTTCCACTCAACAGCAACTCCCTTTGCCTTTAGCTTTCATTTATATTGAGGATACCAAAGCCGATGACTCCTTTCTTCCAGTAATACACCTTCTTGTTGATCACTAGACAAGTACCTCATAGTTAGCATGCCAACATTTAAAAGAGTGTTTATTGATAGTCTCAAAATCCGTCTTAGTTGTAACTCCCTTTTTTCTTCTCCTCTCCCACTTTGCCTTCATTGCTTTGAAAGTGGAATGGAGCCATATAAGACTGAGGGCAGTTTTGTATTTTTCTTTGTTCCAGAGGATGCCATATCCCAAGATATCCCTTATGACAAGCCTACTGGTGATGATCCTCTCTGTGCACAGCTAGATTATCCTTGGAAAATAGATATGGACTATTTCTGGAACTGTATTCAAAACCTTTCCTTCATTGTAGAATTTATCAGAGGCATCGCCACACTCGAATATCATTTAAGAACCTCATCCCTTGATGAGGCATCTTCCCAGTAAAATATAATTTTCTTTTTTTGTGTGTGTGGGGGGGCAATTGGGGTTAAGTGACTTGCCCAAAGTCACACAGCTAGTAATTATGTCAAATGTCTGAGGACAGATTTGAACTCAGGTCCTCCTGACTCCAGGGCTGGCGCTCTATTTACTGCGCCATGTAGCCACCCAAAATATAAGTTTCTTAAGGACAGTGACTATTTCACTTATGTCTTGGTATCCATAGTGCATAGCATGGCACCTTGATTGCACTCAAAAGAACAATGGATTTGATGTGAATATGCCCTTTAATAATGGAGGTTGTAACTATCAATGCCTGTGCATGTGATGTGACTCTTATGAATTTTCTCTCCTAAGCTGTCCATAGGGAGACCATTTAACATGCTAGGTGCCTTACTTGAGTTTTCCTGACATCATGAGGATACAAATGGGGTATACAGACTTTCTCTCCCTCTTGGGTGTTGTGCTTCATTCTCAAAGAAGATCACAATGATATCACTACACTAGAGTCAAGTTACAATGTGTCTGGCTATGACTGATCAGACCAACATGGGCTCAGAATGTTCTACCACAGGTCAGGGACAAATAGTCCGTGTGAAACATGTGGGGTGGAATCTCTCTCTCTTACTGTGTCACCAGATCACCTTTTTTTAATCATATACTTTTTGATGGCACCTCTTATTCTTTTTTTTGGAGGGGGGAGAGGCAGGGCAGTTGGGGTTAAGTGACTTGCCCAAGGTCACACAGCTAGTAAGTGTTAAGTGTCGAATTTGAACTCAGGTCCTCCTGACTCCAGGACCTGTGCCCTATTCACTGTGCCACCTAGCTACCCCTGGCACCTCTTATTCTGATTTTTTTTCACAGCTCCTTATCTGTTAAATATTACAGCCTGCTCACATCTACCATAGTATCTTTCCATTGCTTTCTGAATGAAATTCATTTTAAATTATTTGGAGGCTATAGTGTTTCATGAACCTGGTAGAATATTGGTATTAAAAAGTTGGGTCTTGGGGCGGCTAGGTGGTGCAGTGAGTAGAGCGTCAGCCCTGGAGTCAGAAGGACTTGAGTTCGGATCTGGCCTCAGACACTTAACGCACACACAAACAAAATCCTAGCCGTGTGACCTTGGGCAAGTTACTTAACCCCAATTGCTCTCCAAAAAAAAAGCAAAAAAAAATAGTTGGGTCTTAGGCCTGGCACATTTTAAGTATTTAATAAATAATTGTTAAATCTAGGCTAGACACTAGACCTGTGATGGTCTTAGAGAGTTGCCTAGAGAACTGAAAGGTTAAGTGACTTACCAAGGGTCACACAGTCATTATATTTCAGAAGTAAAACTTGAACCTAAATTTCCCTGGCTTTTAAGGTTAGCTCTGTCACATGTCCTTTCAGTAAATTATTTAATTAAATATTACAGTAATCCCTTAAGTAGTTAGGACACCCCCTCCATTTTCTTGCTCTGTTTTATGTAGAGATGAGGGAGATTGGGTCATCATTGTGTGTACATTGAGAGTGAGTTGTTTATACATTTCTGTAGCTCCCCCTCCTATACTGATAAGATACACCCAATTAAATGAACTAACTCAACATCCGTCGATTTCCTCACCCCAGGTAGCTAATGGGAGAATGTCAGTGCCAAGATCAGCTCTCAGAGCTGAACACAGGTGAGCAGCCAATTAGTGAGTAACTCAGGTGAAGAATTACCAAGTTGTCTCTTTGGTAATGATAGCACTGAGGAATTCAGTGCTGATGACAAGATTCTCTCTCTCTCTCTCTCTCTCTCTCTCTCTCTCTCTCTCTCTGCCTCTGTCTGTCTCTCTGTCTGTCTGTTTATCTCTCTCTCTGTCTCTCTCCAATTATGAGTTAGTCTGCTAAGGATGATTCCAGTCAGTAGAACCAGGATACTTCTGGGACAGGGGGTGGTGTTTTCCAGCTGTACCTCCAACTGGTCAGAAATTAAATAGCATTCCACAGCTTTGGTCCACACCAAGGATAATGATGCCAAGAGTCTATTTAAAGCTCAACAGGCCAGCAGCTGTTCATATGGCTCATCATACCTCACTGGATTAGAATGTACTCCATGCCATTGGCACAGGAATATCTAAGAAAATTATGGGTGTGTTACTGCTAATCCCACTATGAGATTTGGTGTCAGACCAGTTTGAGAGATGAAAGTCAAATTCTGCCCAATTGACCAATATGAGCTCAGAATGAGTTAAATGAGTTAAACAAAGTTGTGACCTCCGAGCTCCCATATTGCTTTTTAAAATCCTTAAGTCATTTCTGATAGAAGGGACATATACATATGGCCTCTTTAGTTCAGCCCCACTATACCAGAGTAACAGTACAACTAAAATATCCTAAATTCTGAGATTTAGAGCTGGAAGGGACCTTAGAGGTCATCTAGTTCAACTGCTGCATTTCACAGATGAGGAAACTCAAGGATAGAGAGAATTAATAGTTGAAGTGACTTGACCAAGTTCACACGGGTGATTTGTCGGATTAGGCTTTAGACCTAAGTCTTCTAACCTTAAATCATACCCGATTTCCAGAATCCAATGCATCCTCCAGACAACTGAGTTCAATTCAATAAATTTTTATTAAGCACCCTGCTGTGTGCAAGACCTTGTGCTACATCCTGAAGATGCAAAGATAAAGAGAATATAGATGCTGACCTCAAGGTTCTTTCATATAAGGGAAAGTGAGATAAATTCAAAGAAGACCTAAAGACAAAGCATATGAGAAAGCTGAGGAGGAAGTGATCTTTTTTACCTTACAAAAAGAGTAAATCCAGAATCTCCTTTAGAAAAGTATGTAGTAAGCACTTATAAGCACTTAATAAATTGTCTACCTACTTTTCTATCTTCTGTCTATCTACCTATCTGTCCAATCTCTCTCTCTCTCTCTCTCTCTCTCTCTCTCTCTCTCTCTCTCTCTCTCACTCACTTTCATTCTCACTCTTGATCTTTCATCTGTTTCCCTGTCTTCTCTGTCTATCCATCCTATCTATCATTCTATCTGTCTGTCTCTCTGTCTAATCTCACAATTTACTAATTTTGATAGTTGTGGTAAGGAAGTTCTTCCTTATTTATGACCTAAATACCTCTGGTTACAATGTCAAATCACCCATTGTCTAATTCATTCTTCATGGGAAATGGAGAAATTAGGTTTTTTAGTACTAACTCCCAGATTTGCTTTATACCTTTTGGTCCTCACTTAAAAAAAAAGCATTCTTTACATCCTCTAGGCTATGATGTTTTCTTAGCTGACTCTCTATTGAAGTTAGAGTTCAAAGGAGCCTATGATCTCTGCCAACTTCACTTAAAAATTGAATCTATCAATTTATCCTTCCTTGTGCAAACCTAGCAGGGCCCTTGTGTCCTGTTAGCTCATTTCCCTTCTGCCCTGCCAGTGGAGACCGGACCCAAAGGCATGTTGGTAAACAGCTCTCTTGGGTTTGATGTGGCAACAGATCCCCAGCTTCAGGTTTCCACTTGTCAGGCTGTAGTTTTTCCTCCTCCTTCATGAAAATAAAAGTATGTCTCCTTCTAAGGCTTGGCTCCACCCCCAAGGCCTTCATGAGGCCATGAGGGACCCCTTGTAATACACAGTTGATTATCTATTTGGATGATATTTATGCTGCATAAATACCAGGTACAGAGGGAATATGTCATTAGAGTCCAGGATCTGGAATTTACAGAACAGGATGCCCAGAATCCTTTTCTCATTCATCCAACAAATATTTACTGAGCACCTGCCACAGACATAGCATAATAGACTGCTATGTGGAACTAGATTTGTTACACTTGGTGCTGAAGGACAGAGCTATAAGCAATGGGTAGATTTGGGTTCAGCATTAGGAACAATTTCCTAGTAATTAAAGTTGTCTGGAAAGACAGCTGGAGTAATAGACATCTGGCTTCAGAGTCAGGACACCTCTGATGCCTGCAAGCTGTTTCTCTTGTCCATGGCCAAGTCACTTAACATTTCAGTGTCTCAGGCAGTTGTCTGAGATCATAAATTGCTGAGCAGTTGATTTGCTTTGGTAGGAGTTTCATCACTGGGAGCTACCTATACCGATCAGATCATAGCTCTGGATAAACAATATAAAAGACAGATCTAAAATGGATTGGGCTTCCTTAGGGAGTACTGAGTTTCCCATAGGCAGAGTTCTTGAATCTGAGGCTGAATGACCAATTTTTTGAAGATATCTGCTTCAGTTATGGCCCACAACACTCCTGAGAATGGCCCAAGCCAGATTAAAATATAATTGGAAAATATTTAAGAAAATTAATAAAAATTCAATAAAACCTAGATAATATTACATTTTAAAGCTAAGTTAATATGAAGCCCAAAGGGATCCATTTGTGCAGATTAGTGGCCCCCATTTTTCTTTGAGTTTGATATCACTGGTTAAATGATATCAAGAACACTTCCAGTTCAGAAATTTTTTGACTTTCCTTGACAACCACAAGCTTTTCAATTGTCCCTTCCAGGTCATATTTACTAAGACCCAGTAGGGAAAGTATATTGGTGCCAGCTGCAGAGAACTGAATGGATTATTCATTTTGAATTTAATCTTTAGACATTTATTGAATCCTTTATTATCATTCTCAGAATCTATATTATGATGCTATAAGAGTGATAAACACGAAACACGCTGGGACATATAGAAAGGCCTGTATAAAATGTTGTAAGATTAGCAGATGCAGAGCTAAAGAAAATAAAACTAAAGGTAGTAAATACACTTAGAAAGAGACAGAGCAAACTCCATTTTTGTTTGTTCATTCATTTAGTTATACTCTGTTAAAACTAAGAATTTTACATAAAATTTTACTCATTTTGTAATTTTATCTGATTATTCATTTTCATTGATAGTTGTTAAATATATAAATATTTACTCAGAAATTCTCTTAATTGTTACATCTTAGAATTTCTACCTCCCTTAGAATTAGGAACTCCTTGCTTCCTATCACTGGAGGAAATGCTCATATTTACAAGGTCACAGTTCCACTGGAATAGTGGGGTAAAAAGGGAATGGGTGGTTTGACAAGAGAGTTGATTCTTTTTATTGGAATTCTTCAAGTCATCATTTCAAAATGTTGTAGAGAAGATGCTTGTTCAAAGATGTGTTGACTAGAAGGCCTCTGAGATTTAACTCTGACCTTCTGTGTAATCTTAGGTAGCCTATAGTGACTTATGTTTGTGTCTTATCTCCCTATTCAGTGGTATTCTCCATGAGGGTAAGGATTGTCTTACCTAAACCCCAGAGATTAGTACAGTGCCCGGCATGTGCTCAACTCTTTCTTTTTTTAATTAAACAAATGCTTTATTAACTTCTGGTTTACATCATTCATTTCCGCCAGATTTTGAGTTACAATTTTTTCACCCATTTTTCCTCTACCCACCATCCCAGAATAGCAGTCCCACAAGATATCCCTTCCTCCAATCTGCTCTCTCCCATATCTTCTCTCATACCCCCTTCAACTTTTCCATTAGAGCAAGGTGAGTCTCTGTGCTCCAATGCCTATACATCTTATCTCCCAATTACATGCAAAAGAGTGTTGATAATAGTGTTTATATATATTTGAAACATTTAATTTTAAGACCTCGAATTTCAGATCCATTTCCTTCCTGCCTTGCCACCCATTCCCTCTGGGGAGATAAGTAATTCAGTATGTGTTGTACATGTATAGCTATGCAAAATATTACCATAGTAGATATATTGTATAAGGCTGCTTATAATTCCTTCCCACCCATCCCACCTCCCACCTGGTGCATTCCCTACTTGATCCTGTCACTCTTCTATAGTGGGTACTTCCAACCTCCCCTCCCCCCAAGAATGCCCTCCCATCCATCATCCCTCCTCTCATCCCCCTTCCCCCTATTCTGCTGCAGGTTGAGATATCCCATTTAGTATCCCATTCTCTCCCTGAACCAAATTGAATGAGAATGTGGTTTTGCCTTTTTGCCTTCCTATTCTTCCCCTCCCCTGCAGCCACTTCCCCTTGCTTCTTCTACATGAGATAGTTTACCCTACCCTGTCTCTCCCCATCTCCTCATGCCACATTCCTCTCTCACCTCATAATTTCACCCCTTAAGTATCATTCCTTCCCAACAAATCAACCTATGCCCTCTCTCCATGTATAACTGTAAACATATATACACACATTCACATATGTATTCATGTGACCATACACCCTTCTTCCATTATTTTCATACTGAGAAAGGTTTCATCAGTCACAGTTATTGTTTTTGCATATAGGAATGTAAATAGTTCAACTTTGATAAGTTCCTTTTGATTTCTTTTCCATGATTACCTTCTCAGGCATCTCTTGCTTCTTGTGTCTGGATGTCAAATTTTCTATTCAATTCTGGTTTTTTCCTCAAGAATGCTTGAAAGTCCTCTATTCCACTGAATGACCATATTTTCCCTGAAACAAAATACTCAGTTTTGCTGGGTAGGTGACCCTTGGGTTCATTCCCAGTTCTTTTGCCCTCTGGAATATCATATTCCATGCCCTTCAATCCCTCAGTGTAGAAGCTGCCAGGTCCTGGGCTATTCTGATTGTGCTTCCACAATATTGAAATTGTTTCTTCCTGGATGCTTGTAGTATTTTCTCCTTGATCTGGGGATTCTGGAACCTGGCTATAATATTCCTGGGAGTTTTCTTTTTGGGATCTTTTTCAGGAGGTGATTGATGGATTCTTTCAACCTCTATTTTGCCCTCTGGATCTAAAACATCAGGGCAATTTTCCTTGAGAATTTCTTGAAGGGTGATTTCTAGGTTCTTTCTTTAATCATGGCTTTCAGGTAGTCCAATAATTTTTAAATTGTCTCCCCTGGATCTATTTTCCAAGTCAGTGGTTTTTCCCATGAGATATTTCACATTGCCTTCTATTCTTTCATTTGTTTGGATCTGCTTAACAGCATCTTGATTTCTCATAAAGTCATTAGCTTCCATTTGCTCCAGTCTAACTCTGAAGGAATGAATCTCCTCAGTGAACTTTTGAGATTCTTTTTCCATCTGGCAAATTCGACTCTTTAAGGCATTCTTCTCCTCATTGCCCTTTTGGGCCTCCTTTGCCATTTGAGTTAGTCTCTTTTTTAAGGTGTTGTTTTCCTCAGTCAGGCTGTTGACCCTCATTTCATACTTTTCCTGCATCCTTCTCATTTCTCTTCCTAATCTTTCCTCCACTTCTCTTATTTGATTTTTAAAGTCCTTCTTAAGGTCCTCTATAGCCTGTAACCCACTCACATTTTCCTTTGGGGCTTTTGGAGGAGGATTTCTGACCTCACAGACCTCTTCCTGTTCTATGCTTTTATCTTCTTTGCCCACAAAATAGGAGTCTAAGGTTGTATTTTTCCGTTTAATTTGTTTCCTTTGCCTTGACATGTTGCCACTTGATTACTTGACTTTTGGGCTTGTTGCCACAGTAGGCCTCTGCCACCAGACAGGGGAGTTTTCATCACGAATGTTGGGGTCTTCACAGCTTTCTGGCAAGCTGGATACCCACCCCAGACCTCCCCGCCAAGATCACAATCCAGATCCAGGGAGGTTAAAGCAAGAGCTATTAACCCCCAAGATGCTTGCTGGATCTCCCTACAGTTTGCAGGCCAGGAGCTGGAGCTGCCACTGGAAACTGCAAAATGGCATGTCTCCTCAGTGCCTTCTAGCGCCCAGGGGAGGAAGCAGATTCGTTCCCCAAATACTGGTCCCAAAGTCCATAGGGCACTAACCTCTAACTTTGTCCTAGGCATATCTGTGTTGATAATTCTGGAATCACCACAGCAGCTAGTGATCTGGGGTCCCTCCAGCCAGCTGCTGGCCCAGCCGCCCTGGGCCTAAAACCTCAGCTCATGAGGACCTGGGCTT
The DNA here is from genome assembly GCA_011680675.1 of Gymnobelideus leadbeateri. Lineage (NCBI taxonomy): Eukaryota > Metazoa > Chordata > Mammalia > Diprotodontia > Petauridae > Gymnobelideus > Gymnobelideus leadbeateri. The sequence goes on from WOXC01007091.1 coordinate 42,264, forward strand.
GGCTCTCAGCCCATGCTGCACTGCCAGCTCCCAGAGCCACTGTGCTGGTCCTTCCTGCAGGGCTGCTGGGCTGTCCTCAGCAGGAGGTTAGCTTCTCTGTGTCGTTCTGTGGGTGCTGGGGCTCCAGAAGTTGTTCAGAGTCCCCTTTTACATAGTTTGGAGGTAATCTGGGGGGACAGTGCCTTCTGTTTCTACTCCGCCATCTTGGCTCCGCCCCCACATGCTCAACTCTTAATAAATGCCTGTTGTTTGATTAATCAATGATTGATTTGAAAACAGTGAATACCTTCTCATACTTTCCTCCAGGAGAACGAAAGCCTGAGCCATATGAACCACAATTATGGTTTGTCATGTTTGGCTCAATAAAAAAGGATACTAAGGAAGTGCATTCCATGTGATGGATACATCAGAATTAAAGGAGAAAGTGGATTGCTGTGAGCTCGATCTTATCTCCTATATATCAAAACCCCTTGAGACCATGCTCTGTTCTTTCATTTGTTCCAGTGTCTAATGAAAAGCAACTTATTAGATTTGCCTAGACCAGCCCCAATCCTTGTGCCTTTGATGCTATCCCCTCCTTTCTACACTGCCTTCAATCATCTCCACCTTATCTGGTTTTCAGTCTTTCCTATTTGTTGCTTCTCTGTTGCCTATATATACAAGTTTTCCTTATGATTAAAAAAAATTTTACTTGAGCATTAAGCTGTGTCCTATATCTCTCTTCCCATTCATAGCCAAACTTTAAAAAAAAAACCCTGTAGACCCACAATGCCTCCACTTACCCTTTTCTCACTTCTAAACTTTTTACAACCTGGTAGCTTACTTCATCACTCAAATGAAACTGATCTCTCCAAAACTGTCAGTGAGCTCTTAATCGACAAATCTGATGATGCTTTTTCCTCAGTCCTCATCCTTCTAGACCTTTAAAGAATATTGCATTGCTGACCACCCCTTTCTCCTATATATTCTTTCCTTCTGGGTTTTCCCCAACACTACTTTCTCTTGGATCTCCCCCTATTTTTCTGACCACTCTTCAGTCTTCTCTGCTGGATCATCATCCATTTCCCAGCCCTTATGCTTTGGTGCTCTCCAGGGCTCTGTATTGGACTCTATTCTCTTCTCTCTATGTCCTCTTCCTTTCCAACTGATCTCACCATCTCTCATGGATTTAACTATTATTCCTAAAAAGATAAATCCTAGATACACACACACACACACACACACACACACACACACACACACACACACACACATCTGTTGTCTGAATTTTAGGAGAGGTCCCTTAAGGTTATTTTGTTGGTCCGTTGTTTTCAATCATGTCCAACTCTTCATGACCCTATTTGGAGTTTTCTTGGCAAAAATACTGGAGTGGTTTGCTATTTCCTTCAGTTCCTTTTACAGATGAAGAAACTGAGGCAAACAGGGTTAAATGACTTGCCCAGGGTCACATAGCTAGCAAGTGTCCAAATTTCAACTCAGGAAGATGAGTCTTCCTGATTCTAGGCCTATCAAACACTACCTTAATGGAGGATTTATTTACAATGTATAGAATCCAAACCTCTTCCAATAATCCTAGAAAATCATCCCTGTAGATAGAGCCCAAGTCAGCTATAAAGTAGGGATAAAAACAAATTAAAAATTTAAAGGCATTGAATTAAAAGCTCTTCTAATGGGACATTGCATGAATATAGATATATCCATAAAACTGCATTACCAGTACTGGAAGAACAATTTTTTAAAAAATATTACTGGATAATGGAAGTTCCGTGGTATCATTTGTCAATGACATTTTCATTAGAAAGGATGGCTGAACATTGTCTGAAAGATATTGTTCCCCCTACTTTGGAATGAAGGAGTTCAATATTTTAGCAAGATGTTTATTGGAATGCTCTTGGAAGCACACACTAAAACCAAAATCATAATAATAATAATGACATATTTGAAGCTTGAATTGCCTCGGGCAGATAAATGGGCCAGGAACAATAGTTACCCCTTAGAATAGACTAATTTTGTTGTTGTGGGGAAGTGGTGGGTTTTTGTTCATTTGTTTTATGAATAGGTATTGAAACTGTCCTCAAGACTTAAGCGTCTTGAGGGGCGGCTAGGTGGTGCAGTGAGTAAGAGCGCCAGCCCTGGAGTCAGGAGGACCTGGGATTTGTTCCAGCCTCAGAGAATTATCACCCACACATAAAAAATAGCTAGCCATGTAACCTTGAGCAAGTTACTTAACCCCAATTGCTTTTAAAAAAATAAAAATAAAAAAAATTTTAAAAGACTTAAGCGGCTTGAGGGACTAAGGTTTGACCATTAACACAGTTTCCTGGTGGCCTAAATACAACATCCAAATAACAAGGAAACAGGTCTGATCTGCACACCATCATGGCCAATGTAGAGGCAGAGAAGCTGTTCAACTCTTTGCTAAGTGTCCTTTCTATTTTCTGGCTAAGTAAACATCCATTTGTTAATGCTTGGGCAGCCAATGTCTAACCTGAATTACCAGGCTAGCTAGAATCAGACCTAGCCTACGAAAATATTTATGGGAGCTATAGGAAGCATTAAAAAATCATCCCATAAATGCCATGGTTGTTTTATTTTCCCTACATCTGCTGCCCAACCTGGTTTTGACTGTATGGAATAAGATGACCTTTCCATGTTAAGCTCTGTCAGGATCCCCATGCCAAGACCACCCCTCTCTTTTTGATCTTCTCTTTTTACTATTAGGAGACACCCTGTTTTCCAGAGCTAAGGCCCAAAAAGCAAACTGTGTCCTGAGCTTGGCATAACAACAATCCTTTGTGCTTACCTTCTGGATGGCTTCAGCAAAATCTCAGAATTGCTTCCACACCAGCCCCAGCTGGTCCCTGAGCTTGGACAGACAGCTGCAGGAACCACATTCCAGTCATGAAACTCTGCTATGAATCAAATTTGTTCATTGTTGCCGTTACCCATCATTGTCACCGCTATAGCTCACTACGTAGCCGGTGCTTTACATGTATCAAAGTTTAGCCTCACTAATGTGGGTCTCCTCCCAGAGGAGGACACAACACACATGTCTAGTTTCCCTCCTCCAATGGAATAAAAAGCTTTTTGCTTATAAACACTGCTAGCTCTTTGGTTTTATTTTGTTTTTATTTATTTTGCTTTTTGAGTTAACTATGGTTGTGATAACCTGTGTGTAAGCTCTTTGGTATTTTCAGAGTTAACAATGGCTGCATAACCTCTGTTATACTTTGATCATTTGTTTTCAGAGTTGACAATTTGTGATCTCATTTTGTTTGGTAGTTTTGGGTAAACCCCAGTTTACCATCCAGCACAGATAAGGAAACTGAGGCAAATAGGTCAAGTTACTTGCCCAGGGTCACAGAGCTAGGAGGTGTCTGAGGCCAGACTTAAACTCAGAAAGATGGATCTTCCTGACTCCAGGCCCAGCACTCTATCCACTGTGCCACCTAGCTGCCTAGCTTATTTATCTCATGACCATGGCTTCCTAACTCAAGTCCTGACTAACACTACCAATGCTCAGCCTCCTTTCCTTTCTAATTAGAAGGCTGGAGAGTGGAGTACCAAACTCCTCCCAATGCCTTCCTTTATAGAGGGCAGAAACTGGACTTTTCAGCTCACTCCATTCTGTACCTGCTACTCTGCCTGATTTCAGTTCCATGGAACTAGATTTCCCCAGGCCAGATGCTCCTTGGTTCTCCCAAATCCTTTCCTACCTCCCTTTGCGTATTGTCTCCCCCATTAGATTGCAAGCCCCATGAGGGCAGGGACTGTCTTCCTTTTTATTAATTGTATCCAAAGCACTAGTTTCTGGGAAGCTAGGTGGCACAATGGTTAGAGTGCCAGGTCTGGAGTCAGGAAAACATGAGTTCAAATCCAGCATCAGACACTTACTAGCTATGTGACCCTGGGCAAGTCACTTACCCCTGTTTGCCTCAGTTTCCTCAGTAAAATGAGCTGTCGAAGCAAATGTCAGCCCAGCCCAGCATCTTTGCCAAGAAAATCCCAAATAGGGGCAGGATAGGTGGTACAGTGAATAGAATATTGGCACTGGAGTCAGGAGGACCTGAGTTCAAATTCAGCCTCAGACACTTGACACACTTACTAGCTGTGTGACCTTGGGCAAGTCACTTAATATCAATTGCCTTGCCTCCCCCCCTCAAAAAAAAAAATCGCAAATGGAGTCACAAAGAGTCAGACACTAAAATGACTGAACAAGAGCAACAATATCCAAAGCACTTAGCACAGTGGCTGACACATAGTAGACTCTCAATAAGTTGGATTGAGTTGGAGACATCACGAGTGTCCCTCTTTTGGAAGAGGCAGTATGTATGTCTATTATTAGTCTATTCAACTATATGAAAAATTACATATAAATATGTAAGGGTAGAATGCAAAGATGAAGGTGTTTGACTTATTAAAACCTGGGTCAGTGGGAAGGTAGACTATTTTTTAAAGTTTTATTCCTGCCTTTTATTTTTATACCATAGTCATTTTCTTATATGCTACTTTCTCCTGATCCCTAGCCTACTTTCACAAAATAGAATTAAGAAAAAGTAGCTGATGTGAGGAACCCATTTAATTATGTATGTAACATTCTGTGCCCATAATTCCCCATGTCTCTATCAAGAAGTGAGTAGTACATTATTTCATCATCTGTTTTTCAAGATCAGTTGGTCATTACGATTAACCTGAGGTGAGTTAGCTTCCTTTTATCATTGTTTTCCATCACTGCAGTTATTAAACATATTATTTTCTGATTCTACTTATTTCACTCTATGTCATATAGACTATACATACAGATCTTTCCATGTTTCTTTCACTTTCTCATATTCATTATTTATTGCAGAAAAATAACAGTTCATTACATTCAAATGTTAAAATTTCTTGAGTCATTCCTCAAAATTAATGGGAGCACAATTTGTTTCTAGTTTTTTGCTACCACACAAAATGTTATTTTAATTATTTTGGTATGTATGGGACTTTTATTTCTATCTTCGACTTCCTCGGAGTATATTTATAGTAGTAGGACCACTGGTTCAAAGGGGATGAACAAATTAGTGATTTTTCGCACATAATTCCAAATTACTTTCAAGATGTGTGAACCCATTTACAGCTCCAGAAACAATGTATTACATCAATGTGCCTGTCTTTTCACAACTTTGACTTCTTCCATCTTTTATCATCTTTGCCATTTTGCTGAATGTGATATAAGACTTTATTTTGATTTGCATTGTCTTTATGGATAGGGAGCTCAGAAGATCTCGATTCAATTCCTGCTTTGAAACATACTGGCTGTGTTAGCATGGATGAATCATTTACCTAATCAGGGCTCCAGGCAATGTTCTAGGACTATGTTGCAGAGAAATAGAGAGAGTTTCCTTCACTGGTAAAGATATTTTCTTTATTATACCTTCCTTGCTCAGTTCCCTATACCAGTAAAATCAGAGACCAATCCTTATCTTATGATTTAGATTATTTTTTCTTCTACTTTTTAATCACATTCCTTCTCTGAAAACTTCAAATCTTTTAATTACTTGTCTGTTGGAATGATTTTTGGTCTTGCATAATTGGTGTCAATCCCAAAGGTCCATAGCTAATTCAAAGACATCTTGCATGAATTGGCAATTATGAAACCAAATTATAGCCAGGATCTAAACAGTATTAAGAGAGATTTACCCAGAAATTATGTAAGGTCAGGCTGTACCAAAACTTGGGAGAGTATAGTCTACAAAAGACCCTTGCAAGTGTTCCTCATAGCTACCATCCCTCTCCTTCCAAAGTAACCTAGAACGTTACTTGGAGAAGTTGCCTAAGTGCTCTGTAATGATCTTTTGTGCAGTTATCTTATGCATCTATGTAGAGAAAAAGCAAATGTTTGCAAGACCAGATGGCCCATATTAGAAAGAGACATACTGGAATAAAAAACAGTTCTATATACTACTCTATCATGAGAAAATAATGGGTCAACAAATATATCTACTGCATATAGTCTTTGGTTTTTAAAAATGTGGTAAGGAGTAGAGGTATTTTTTTTCCTTTGTTGCTACCACTTCTTTAGAAGGATTTCATAATTTTTGTACAATTATTTTTTTATTTTGTTTTATAAAATTTTATTAAAACTCTAAAACTGTTTTTTTATGAAAAAGATTTTATAAAAATGTTTCTTTTTTTCTCCTATTGTCTTCCCTTCTTTATCTTCTCATTTTGACCATAGTGATTTTATGTGCTTCCCCCTCCCCCCCACCTTGCTTGGAGAGAAGCTAATTTGACACTATTTCCTTACCTTTTTTCCTTAGAGATCTTTCTCATTTTCTGAGATCTAAGAAAAACAGAAAATCTCTTCCTTTTTTTTGTTTTTTTTTTTTGTTTTTGCCTAACTGGAAACTCCAATGTTCCCCAGCAAGAATAATACACCTGGACCTTAAGAACAATATAGTCATTATTCTGTTCTTTCTTCTTGGAAATTCATCCATATAATCTACAGCCTCCACTTCTTCAACCCCAGCATTCTGTCTTTGTGTGAACATAGACACATCTTATTCCTCCTCTGGACTTTAGCCCTGTTCAGTTCCTTTTTGTGTATATGTCCTCTTTTTTCTACTTGTGGTAAGTGTAATTTACTATTAGAAGCTGTAACACTAAGTTTCTAAATCATAGTAGTTATTTCATTGAGCTAAGTAAGGCACTCTTGACTGTTAGCATATTTGTCTTTGAGCTAAAATTTTCCCAGTGGGACCAATGATCAATCCTATATGCTCAATAAATATTCATTTTTGCTTTCAAAGAAAGATCTATGTGAGTTGTTGGGTATGATCAGCAGAGATCTACCATTGTAAAAATTAAAAGAACCTAAGTTCAAGAATAAATGAATGAATGTGTGAAAAAGCATATGTTCTTAATAGTAGTCATGCTAAAAGATTGGAGACAGGTTAGAGAGAAGCTGGGCCACTTTCCAGCTCCTGAGTGCACTCTTTATAGCCTGGCTTCAATATTGCATATGAAGCACTCAGCTTTGTGGATTTCTCCAACATCAAACACACCCATAGCCAACTGTAAATATTGTACATGAACACATACCAGAGCCATCTAGAGATTTTTTTAATGATTTGTTATTTCAGATGATATGATCCCAGTGACCTGGTGTGGATTTCTCTTGGCCCTCTCTTTCATTTTCACCTTACTTTCTGTGCTTGATTGCTCTCTGCCATGTACTTATAATGTAGGGGAAGCCAGGTCAATAAGGATAATGGAGGAAAAAGAACATGGAGAGGAAAATAGAGAAGTGATGACTTTTCTTGTGAATAATAGTTCCATTTTCACTTGAAAAAACGCCTAAAAGTAGGCAGTGTAGTCCACTGAAAAGAAGCCCTAGGTTGAGAGTTAGAAGAAATTATTTCCACACCTAGCTCCATCACTGATGTGCTATGTGACCCTGATTAAGTCATTTCATCTCTCTAGAATTCAATTTCTCAATCTTTGAACAGGAGTACTGGAATGGCTGGGAAGCTAGGTAGCACAGTAGGTAACACACAAGGCCTGGAGTCAGGAAGACTCCTCTTTCTGAGTTCAAATCTGGCCTTAGATACTTACTAGTTGTGTGACTCTGGACAAGTCACTTAATACCGTTGGCCTTAGTTTCCTTATCTGTAAAATGAATTGGAGAAGGAAATGGCAAACCATACCAGTATCTCTGCCAAGAAAATCCCAAATGGGGTCAAGAAGAGTCAGACATGACAGAATAACAAATGGAAATGCTGTTCCTCAAGTGAAAAGTCCTTCAAAAGTAAATGCATAATAGTATTCACATTAGTCTATCCAACCATATGAAAAGTTATATATGATACATAAGGATAGAATGTAAGGGTGGGATTGATCAATTTACTGAAATAGGTCATTGCACACCAATTAAAGTAAACAATGTGATGCTCTGGTACCTTAACCAGGGGGGAAGGATGATTCATGGGCTTTAGTTTCAATCAATCATAGACTTTAGAGTAAGTATAAAAGTCCTTGGAACTGCAGTGACATTACACAGGAATTTTTTTTGACAAGTTGAGGAAGCTTGGTTAAGCCCCAGTTATCAAACTAGTTAGAACAAAAGTCACTCAAGAGGTTGGATCAGGCATGACAATGAAATAAAACTCCTGAGCAGGAGAGGTCTCAGATTTGACTTTGGCATGTCTCTTTCCTCCCTCCCTTTTATGCAGGAGGCCATTACAAACTTTTGATAGGACAAGAAGATGTTGGATCTCTCATCTTCCCATGTCATGCAGCATCCCTAGATGAGGTCATGATAATGTCTGCATTGGGAGCCAAAGATAGCCTTGTCATAGATTCATGACTCCACAAAGAACCTAGCAAAGAAAACAATTTCTAGCAACCAGGGGACATGAGTTTTTTGGTTGTTTTTTTTGTTTGTTTGTTTGCTTTGGTACATGTGCTATATAAAGTATATGCTTGCAGTAGAGTCATATTTGGGGAGATACTTTGTACCAATTATTCTTTTTTAAAAATTTAATTTATTTTCAACTCATGGAACAAAACAAGCATTTCTATAACACAATACAATAAAAAAAGATGATTGCACATGAAACTGCAAATCTACCATATTCAACTTGCTATTCCCTCCAAATATACAACAAAGTTATCATGTAAATTTTTCTTTTTTTCTTTCCTCCCCATCTCTGCCCTAGAGCTGGGTACTATTATGCACAAATAGGCATACATATATACACACACACACATACATATATATATATATATATATATATAAACACACATATATACCTACATATATCTATAAAATTATTCTCTATATACCTTTATTTATCAGTTCTTTCTTCTGGCTGCTGATAGCATCATTCTTAAGGTACCACCTAACAGCTACTTGAGGCTGGTTGACTAAATTGTCAACTGATAATATTCAGAACACACTGATAGGGGCTTAAGCCGATGTCATTAGAGAATCACTCCAGACTCCTCATGACTACCTCAGAACCATGAGGAGATGTACCCAAGACTCATCTGTAAGAGAAATTGAGATTGTTGTTGTTGTTCAGTCATTTCAATCATGTCCAACTCTTCATGACCCCATTTGGGGTTTTCTTAGCAAAGATACTGAAGTGATTTGCTATTTTCCTTCTCCAGCTCATTTTACAGATGAGGAAAGTGAGGCAAACAGGTAAGTGACTTGCCCAGGGTCACACAGCTAGTAAACATCTGGGGCCAGATTTGAACTCAAGTCTTCCTGATTCCAAGTCTGGTGCTCTATCCACTGCACCATCTAACTTTCCCTGAAATTGGGATGAGGATTCCTAAAGCTTATATGGGAGAGATAGATAGATAGATAGATAGATAGATAGATAGATAGATAGTCCCTCTTGATCACATCTTTAGTGTAAGTTACTAGAGGATAGGGACTATAATATTTCTTTTATATTCCCTCTCCAGATATTTTACACACACACACACACACACACACACACACACACACACACCCCCTGGATGCACTGACAGACTGCGTACACATTAATATGTCTTAGGAAAAATCCCAGAGAAAATAGTCATATTTTGTCTATTTTAATCTTGAGCGTAGAAAAAAATAAAAGGTACTTTCCAAGAAGTAGAAACAGTTTTCTGGTGAGAGCATATCTCAGTCTAGTTTCTTTTGCCACATTTAGAGTTTCCACATAGTAAGCACATTACCTGCCTTGTGTGATGAGCTCACTGAGGGACTATGAGAGCTCACTCAGCCCAGGGCCCAATAGTTGCTCCAGTGGCCAACAGTTGAATAGCAACAACAGTAATCATGACAGAGGCCATGGTGATAAAAACACTTGGAGAATTCTCCTTGCTTTCCCCAAGTATACTCCAGAGAGTCTGCACATCACATAAATACACAAATGAGGATCCCAAGCTAACAACAATATTTGGGATATCTTTTAGACTGACATTTTTCCTCCAGGGCAAATGAAGCCTCTACCCCCATTCAGCACCCTTCTGGAGTATTTCATCTCATCCTGGACATCACATTTTAGAAAGTGATGAGGCATGGGCTCTGGGAGGCCCCTCGAGCTCTCCTTGAGTCCTTGAGGTACAGGCTCTGGGAACCTCCCTTGGACTCTTGATTAAATTGTCTCATTTGATGAGGCATTTGCATGAGGCAATAAGCCTTACTTTGTGCCTAGTTACTAACTGCTAACTACTAGCCTAGTTACTAGCTTAGCCCTCGATTGTTCATCTACTTCCCACCCTTGAGCCTATCAAAATATCAATATACCCTTGAACTGGCCTAGCCCACCATAGTCTGTAGCCTCCAGCTACCTCCCACCCTTAGTCACTCATTGACCTCATTAACTCCTCCTGAAAACTGTGCCCAAACTCCTCCTCTAGACCACCCCGAGATTCCTCCCACAACCTTCTGTATATAAGACCTCAGTGGAGTGAGAGCGCCATAGAAAGCCATAGAATAGTGAGAGTGCTATAGAATGACCTAGCACAGACTTACTCTGTGTCTAATGCAAGTTAACTTATAATAAATTTTACTTTTCTTTGGCTGAGAGAAGACTTGAGTCGAATTCATTCTGCCAGACCCGGAGTGTTGGTATTTTGGGGTCTCCAGAGCAACCCTAACCCTCTTAGTGGGTAACCTCTTTAAAAGAGCTTTTTCAAACTGGACTACATTCAATATAAAATGATGAAGAGTAGTGAGGGTCCTGGAGAACATGCCATATGAGGATTGGTTGAAGAAACTGAAAGATGTTTAGCCTGAAGAAGAGATGATTTAAAGAGGATGAGAGTGCCATTATCAAATATTTGTAGGACAATCATATGTCAGAAGAATAGGTTTGGGTTGCTTGGCCCTACAGGGCAAAAGTAGAAGCAATTTTCCTTTTTTCCTTAAGACAGATTTCAGCTCAATATAAGGAGGAACTTTCCAGCAGTTAGAGATATTCAACCAGAGAATGAGTTCCCCATCAAATCTTCTGGTCAGGGAAGTTGTGTTGATGCCTCCGGCAGGGATTGTATTAGACTTGGGGTGCTTAACCTGTTTTTGTCACTGTCCCCTTTAACATTCTGGTGTTACTTATCGACTTTTTCTTGGAATAATGGAGCTTTTTTTAAAATCATAATTGAAGAATATGCTAAATTTCAGGTAGAAATTGGTGAAAACAAAGATGTAAATTTTTCCCATGCAAGTTCATAGGCCCCATGAGCTCTCTTCAGGCATCCGTGGATTAGGTTAACTCTAGTGTCCCTTCTGACTCTATGACTCTAGGAATCTATGACTTGTTTCCCATATACTTCTCTTATCTCCATGTTTTCACGTTGGCTGTCCTCCAGGCCTAGAATGCACTCTTTCCTTATCTCTGTTTCTTGGAATCTCTAGTTTTTTAAAGACCCCTCTTAAGCTCTTAAACCTTTCCTGATCCTTCCAAGGACAAGTGCCTTCCCTCTCCAACTCCTTGTATTCATTTTGTACCTATTCAATATACACTCTTATACGGACATGCCTTCCTTGTTAAAATATAAGTTCTGTGATATTTTATAAAACCAAGAGATATATTTTCTGGGTAATTAATCATTTTACTAATAATGCTAACATCTATTAATAAAAGGAATGATTATTTGGTCATCTCTATTAGACCAAAGATAATCATGGCAGTGGGCTCACCATGGTTTACATGCCTTTGGAAAAGTGGGCATTCCAGAGGATGGCATTAAACTCTGATTGTTAACAATTAATGATAGATGGACCTAGTCTAATGATGGGCTGGGAGAGTGTCATAATGCTGATGGGGTGCTTGGGATATATAAATATATATTTGTAACATCAATCTATGTTTGTAACATCAGTCTGTAATATCAATCTGTAACATCAGTTTGTAAATGGGGTGCTTTGGGATCTATGTCTGTAAAATCAATTTGTAAAAGCAGTCTGTAATCACGCTTCCCCCTCTCCAGTCTCAAAGCATTAACACTGCCCCTTCCCCCTTCCAGCACTCTGGCCAGCAACAATTCATGAACTGTTTATCTCTGCTTGAAACAATAACAAGCCACTTATGAATCCTTCACTAAACTATCTATAAACATTTTAGCTTAGGCCAATGTTATCTCCCCTAGTAGAGTGGCCAGCTGCACCATGGATCCTTCAATACCCTATCTATAGGTTAACTCCTTAGCCAATTATACCCATACAGTGTCTCTGTTGGCCTTGGTTCCCAACATCCATCTTGTCAAACATGACATTGATGGGTGGCAGACGGCACTCCTCAGTGGCCCTGACCGAGGGTTGACTTTAGTGATGTGTCAGGCCTAAAACCACACCTCCAGGTAGCCCCACCTTGGGCTATTTCCCAGTGAATTATGGGTAATACACATGCGCAATTGATATTAAAAGTGCATGTTCCTTTAAGCACTGACCACTCCTTAACTCCTCCCTCATCCCACCCTTACTCACCTAGTTAGCATAATTGACACCTGATTTACTACTATGACTCCTTAAAAACTATGCCTATGTTTTCTTTAACTTTTCAAGTTTCCTAAGAAATCTTACCCACTGTGCTGTGCAGAGTAACAATAAACTTTTACAGTCTCAGCTTCCAAGTTTGCTTGAGCCTGGTGAATTCTTTCCAGACTGAATTGCAGGGTTTCTGGTCACTGATAGTGATCAGGGTCCCTGGTAGAACCTATTACCCTTCCCTCATCGATGCCACTGTTGGACAAAGGGACTACCTTTGCACCCAGACCACCCACAGCCTTGGGCAACATTGACAGAGGATCTGCCTCTGCCCAAATTTAGCTTGAGAGGAATATAATGGGCAAGAATTCAATTTAGATTAGAGTCTTATCTAGTTTTATGGAGAAGCTATACTCAGAATGAGGAGAATGTTAATCCTATTTTCCATCAGCCCAGTCCTTGAGAGACAGGGAAATAGGACAGGGAAAAAAGCTTGGGAACCCCCAATTTTAATAACTGGCTATTAATATGAGAGAGAAACAATTATTCTCTTAGCTCCTTGAGGGCAGGAATTGTCTTATTTTGTATCTATGTATCTCTGGCATCTAGCAGAGTGCCCAGTATATAGTAGATGCTTAATTAATGCTTGTTGATTGATTGGTTGTACTTGACTGATGAGGTATGGGCTCTGGGAGCCCCCTCCAGCTCTCCTGGAGTCCTTCAGGTACAGGCTCTTGAACTCTGATTATATCATCTCATTTGATGAGGCATTTGCATGAGTCAATAAGCCTTACATTGTGGCTGAGCCCAAGCCTCTGTTACCAGACTTCCCACCCTCTGTTACTAGACTTCACCCTCAGTTGCTAGATTTCCCAAAGTGTCGATCCATCCTTGAACTGGCCTAGCCCACCATTGTTTGTGGTCTCCAGGGGGCCTCCAGTGACTTCCCACCCTTAATCATTCATTGACTTCATTAACTCCTCTTGAAGATCCTCCCCAAACTCCTACCCTAGACCACCCCTATATTCCTCCCACAACCTTCTGTATATAAGACCCCATCCTGTCTTCATGTGTGTGTGAGCTCCATAGAATGAACTAGCACAAATTTATTCTGTGTCTAATGCAAAGCAAACTTTTAATAAACTTTACTTTTCTTTGGCTGAGAGAAGACTTGAGTTGAATTCATTTGGAAGGACCTGGTATGTTGGTATTTTGGAGTCTCCAGAGCGACCCTAACCCTCTTAGTGGGTAACCTCTTCATTGACTTGAGTCAAAGTGCTGGGCATCCCGATTCCAGGGTTCTAAATTACCAAGATTGATCTGGGACTGTGTGCTGTATTGAAGGTAAAGAAAAGTGATTTCTTAGGCACTATTTATACCTGGGACAGCTTAAGATTGGAAGGTGGTAAACATTAGAAAAAGCAAGCCTATTGGAAACAGCTTTAGGAAGTGGTGGTTTATGTGATGATGTCACTGCACCTTGTTTCAATGCAGAAGGTTCTGAGTCGATACTGCTAACAGGATTTATATGAAGCTTATGAGGAAAGGCTTTTAAAAACAGGTGGCAAATCACTTGGCCACAAACGAGGGAGCAGCTGTGAGGAGGCATCTCAGCATTATAAAAATAGCATTCAATTTGGAGTCCAGAGACCTGGTTCTAGTCCTGGTTTTGCCCACAGCCAGGTCTTTGAAATTAAGCAGATCATTTCATGTTGTAGGCTCCATCTGTAAAATAAGAAAGTTGAATTTAGCAATCACTAAAGTCCCTCACAGCTCTAAAACACTGTCTTTCTGCCTCTAGACTATTGGACACACTAAGAAGAGGCTGAGGAATTGAGAGAGAGGACCTGTGCTGGACTGGGGTTTAGAGGACTCAGTGTTTCTACCTGTCTGTGTGAATTCTGGCAATTCCCTTTACCACTTTGAACCACAGTGATCTCATTGGTGAATTGAGGGGGTTGGATTAGGTGGTCTCTAAAGTAACTTCCAGTTCTAAATCTGTGATCATATGTCCTCAAGAATCTAGAAGCCAAGCCTAAGCACATCTGTATTAAACATCTCTTGTTTAAAGGTATTCCTAGGATATTGAATGGAATTAATCCCATACATACTTTCTGGGTATAGTTCAATAAAAATACATGTCTTCATTATACATTGCCTCATGGGGTATGTACTATTTTTCAAAACTCTCACTAAGAAAAGAAGGTCACTTTTGCCTGCCAAGTGGGATAAGCGAGATGCTGAATTCAAGCTTTTTCCTGTCTCATTCTCTGTCTAGTTACAAGTGGATTCTGGGATTCCCTTCCTTGATTCTTGGTAGTACTTTTCATTTCCCTCCCTAACTGTCCAGCACACATTCCATAATCATTATCCCAGTTTTCTTCCTCTCTTCTTCAACCCCCAATTCCTCCCCTGGCCTTAACTTTCATTAGATGATCTCACCTGATATTTTATTTTGATTTTTTTCTTATAGCATTTAAAAATTCTTAGCTTAGCAAACGCATACAAAGCAAAACTGAAAAGGGCATTGCAATGAGGCCACAAATCTGTACCATGTAGAACTTGCTTCTCACTTCAAGTGCACAACAAAATTAGAATGTTATTTTCTCTCTTTGAAAAAAAAAATCACCTCCTGGAAAATGTATTCTGATTTTGAACATGCCACAATTTTTCTTCCAGTTTTGCTTATGAATGTTCATGTATGCGCATATACCCCTCTTTCCCCCCCCCCCAGTGGCTTCAGACTATGTGGGCCAACCAGAAGCCTCATTAATACTCTGCTATTTTAGCTACCACATGGAAATTTTTCTAATCTTTAAATTAAAATAAAGCTTTTTATTTAAAAAAAATTTTTACAAGCATTTATAATCCATCCTTCTCACTGCTGCCACTCCCCATTGAACTAGAGGGAAAAAATGAAGGCCAAAACCCTCATAAACTTGAATAGTCTAGTGAAGTAAGTTGCCACATTGACCATCCTTGAAAATGTATATCTCTCTGAACATTTTAAACTCATCATCTTTCTGATAGAAGATTAGTAGAGTATTTTGTCTTCAATCTTCTGGACTCAACAGTTTATCACTGCATTGATTAGAATACTAAAGTCTTTCAAGTTGTTTTTCTTTAAAACACAAGTTATTTCCAAGCTGCACAACTTGTTTATGCTTCCTATTAACCTTCCTTCTATTCTTTTCTAGGCGTTTAAAAAATGTATCAATGGCCTTCTTCCTCACCATTTTGTTCATTTTTATAACCCTCTTATGTGTTGCTTTCTCTCTACAAATCCTCTCTTACCAAATGGAAAAGGGAAAGGGAGAGGAGAGGAGAGGAGAGGAAAGGAGAGGAGAGGAGAGGAGAGGAGAGGAGAGGAGAGGAGAGGAGAGGAGAGGAGAGGAGAGGAGAGGAGAGGGGAGGAGAAGAGAGGAGAGAGGAAAGGAGGGGAGAGGAGAGGAAAATCCTTGTATCAAATATGCATAGTCAAGTAAAACATATCACTACATTGACTATATAAGAAAATATATGCCTCATTCTGTACCTTCAGTTCATCAGATCATACATAGCCTTTAATGATTTAATCATTGGAGAGTGGCCCTTGATCATATGTAACTGGATCAGTTCTTTGTAGATCTTCTATTTCAGACCTTTATTGCAGAAACTTGTTGCAAAGTGTTTTCTTAATTAGCCCCCTCTTTTTCAATCTTATTTTTTGTGATAAAACTTCTAAATTTTATGCAATTAAAACTGGTCCATTTTACCCTCTATGATGATCTCTAGTCTTTGTTCAGTCAGGAACTGCTCCTCTATAGTTATTGTATTTCCTTTCTTGTTCCTCTAATGTGGTTATTGATGGAATCTTTTATATCTAAGTCATGTGTCCAATTGGAACTTATTTTGAAACATGATATAAGAAGATAGTTGGTCTAAATCTAATTTCTGCCTAACTGCTTTCCAGTTTTCCTGGCAGTTTTTGTAAAAAGTAATTCATTACCCTCATATTTGGAGTCTTTGAATATATTAGAAACTATGCTACTTTGTTCATTTGCTTCTGTATATTGTGTATCTAATATGTTTCAAAGATGAAACTATTATTTCATCTATACCAAATCAGTTTTATCATTACTGCTTTGGTGTATAGCAGTACTTTGAAATCTAGTAATGTCATTTTTATTATATTGGCTTGACCTACCCATAAACAATTAATATTTCTCCAAATATTCAGGTCTATCTTTATTTCTGTGAAGAATGTTTTAAAGTTGGATTCATACAGTTCCTGTGTGAATCTTGGTAACTATACTCCCCAATACTTTGTAGATTCTATAGCTTTTTTGAATGGAATTTCTCTTTCTAACTCTTTCTCCTGGAATTTTTTTGTGAATATATAGGAATGCTGATATTTATGTGCATTAATTTTATATCCTTGAATTTTTCTGATGACATTATTTCAAATAATTTTTGATTAAGTCTTTAAGGTTTTATGAATAAGTCATTGTATTGTTCACTCAAAAAAAGTTTCCTCTTTGCCTGTGCTTATTTCCCCAAATTTTCTTTCTTGACTTATTGCTATAGCTATCATATAACTAGATTATAAGTAGGTGGATACAGTAATGGACCTGGAGTCAGGAAGACCTGAGTTCAAATGTGACCTCAGACACTTACTAGCTGTGTTACATTGGACAAGTCACTTAACCTCTATTTGCCTCAGTTTTCTCAACTGCAAAATGAGGATAAAAATAGTATCTTGCAGGATTGTTAAGAAGATGAAAGGCGATAATATTTGTAAAGCACTTACTACATAGTAGGCATTTTAGAAATGTTTATTCCTTCTTCTCCCCCCATCATTTCTAGAACTATTTTAAATAGTAGTTATAATAATGGCCTTCTTTGCTTTACCCCTGATCCTATTCAAAAGGATACAAAAGTTTTGCTCTGTTTTTGATTGACACTACTAACTGTATTAAGAAAAGATCCATTTATTCTTTTGCTTGTGTGTGTGTGTGTGTGTGTGTGTCTATTGTAATAGAAGTTAGTTTGGGATTTTTTCAAAAGCTTCTTAGCATCTTTTAATTTGATCATATAGTTTCTATTATTTATGTTATTAACTTTGTTATATTTATAGTCTTTCTTATGTTTAGTCAATACTGTATTCCTGCTATAAATACAATCTGGTTATAGTGTGGAATGTTTCTAATATGTTGTGGTCTATTTGCTAATATGTTATTTTTTAAAATTGTATCAATGTTCATTATGAATATTTGTCTATAGTTTTCTTCCTCTGTCTCTTCTCAGTTGAGGCCTAATGAACATATTTATATCATAAAAAGAGACTGTAGTGTTACTTTTAATCTTATATTTTAAATCAGAAATTTTTTTCTAATGGCTCATCTATTTTACTGTGTTCTTTTTTTCCCCTTAAGTTCTTAGCCTAACCTATCAGTTCAATGTTTTATTTTTGCTTTCACTTTTAATTTTGTTAACCTCTTCTTTGATTTTCAGAATTTTCATTTTGGTATTTACTTCAGAGGGATTTTTTGTTGTTGTTGCTTTTCTAGTTTTTTTTTTTTAATTGTATGCCCTATTCATTGATCTGTTCTTTTTCTCTTTGTTGATGAAAATGTTAAATGTTTACATTTCCCCCATTTTGGCCACATTAAAAACCTTCTGGCATGCTGTCTCATTCTTGTCATTTTTTAAATGAAATCATATTTCTATAATTTGTCCCATAACCCAACAATTTATTGGTAAGCTAGTCTCACATTAATTTTAGTGGTTTCTTCAAAAATCATTTGTTGAATGCAATATTTATTTTGTTGTGGTCAGTAAAGATATGTTCAATTTTTCTGCTTTTCTGCATTTTATGAGGTTTTTATGTCCTAATTCATTATCAGTTTTTGTAAAGGTTCCGTGAAATTCTGAGATGTGTATGCTCTTTCCTATTCCCATTTAGTAACTACCAGATAGCTATCATATCTAAATTTTACAAAATTCTATTCAGGTCTTTAACTTCTTTTCTATTTATCTTTTTGCTGTATTTGCCTAGGTCTGAAAGAGGTACACTAATATTCCTGAATATTATTGTTTTAATATTTCCCCCATCAATAATTTAACTTTTCTTTAATTATTTAGATATATGCTATTTGATGCTTATATTAAATATTAATATTAATTGTCTATTTTGTCTTTAAGCATAATGTAGTTTCCCTGTTTATCTCTTTTAATTGACTGTTATTACTTTTGCCTTGTCTAAGGTCATAATTGCTGCCCCTGTTTTTTACTTCACCTGAACCAAAAAAAAATTTTTCTCCAGCCCTTTAATCTCTGTGTGAATATTTCTATTTCAAGGGTGGTTTTGCAAATATTTTACTGGATTCTTCTTCCTAATCCATTCTGCTACACTCATCTGTTTCATAGGGAAGTTAATCCCATTCATACTTATGATTGTGATAATTAATTGTGTGTTTTCCTTCATCATACCCTATTATATTTTCCCTTTTCTTTGTTTCTCACATTCCACTTTACCAAGAAAAGAGTGGTGAAAGAGGAAAGGCATATGCTCATCATTAGTTTTCGATGTTTAATGCAATCTCTTTCTGCTCTCCATCACATCTGCTTTTCCCCTCACCTAAACCCTGATGATAGGTTTTTTATTCTTTCTTTATTTCCTTTGGAACTCCATTTCATAATTGACCCTCTAAGGTTGAAGTTATTTTTATTTTTAACTAACCCTTTACTGAGCCTACCCTCTGTACAAAACTTCCCTCCCAATTCCATCCTATTGTCATATTGAAATAAAGATATTTAAACACCAAACTCTTTGTGTGTATGCATTAGTATGTGTTTACAAACTCTACATTTTTTGATCCAGTTCAGATGAAAGTGGAATTTGCCCCCATCCTTTGCTCCATGTTTGTGTATTTTTTTCACCCTGATTACAATAGTTTCACCCCCTTCCTCTTCCTTTCTTCCCAAGTATATTTCTTTCCCTCACCCTTTTCTTTCTTCTTATAAGATTATCAAAACATAATAAAGCTAATCTCAGGTCCTCTTTATTATTTAATTACCTCTATGCCCCTTGATGACTCTAAGATATATTTGTTTCCTCTCCCCCATTAGAATGTAAACACTATATCATCGCATATTCACTTCCAACTGTTCAAACAAATTTACATTTTTATGTTTCTCTCTACTCTTATGTTATCATTTCCAAATTTCTAATCAGATCTGGACCTTTAACTGGGAATTCTTGAAAGTTTTCTATCTCATTAAAGATCCATTTCCTCCCTATAAGATTATACTCAGTTTTTCCATATATGTTATTCTTGATTTTATACTTTTATCTTTGAAATATCTCATTTCAAGCTCTACTCTTCTGAGAAGTGATAGCTACCAAGTTTTATGTCATTCTGATTGTGGCTTCTCTGTACTTGAACTCTCTCTTTCTGGCCCTTTTTAGTATTTTTTTTTCTTTGACCTGGAAGCACTAGAATTTGTCCATGATGTTTCTAGGAGTTTTCATTTTTTTAAGTCTCTTTCAGGAAGTGACCTATACATTCTATTTTCATTTTGCCCTATAATTCTATCAGATCTGAGTAGTATTTATTCATAATTTTTTAAAATATGGCATCAGGGATTTTTGAGGGGTTGTGTTTTTCAGGTAGTTTTATGACTGTTAGACTTTCTTCACTTGTTTTCTAGGGCAACTTTTTTTTAAGGAGATATCTTACATTTTCTTCTTTTGTTTTTTTTTTTCAGTCTTTTTATTTTGTTCCAACAGGGCCAGCATTCTAACTGAGGCAAGGGCAAGCCCAAATTTTGCCCCAGTATTTCTTGTCTCATGGAGCCACTTACTTCTGTTTGGTCTGTTGTTTTAATTTTCTGAGAATCTTTTACCTGAATAACCTTTTGTACTTCTCATCTATTTATTCTCTTTCCAAGTCTTTATTCTGGGGCTTTCATTTCCTTTATTTTAGCTTTCACTTCATTTTTTCCCCCGGAATTCTAGTTGACCTTGTGACCCAGTCATGCTTTGGGGTTTTGCTTATAAATATTATGGAGATAGATTATGGATAAGTGTGTGTGTGTGTGTGTGTATACACAAGCGTGCGAGTGTGTGTGTATGTGTGTGGCAGCTAGGTGGCTCAGTGGATAGAGCACTGATCCTTGAGTCAGGAAGACTTGAGTTCAAATCTGACCTCGGATACATACTAGCTGTGTGATCCTCAACCAATTACTTAACTTATGTTTGCTTTAATCCATTGGAGAAGGAAATGGCAAAACAATCCAATCTCTTTGCCAAAAAAATCTCAGATGAAGTGGAGAAGAATTAGATATGACTGAACAGCAACATAACTACATATGTGTGTATACATATATACATAGTGTGTGTGTGTGTGTGTAAAATAGCTGTTATATATTTTATTTTATAAATATATAAATATTTTATATATTTCCTTGGAAAGAAAGCTATAGCAAATCTGGACAGCATATTCAAAAGCAGAGATATCACCTTACCAACAAAGGTCCACATAGGCAAAGCTATGTTTTTTACCAGTAGCAATATATGACTATGAAAGTTGTACTATAAGGAAAGCTGAGCCTTGTAGAAAAAATACTTTTGAACTGTGGTGCTGGAGAAAGCTTTGAGAGTCTCTTGGACAGCAAGATCAAATCAGTCAATACTTAAAGCAATTAATTCAGACTACTTATTAGAAAGTCAAATACTAAAGCTAAAGCTTAAATGCTTTGGCCACATATTAATTAGATGGATTCACTGAAAAAAAAACCTAATGTTGGGAAAGACTGAAGGCAAAAGGAAAAGGGGACAGCAGAGTATGAGATGGATAGATTCTGTCATGGAAACAACAAATATGAACTTAGACAAACTTTCAGAGAAAGTAGAGGATAGAAGAGTCTGGCACGCTATGATCTATGAGGTCATAGAGAGCTGACTATGACTGAATGACTGAACAACTACACACACACACACTACATACTACATACATGTGTATACATATATGTATAAATGTGTGTATGTTCATCTATACACCTGCATACATGCACACACACTCTGATCCATAATACTTCATAATCATTTGTGTCCTTTTCCATTTCATCATTTTCTATCTTTACTTCCTGAATTATGGTTTTACATCAGGGTCAGACTGTGTATTTCTGGAGAGACCAGTAAGAGCCTTATTTGGTCCTGGCCTATATTATCTGGTATCCTTATGCTGCCTGAGGGCTGTCTTCTTTTATGACTTTGGTAGTGGCTCTGGACAGCTAATTGTAATCTTTCAATACCCTAAATGGTCTGAGGTGGGGCATGGTCTAATTCCTGTGGGGTAGTGATATAGCTGCAGACTCATCCATGATCAGAACACCAGAAGACAATTGCTGTTTCTAGATGATACAAGTATGCTGGCTAGGTCAGAACTTCAGAACTGTAGCATTGTCTCTGGATGGTGTTCCCTGCTCCATGGTGTCAGTCCCCAGACTAGGTATGTCCATTAAAAGGCTCTGATGCAGAGTCAAAGCAACACATCAGCAGGCTCACTCCAGTTCTATGGCATCATCTACCCCAGGAACATAACTGTAGACCCCAGCCTTTGTACGCAATATGAAAGATTTCTGAAGAAGTCTTCCTGGCTGGAATCCCCCCATGGGGCTACCAAGTCTTTGACTATTTTGCTGAACTGACCTGGAATGGGAAAAGGTTCCCATTGTAGTTCCTCCTTAGATTTCTCTATCAACACTCAATCAGAAATATCTCTCGATTTCAATCTTTGTTGGAGTAATTGTATGAAAGAGATGAGCTATTCTATTTATTTACACAATTTATTTATTTCCCTCTCCTATTCCACAAAGGAAATTAAGCCCATCTATGTGCCCAGCAATATACTGGTAAATGTTTTAACAACCAATTCTGCAACAACAATAAAATGTATGTAGAGCACATTTTTAAATTTAATCTGTATTATTAACATTTTCTCCATCACTTTCTTAAGTCTAGACAGTCAACAAAACAATAATTCAAGTACTGGTTTATAGCATTTTCTGATTTCTAAGGTGTAAATGCTCACACTGAAAATTTAACAATTGGATCTCCTGAGTCCTCAATGTGACTCCATCACATCCCTGCATGTACAGCAGTCCCTACCTTTCTGTTTCACTGATCAGTGTTAACAGTTCTCTCCCATTACATTCTCCAGTATCAGAGGAAGAGGGTTCTTACTCTTCTTCTATAAAGCTAATCTCTGTATTTATATACTGGATGCCATCTCTTCCCACTTGCTCCTACATCTATCCATTACCTCTTCAGCTTTTTCAATCTATGTCACTCCATGGACTCTTTTCTTTGTAATTCCAAAATAGTCATATTTTAAATAAACAACATTTGTTTAACCTTATCTAGCTACACTTCTCCTTTCCTTCACCTTCAAACTCCTCAAACATTTGGTCTAAGCCTGCTATTTCCATTTCCTATCCACTTATACCCTTATTAATCTCTGCAACCTGATCTCTCAAACACTACAGGAACTGCTTTCTCAAAGGAAATGATCTCTTTCAGTAATGATCTCTCTTCTTGCCAAATCCAATGACCTTTGTCAGTTATCAAGTTCCCAACTTCTTTGTAGTGGTCAACATTTGCTGATGACCCCCTCTTCTTTCTTGAAACTATCAACTAGACTTTTAAAAAATACTGCTTTCGGGGCAGCTAGGTGGCGCAGAGAGTAGAGTGTCAGCCCTGGAGTCAGAAGGACCTGAGTTCGGATCTGACCTCAGACACTTAATGCACACACAAAAACAAAAAAAAAAAACCTAGCTGTGTGACCTTGGGCAAGTTACTTAACCCCAACTGCCCTCCAAAAACAAAAAAACAAAAAAAAAAACAAAAAAAAATACTGCTTTCTCTTGGTTTGCCATCTACCTCTCTGATTGCTCCTTTTCTACTTTGCTGAATCCTTTCTTCCTCCTACTTTTTAAATTGTGGGAATACCTCATAGCTCAGACCTCACTCCTCTGCCTTTTTGTCTCAGTCATCCATTCCCATAACTTCAGCTGGCACCTCTATGAGGATAACTCTCAAATCTACATCTTCAACCCTGGCTTCTCATATAAGTTCCTGAGGCTATCAATGGCTTATGGGACATACCCACTCTTTTAAATCTGTCAGCTCAAATTCAGCACAGAACTGAATTTACCATTTGCCCTGCCAAAATGAGTTATCTCTCTTAGTTTCTCCATTTTGTGCTCCATACTAGAACTCTAAGTGGCACTAGTATCTTCCAAGTCACATAGCTAGAAACCTGGGAAACATATTTTACATTCCCTCCTCTTAAACTACATCTCCTGTACTCATTTTGTCTTCAAATCCTATCATTTATTTATTTGAAACATTGCTTGGATGACCTGGTTTTTGTACATTCATATTGCCACCATGCTAGTCCAACTCCTCATCATCTAATATCTGAACCATTGAGACAGCCTTCTAGTTGGTTTCCCTGTCTTTGATCACATCCTCCCTCTGATCTATCATGTGTATAAATATATACACACATATTCACATATACATATCTACACACATGTGTGTATATGTACATGTATGTACATATATCTATACTCACATTTGTATACACACATATATCTCCTTCACATTACTCTTCTGAAAACACTGATTTACTCAAGAATTTAGTATGATTCCTTGTTGCCTAGTCCTTCAAGGCAAAAATCTCTTTCTTTGAATATTCTGACTATATTCTGACCCCATGCTACATATCCAGTTTCATTCTTTATTATTCCACAAAATACACTTCTGTTCCAGTTCAGTCAACATTCAACAAGCATTTACTAAGTCCTTGTCTATGCAAGGCATTGTATCAGGTGCTGGCAACATAAAGACAAATTGAAAAACTAATTTCTATTCTTAAAGAGCTTGTATTCTCCTTGGAAGAGACACTATTTAAATGAGAAAAATAAATAAAATGTGATTTGAGGAGAGAGCACTTAAATGAACAACAAAGTGGGATCAGGTTTCCCATAGGACGTAGCCTGTGAATTGACCCTTGAAGAAAGTTAAAGATTCTAAGAGCTGAGTTAAGGCATGCATTCTGGGCATGGGAAGAGTCTATAAAAAAAGACAGAAGTTAAAGACAAAATGTCAAACACAGGAAAACCAGTTTGGCTATGAAGAAGAGTAATATGGAATATGGAATAAATATGTAAAGGTAGACTGACACCCATCTAGGAAAACCTTTAAATGCCAAGCCAGGGGAGTTTGTATTTACTACATCCCCTTCTACTAGTGAGGCTCAGGCAAATGAAGATGGATAGAATGCTAGCCTTGAAGTTCAAACAAGCCAGACACTTGCTAGCTGTGTAATCCTGGGCAAGTCACTTGACATCTATCTACCTCAGTTTTCTCAACTATAAAATGAGGATAATAGTAGCATCTACCTTGCAGAGTTGTTATAAAAATCAAATGAGATAATATTAATAAAGATCTTAATAAATGCTTGTTTTCTTCCTTTCAATAGGATATAAGCTTCTTGCAAATAGAGATTGTTTCATTTTTTTGTATTTGTATCCCCAGTGCCTAACATAGTGACTAGTATATGTGCTTAATAAATCCTTGCTGATTGAATGCATTTGCCCCATGGCTACAGGTTACACTATACATGGTTGAGGATGGTCTACTGGTGAATATGTGGGTGGAAAAAAGAGGATGGGTGTGAGATATGCTGTAAAAGTAGAGTGGAAGAAATCAACTAATTTGATTTGAGGGATGAGGAAGAGGAAAGAGTCAAGGAAGACTTTGTCTATGAACCTGGTCATTTGTGAAGATTTTAATGCTCCCAACAGAAATAGTGAAGTTTGGAAGAGAGGAAAGATAATGAGTTCCAATTTGGTCATTTTGAGTTTGAGATGCTTTGGGACATCCCTCTAATAGGCAGAGACAATGCAATAAAACTGGAGTTGAATAAAAGAGATTAGGGATGGATATTTGTAAGTTATCACCATAAATATGATAACTGAACCCATGGGAACATATTACATCTAGGGATAGAGTGTAGAAAGAGAAAAGGAGGCCTAGTACAGAGTCCTGGAGGATATCCAAAATAAGGGAGTAGGAGACGGTATGATGATACAACAATGGAGAATGAAAAATGGTCAAGTGAGTTGGTGAACCAGGAGGCATCAGTGACACAAAAACCAAGAGATGGTAAAATGTCCTCCAAGAGAAGATAAAATGAAGCAAAAACAAGAAACAATATCAAAAGGTGTAGAGAGGTCAAGGAGTATTTAGATTGAGAAGACATAGATTTAGCAGTTAAGAAATCACTAGAAACCTTGGAGACAATTGTAGTAGAAAGATGGGATCAGAAGCCAGAATGCAAACTTGAGAAATGAATGGGCAGTAAGGAAATGAAGTCAAATTTGTGGAATAAAAAGGAAGAGAGAGATGGGAGTGGCAAGGTCACATGAAGGTTTTTAAGGAAGTAGTAGACCTGAGCATATTTGTGGATATCAAGGACAGGACCAATTAACAGTGAAAGACAAGATGAGAGAAGTAAGCAGAATGATTGATAGGGCAAATTGCTATAAAAAAGCAAGGGTGTCGGGGCGGCTAGGTGGCGCAGTGAGTAGAGCGCGGGCCCTGGAGTCAGAAGGACCTGAGTTCGGATCCGGCCTCAGACACTTAACGCATACACAAATAAAAACCTAGCTGTGTGGCCTTGGGCAAGTTACTTAACCCCAATTGCCCACCAAAAAAAAAAAAAAAAAGCAAGGGTGTGGAATTGAAGACATAGGTGGAAAGACTAGACTTGGCAAGTAGAAGGGCAAAATCTTCCAAAGAGACAGAAGTAGTGTCGAGATTAGGTAATTAATGAATGTGAAGTGGGTCTAGCTAGCACAGTTGGGTTACTTCCTCCAGGGGTAGTCAACATTTTGGGAATATGAAAGGCATAGATAAAGGATGGAGGGGGGTGGGGGGAATGATCCAAGACTGACAGGGTATGAAGGATGGCAAGACAAGTCAAGGGAATTGAGTAGAGGACAACATACAGATGAATTGCTTAACAATTCAACCATACATTGAGAATCACCCAGACAGCACAGCATAGTTGAAAGGGTTCTGGAGTAAGAGAACCTGGGTTCAGGCAGTTTATCAACAAACATTCATTAGGTACTTATTATATGCCAGACACTGTGCTAAGTGCTGGAATGCAAAGAAAATTAAAAACAAAAAACCAAAAAACACAGCCCCTTCCATCAAGGAATTCAAAGACTAATGAAGGGAATAACATACAAACAATTATGTATAAACAAGTTAGAGGGTGAACAGGAGGTAACCTCAGAGAGAAAGTACAATCAGTGGGGAAGAAGAATTCAGGCTCAAATTCAATTTTTAATACTTTACTACCCAGCTAACACTTGTTCTTTCTGGGCCTCAGTTTTCTTGACTGTAAAACTAGGAATCTGATTAAATTGCTTAGGTTACTTCCAGATATAAATTAAATTCCCTTAGGTTACTTCCAGATATAAATCTATGAAGGAAGGAAACAAGTGTACATTAAATACCTACTATAGGCTAGACCAATAAGCACTTTATAATTATTGTCTCATTTGATGCTCACAACAATCCTGTTGGTGGGTGCTATTATTTTCCCCATGTTATAGTTGAAGAACCTGAGACAGATAGAGAGAGGTTAACTCACTTACCCAGGGTCACACAGGTTGTAAATATCTGAGGTTCGATTTGAACTCAGGTCTTTCTGACTCTAGGCCTAGCACTCTATCCACTGAACCTACATCCTTTGAGCTACAGGATCTTCATTGTTAAGGAAGGAAAATAAGGTCAGAACAGAGGAAGATGGAAGTTTTACAGGTTATTATGTGGATGAAGAATTGGTTTAGATTATAGGAGTTATAAACCTGGAATCCATGTATCTACACATACACATACAGATGTATGTCTACATATCATAAATGTATCTTGATAACTGTATTTCAAAATAATTAGTTTATGTTTTACATGATTTCATTTATATAATAGGCATTATATTTCTTGTATTCTCAGTGGGTGGAGAAGGGAGTTGAGGGAGGATGAGAGTTTGGAACTGAAAATAAAAATAATTGATTTCATTTGGATCCCTTTGTGTTTTATTTTATTCATTTAAAAACATCACTCTGAGAAGGGTTTCATGTTCAACCAGATTGCCAAAGTGATTTGTGACACAGAAAAGGCTAAGAACTTTTACCAAGAATGAGATAGGGGGTAGGATGGATGAACAAGAGATTAAAA
This sequence comes from Gymnobelideus leadbeateri, assembly GCA_011680675.1. NCBI lineage: Eukaryota > Metazoa > Chordata > Mammalia > Diprotodontia > Petauridae > Gymnobelideus > Gymnobelideus leadbeateri. The sequence goes on from WOXC01007091.1 coordinate 70,028, forward strand.
ATCATTGAGGTGGTACAATTATAGATGATGATGATCTATATATCCATCACTAATTTCTCTCTTGAAATCTGGTCCTGCTTTAGCAACTGCCTACTGGACACCTTCACCTGTACATTCCACAGGGATCTCAAACCCAACATGTCCAATATGGAACTCCTTACATTTGTACCAAATCCATCCTTCCTCCAAACTTCCTTGTTTCATCAGTCACTCAGGTTTTCAACTTTGGTATCATCTGTGACTGTCATACTTATTCTGAATCCTATTATTAAATGGGGAAAAAAGAAGAAAACCTTCACAAATATGGGATGAGGGAGGTATGAAAAGATCTAAGGGTTTTAGTGGACTGAAAGTTTAATGTGAAGTAGTAGCATCATATGACTGTGGGATAAAGTTTTCTTCTTGGGCCTCTTTAAGAGAGTTATGGTACACCTACATTCTGCCCTGATCTGGAGTGTTATATTTGATTCCAGGAACTATAGTCTAATAAAGACATTGATAAATTAGAGAGCATCTGGGAGTAGGGGGATGGAGGATGGGAAAGCAAGGAGGGTAGTTAAAAGCCTTGAATCCACACTATATGAGGATCATTTGAAGGAATTAAGGGGTATTTAGCTTATAGAAGAGAAGACTCAATGGAACATCATCACCACGTTCAAGACTGGTTGTCATATGGAAGAGGAATTAACCTTGTCCCATTTGGCCTCACAGGGCAGGAACAATGGGTGAAAGTTGCAAAATAAATAAATGTGACTTGGGTGGGGAACCATTCCCTAATAATTAAAACTGTCTGAAAGGGCAAAGGGCTGCCTCAAGATATGGAAGTAAAGAAATCTCCATTCTTGGATGTTTTCAAGCAAAGGCTCTATCACAGGGTTTCTCTTCAGGATGGTTGCTGAGATCCCTTCCAACTCTCAGATTAGTGACTATTCACCAAGTCTTATTAGTCTCATCTCTACAGCATCTCTTGAAATTGTCCCCTTCTTTGTTTCAGTGGCTTCCTAATTGATCTCTTTGCCTCCTTTCCTTCCCCTCTCCAATCCATGCTCCAAACAGTTGCCAAATTGACATTCCTAAAACACAGCTATAAGTATGTCACTCTACTACTCAAAAATCTCCAATGGCTTCCCCTTATCTCCAGGATAAAATATAAAAGAGCCTGGCATTGAACACTTCCCTAATTTGACTTGTACTTAAATTACAACCCTATTTCATATTAATCATTTTCCCATAGCCTCTGTTCTAACTAAAATGTCCTATTAGTTGTCCCCTGAACATTGCATCTGTTCCCTACCTTTTTGCCTTTGCACAAGCAGTTCTCTCTTTCTGGAATGTACTCCTACCTTTCTTTTTATTCCCAGTGCTTAGTACAGTGTCCAGCCATAGTAGGTGTTCAATAAATGATAGCTGATTGACTAACCTTACCTCCGCCTTGTCAAATACACAGTTCTCTTCAAAGCCCAGCTCAGATACCACCTCCTACAAAAGCCCTTTCCTCATCCTCCTAGTTATTGGTTAACTCTCTCCTAATTAGAATTACTTAGTTTTATATTATAATTGCTTAATATTTATTTACATGTGTTCACAAAGTTCTCATCAAACAGAATATAAGCTCTTTGAGGGCAGACACTATTTCATGTTTGTCTTTTTTATTCCCCAACGTCCATTATGGTTCCCGGCACATCTCTGACCCTTTAATAAATGTCTGTGGAATTGAATTATGAAATCTACAAAATGATCACTCTTGCAGGTGTCTGGAGAAGATCAAAGTTAAATTGTGGATCATGGAATTTGAGAAGGTTAATGAAGTGAGAGGCCAGTGTCCTTGAGACATGTTTGTACATTAAAGTCTTCAAATATGGAAGCAGGGCATAAGTTACAGAGAAAGATGATAAACCAGGCATTTTACTCTTTCAGAAGGGTGAAGGAATGGCCTAGAGGTCACTAGATCACAGCAATAAGGATCTGGACCAGATGTTTAGGCAGATGGCATAAACCTTTAAAGGAGAAGAGGTTGCTAAATATAGTGGCAAAGGAAGCATGTTCAAGTGGTATTGGGAACAAAGTTTGTGAATTTCTCCTCCTAGCCTACTATGTTTGAGGACATGAGAAAACAATGATAACTAGCATCTGCATAGTGTTTTAAGACTCGAAAAAGCAAAAAAAATGCTCTCACATTTGAGCCTCACAACAACCCTGTTATATAGGTGTTATTATTGTTTTCATTTTACCAATGAGGATTCTGAGGCTGAGAAAAATGAAGGGACTGACCTAGGGTCATACAGCTAATAATAAATATCTGAAGTGGGATTTGGACTCAACATCTTCCTGGCTCCAAGAAAGGAAAGAAGCATCTTACACTAGACAGGGTAGCCAAAGGTTCAGTGTCTTCTGGAGAGAGAGACATTTCCAAGAGAATATTAACATAAAGAAAGTATCAATTCCTTACTATTCAGTAAGGTTCACCAAACATCAGCTTCAAGTGTTATGCTTGGTGGTGGGGAACACTGAAGAAGGACTTGTGACTGGTAAAACAGGTAAAAACAGCCCAAAGAGTGTTGATAAATAGACTGGCATTGACTTCTAGGAGAAGCTCTAGTGGAGAACTGCATGCAAGGTTTCACCAGAGATTCCAAAAGTGGAAGATACTGCCCCCTTGAGGTGTTGGAACAATTGGGGTGAGGGGAGGTGATAGCAGCTTTGGGTGAAATTAGGGAGTATTGAATGAAAATAAGGGAGCAGTGGAAACATAAGGAAAAAGAGAAGAGAAGAAAATCTTGAAAATTATTCATTATATATTGATATATTGTATGGCAGAATAAAGATTTAGAAAGAACTAGATAAGATGAGATAGTAGATAAAACCAAAAACTCCATTTTATAGGCATAAATGTGGAATTCTCCTCAGGTTAATTACATAAATTGAACATAGGAGAGATCTGGACATCAGTTAGTTCAGCAATTCATATGAAAAAGACCTAGGAATTCAGTTTTGCACAAGCTCAGTAATGTACAAAAGTATTATATGGTTTCTAAAAATGTTAGAGTAATCTCAGGATGCATCAATACAAGTAAATTGCTTAGAACAAGGGGAGTAATAATCCTTCTATATTTTCTGTTAGCCAGACAACATACAGTATACTTCATCCAATTTTAGGTGCCACGCTTTAGAAGGAATATTATAAAAATTAGAATGAATCCAGAGAAGAATGACAAGAATAGGGTGGGGAGGGACAGGTCTGAGCACTCTCCCACAGGAGCAATTTCAAGAGCTTGGCATCTTTAGTCAGGAGGAGAGTAGATTTATTAGAGATGAAATATCTCTCTTCAAGGGCATCTAAGTGGGAGAAATGGATGGAGATCAAGCCCAGAGTCAGGAAGACTCATCTTCCTGAGTTCAAAACTGGCCTCAGACACTTACTAGTTGTGTGAACTTGGGCAAGTCACTTAACCTCTGCATGCCTCATTTGCCTCATCTATAAAATGAGCTGGAGAAAGCAATGGGAAACCACTTCAGTATCTTTGCTGAGAAAACCCCAAATGGGGTGACTGAGAGTTGGACACGACTGAAACAAAAGAACAGCAACATCTATCTTCAAATATTGGAAGGACTGTCATGGATAAGAGATATGCTATGTTCTTCCAGAAGGGAGCCATTTACAGACAGTAGTTAAAAGTTACCAGTTACCAGTTTAGGTTAATATATAGAAAACTTTGTGCCAGTCAGACTTAGTTGAAAATGGAACAGGCTACATCAGGAAAGTAATTGTTTAAAGTCTGCAAAACACTTTACATAGGATTTCATTTGATTCCCACCTCAACCCTTTGCAGTAAGTGTTTTTATTACTCTCATTTTATTGATGAGCAGACTGAGGCCAAGAAAAGTTAAGTGACTGACCCAGGGTGACACAACTAATAATATGTGCAATAAGACACAAAGCAAGGTCACTACAAATGTTCAACATCTACCTGAAGGGAGGAAGGTATTCTGCACAGGAGAGGTTAGAGCCAGTAGGTGACCTGGTAGAGTCCTTTCCAGTTTTAAGAGTTTATGATTCTGTAATGTTATAACTATCCGGTAGACAACAGAGCATCTTTGACTCAATGGCAAACAGCCAAGGAAGATTAGATCCTGTGGACGTTCCACTGTAGTAGGACCTATTAATAGAGTATTAGTAGAGACAATTTCTGGAGGCTACTTCGACAACTTCCATACAGTTCTGAGAATATCAATGATAAGCTTCTTCTGCTTCTTCTCCTTTTAGAAAGATTGATGAAGGAATGAAGGTGGGAGAGAAACTCCTACATCAACCTTCGGCTCTGATTTCACAATTCTAGCTCTGTTATGTCAGCCAAAATTTAGAACTAACCTTAAAAATTTGGGTTTCATCATGGGTATGGGGGAGAGAGAGAGAGAGAGAGAGAGAGAGAGAGAGAGAGAGAGAGAGAGAGAGAGAGAGAGAGAGAGGACTAGAAAAACAACTGCTTCAAGCTAGGAGTAACTCATCCTGAGAAGAAATAATATAACCTCATAGTCGTTTTCTTCTCTTTTTTGTGAAAGTGGAAAAAGGTTGGAGAAAGAAGAGGGCTGTGGAGTAGGTGAAGAGGAAGAAGGGAATGGAATTCTTTTTTTATTTTTCACTCCCATACCCAGCACCACCTCTGAGTCTGGGGTTTGGATCAGTAAACAAAGGAACAGGTGCTCTCCCTCTGCCCCCAGAGCAGAGATATTCTTAAATCACTTGATGTGATGAAAATCAATTAATCAGAGATGAAAATAAAAGAGGGACGTGGTTGGGGGGAAGGGAAGCTATGTGTTGTGTACATTGAAGATGACATCATTTGCCTCTAGAAGCTTTCTGTCCTTTTCTTTCTGGAAAGAAAGCAAATGTGTGCAAATGTGAGTTAATCTGGTGTCCGTGTTCGTGTATGTGTGTATGTGTGTGTGCCTGTGGTGGTGAGGAGGGTGTGGTGGACTGATGGGGAGAAGAGGAAGAGACCTAGCGGGAAAATTGTCTGGATGAAAGGTGTTCCCCGCCCCCTGGCCATGGGTTGGAGGAGGGGAAGGAGGAAGCTTCATTGGTGTACTCCCTTGTAGGAGTGGCAATCTCTATGGGTGTGGGGAGTGAGTGCAAAGAGGGGGGTGGGCCCAGGGAGACAGTGGGGGCGGGGAACATGTTAAGGCTGCGCATGTCAAGGCTGAGTGAACACTCCTGGATTAGGAGAGCTCAGAGCTGGGCAGCTCCTCAGACTACCTGTCACTAGGGGTCATCTAGCACCATCAGGGAGTGAAGACCGAGGGCGGTTTGGATTCTTTCCTCTCTCTCCCGGTCCCGCCCACCAACCTCCCTTCTCACAGATCCCCAACAGAACCCTGAGCTTCCTCCTCTAGCCCTAGCCTCTCAAAACCTCCTGGGGATTAAAGAAGCAGGCGGACAAACAGAAGAGAAATTTCCAGCTCCGACGAGCAGCCCTGGTGTCTTCGAGGGCCAGGGCTACGCCGCTCCAAAGCTCTCAGAGAGAACCTTTGGGCAAGGCAGATGAAACTGGAGCTCCCTGGGTGCCTACGAACCCAGTTAGAGCGGAGAGCTGTATCGTGGCGAGGTGTCATCGGAAAGCATGGAGCATTCCCGCCTATATGCTGAACTCCGAGGCTAAACCTAGAGAGAAAAGAAAAGACTGGAGGGAACCGAGATTGGAGTTCAGGAGGAGGTGAGGAGGTACTGTCCGCGGTTCTGAACTAGGTCTTACTAGCTGGAGGTAGAGAAAATTTCCGATTTGCTGAAGCACTCCTTAGAAGTAAGAACCAATCCCCGAGGGGGCGGGAGGATTTGGGGGTGGGTGGGGGAGGCAAAGGGGCTGCTGCCGTTGAAAAGCGCCAGAAGCTGCACCAACGTGTTGAAATCTGCCTCAAAAAGTGTTCCCAGCAATCCGACTGTCTGAGCTTTTCTCCTAAGGGAGTTCATCCTTGGAGGTTTCCTCGAAAGAAGGGGTGCAGTCCTTTTCGAAGAGAAACGCTTTTATCAGGCCGGAGTCTGAAAAAGATGCCTGCTCTCAGTAGCTTGTTTTCTCTGGCTTCCCTCATGCTCCTCTGCTGGGGTAAGTATGGACTCCCTGCCTTGCTAGACTCAGATAACTGTAATAACACTGACAATAATAACAAGTATTAATAATATCAATGATACCAGTGAATATTGACTGAGCCCGTTTATGTGTCTCTGCCAGATGAAAAAAATCCTCATTCTTGAGAATGGGGGATGGAGGCTTTTTTCCCCTCTTATCTCCACTAGTGGGTTTCCATTGCCTCACAATTCCTTTACCATTCTAAGAGGGTTTTCTTTTCCTCTCTGGAAAGGTAAAAACCAGGTCCATCACCCAAATTACTTTAGTGATGGTAATTTTACAACTATCTCTTTCCTAATAAATAGCCAATCCTTTTGAAAATGTGGCTAGGTAGCCAAATTTACATAACTATTTTTTGAGATGTGTGTGTGTGTGTTTATATCATTAATGGATGCCTTCTATTCGTTTGGACAAAAATTGCATTCAGTATGTATGTTTACCTACTCTATAATGTATGTATATACAGGTTTATATGTGGTCTGTACTATATATGTATATGGCATATAGATGCAGTTGCTGAATGAGAAGATACCATCCATTGATGCAGCTGCTTACTTCTAAGGAAGGCTGAGAAAGATGGTGAAAAAGATATTTTTGCTGTAGGTGTTAAACTGAAAAAAATGCAAAATAGCATTTACTTTCCTGGACACCTGAAGATGAGTTTCTAGCGTCTTTATAGTGAATAAGATTTTGCATTAAAATATTATAAAACTATATAGTCAAGTCACAGCTGTCCATTCTGAGATCCTATGGTGGCTTTCATAATTTTCCTGAGCCTCCTTCTACCACCCAGTGGAGTGGTCTGAATTGGGCTTGGAATTAACTATCTAAAAATGTGTTGTTGCTTACCTAAATGTGTCTCTCTGCCTGGGTGCCTCTGAATTCTTAAGCCAAACAGTAACAATTATTAGATCATGTACTGTTTAGTTTATTTATGCTGACACTTCCCTGAATTAGAACTGATCATGAGCAGTTGGCTGTAAATGGATAAAACTATCCCCTTGTGTTGAAGCCAGATATGTTGAACTGTTTCCCTGAATGGCATGAAGCTTTCTTTGCTGTAGCAGTGGCTGACATGCTGACAGGAATAGCCTCTCTGCCTTTGTATTTCTTTGTCAGGTCTCCAGTGTTGACCCTGCCTGCCAGCACTATACGGCTGCTCATGTGAGCTGAGGCAGAGCTGAGTTTTCTTTGGAACAAAATGCTTGATGAGGCAAAGAGGAAACAGTCTAGGCAAGAGGAAAAGGCAGAATCAGAGCCAGCCCAGAGGGCAGGCACACTGCCATCCATCCCCAGTAGAATAGACCTAAGGCTAGAGGTGGAACAGACACAATAGGCTGCTGCTGATCTCACCTGCCTTGATGGTTTAAGACTGGGAAATTGTTTGGGGATATTAGGGCTTCAAAAGGGAGGCTTGGGCATGATGAAAAATGCTGGCTGTTGCTGGAATAGCTACATGCTGAGAAGAAAACCCTGTGGAGCAAATGTGCCTGCTACAACCATCTCTGCTCACCCTGAGTCAAATCATTTTACTGCCTTGTGAACTGTACAATGATTTACCAAACTGAAGCACGGAGGATGTGTGGTTTGGGGAAATCCTGACTGCAGGATCCCAGTGAAAGCCTCACCTCAGAACAATTCATTTCATTTGCATATGGGCTCCAGCAGGAGTACTGTCACCTTAGATGACATGACTGACCTCTTCCCCAGTTAGCTTTTCCCATAAAGGTCGATGTGAATAGGTAAAGGCCCCTTTCCTTAATTTGCTGCATGTTTCTGTGAAAAAGAAAGGACCCTTTATCAGGCATAATTTCTCCCAGCCTGGTAATATAGCAAACAAGCAATTATTTATAAAATTCCATTTCAAATTCTGTTTTCCTCCTCTACTTTGTTGACCCCTTTCACTTTTAGAAGTCTGGTAGCCCCATGTTTCCATCTGGTTGCCCATAAATCTCACTGCATCCCCTCACAAAGGTCTGTCTTCCTAGGTATCAGCCCATGTGTGGAATCTTTTCTTTTAATCTCTTTCCATCGAAATGCATCTGTCTTATGATTTATCCCTTCATGATCCTGTGAGGTAATAAACTGCATAATTTAGAATCAGTAAATATTAGAATAGTCCTTAGAAATTATCTAGATCTAATTTTAGCTGAAAAAACTGTGAATTAAGGTGGTGTGCTGTCTTGCCCAAGGTTAGCTAATTAGGGGCATAACCAGAGCCAGAATTCAGTCTCCTGACTCCCATTCTAGTGCTCTTTCAACTGCCCTATTATTGTATCAGTAAACAAATATTTATTAGGTACTTATTAAGCACCAGGTTTGTTCTAAGTGCTGGGGAGAAAGGCAAAAAAAAAAGTGAATCCCACCCTCAAGGAACTTAAATTCTCATGAAAGAGACAACATGCACAAGTTGTATGTACAAGATATATACAGTGTAAATGGAAAGTTATCTCAGAGGGAAAGTACTAGCAGTGAAAAGGACTTTGAAAAGCCTGGAAAATGTGGGATTTGAGCTTAGACTTGAAGGCTAGAAAAGCCAGTATGAGGAGGTGAGAAAAGAGAATAATCCAGGCATGAGGGACAGCCAACTAAAAGGCACAGAGTCAGGAGACAGAAAAGCAAGTGACTGTCTCTTATTGTCTCTCATTTGATTAATTAATTCATATTGTGGTGTTGTATGATGGCTTACAAAAGTCAATGGTGACAAGGTTTTACCAATGCTATGTAATATTTACATTTTAATAGGGGCTTTTAATACTAAACCAGAAAGGAGGCAATACTATGGAAAAGACAGTAAAGACCAATATTTTGGGGGGTGCCATACAGGAAGCCATACACTCTACTTAAGATTAGTTTTGTACCTTCGTAAAGTGACTTCATCAATAGCATCCACATGGCATTTCCCCCACTTGGGACTTTTACTCCAGTGACTAGGAAGATCAACAACAAGCATTTGTTAAGCACCAAGTACTATGCTAAGTGCTGGGGATGGAAATACAAGCCAAAAATAAAGTCTTTGCCCTCAAGGAACTTACATTCTAATGGAGAAAGACAACACAAAAATTGAGTTAAGGGGGTGGAGATAAGGTAACTAGTTTCATGAGAACATGGTAGCAAAGCCCAGAGAGTGAAACATGCCTGGTCTGGGTCCTTTCTCAAAATGCAGGTTCCAGAAGAAACTCACTAATGGAAGAAGGATACCCTAGGGGCAAGAGGAGAAGGCTTCTGAAGCAAAGTTTCAAACAAATCAAAAATTTCAGCACTGAAACTTAGGGCAGTAGAAGGTCAAGTAATTTGTTCAAGGTCACTCACTGAAGAGCTCATAGGATTAAGATCAAGAAGGAAATTTAGAGATTACCCAATCCAAACACTTAATTTTATAGGTAAGGAAAGGCCCAGAAAGAGGAAGCAAATTGCCCAAGGTCCCACAAATTGTAAATAAGAAGAATGAGGATTAAAAACCAGGTTCTCAGATTTCAAATTCATTTCTGTTTAGACTAGTGAGATCTACAACTTTGCTTATATTTGCTGTATACCCACAGGTATACAGATTAGTATTGGATGTAATGAAGGTTTACCAGAAGGAATAGTGGCACAATCTTCCCTTCAGATGGGTAGGAGAAACAGACCAATACATACAGAAAGACATAAGAACAAGGACAATGCATATACTGTAAAGTATGGGTATAAATGGTAAAACATCAGAATAGGGAATTTATGACAGACAGAGGGAGAGACAACTGAATAGTTCAGTCGGACAGACAATTTCACGATGTCTTTTCTAAGCTCTCCATCTTTCCTGATGCCTAGCAAAATGCTCTTTAATATTTATTCGTGTTATTAAGTAAGCAGTAAATACATTTTTGTTGAATGAGTGAAGCTTCTAGGACACTCTTTCATCTAATTTCTAAGTATCCATGCTGAGTTCAACCTAGAGAAGAGAAGCAATGAGATTTATTTGGTTTACAATTAGGCCTCCAGAACTACAAACTCAGAGATGATATAGGTCTTGTCTCAGAATGATGTTTTTAATATGTAAAATAAAGTAATAGGATCACAAAGGTAATTAACTATATTAAAATACAGTTATCAAAATATTTTTTATAAAAATAAGTTCTTGAGCCCAGGGTCAAGAATTTCTGACCTAGACAAGGACAATTAAAGTAAGCATCAAAATTCTATGCTCTGATACCTTAACTCATCCCCTTTAACTGGGGTGAGGACATGTCTTTATTGAACCAGTCAGTCTTAGGCTTTAGTTTAAGAGTGGATGAAGTCTTTGATCAGTTTATTTTTTTTTTTATCTTTCCACATCTTTATTTTTTTCTTTTTTTATTTCTTTCTTTTTTAATTAAACAAATGCTTTATTAACTTCTGGTTTACATCATTAATTTCCACCAGATTATGAGTTACATTTTCCCCCATTTTTCCCTACCCACCACCCCAGAATAGCAGTCCCACTAGATATCCCCTCATCCAATCTGCTCTCTCCCATATCTTCTCCCATTCCCCCTTTGACTTTGCTATTAGGGCAAGATGAATTTCTGACCCCACTGCCTGGACATCTTATGAAACGTTTAATTTTAAAACTTCGATTTTCAGATCCATTCCCTTTCTCCCTTGTCACCCACTCCCTCTGAGAAGCTAAGCAATTCAGTATGTGTTGTACATGCATATCTATGCAAAACATTACCATAGTAGATATATTGTAAGAGATTGCTTATATTTCCCTCCCACCTGTCTCACCTCCCACCTGGTCCATTCCCTACTTTGATCCTGTCCCTCTTTGATAGTGGGTACTTCTAACCTCCCCTCTCCCCAGAATACCCTCCCCTCCATCATCCCCCCTCTCATCCCCCTTTCCCCTACTCAGGAGAGTGAGTGAGGGTAAGATATTCCATTTAGTATGTATGTGTTTCTCTCCTTGAGCCAACTTCAATGAGAATATGCTTTTGCCTTTTTGCCTTCCTGTTCTTCCCCTCCCCTGCAACTACTTCCCCCTGCCTCTTCTACATGAGATAGTTTGCCCTACCCTGTCTCTCTCCATCTCCTCTTGCCATTTTCCTCTCTCACCTCTTGACTTCACCCCTTAAGAATCATCCCTTCCTTGGGGCGGCTAGGTGGCACAGCGAGCAGAGAGCCAGCCCCGGAGCCAGAAGGACCCGAGCTCGGATCCAGCCCCAGACACCCAACACACAAACAAAAACCCAGCCACGTGAACCTGAGCAAGTCACCCAACCCCAATTGCCCTCCAAAAAAAAATAATCACCCCTTCCCATCAAATTCAACCTGTGCCCTCTATCCATGTAAACCTGTGAACATATGCCATGTACCCTTCTTCAATTATTTTCATAAAAGAAAGGTTTCATCAAACACAGTTATTGTTTTTCCATGTAGGACTGTAAATAGTCCAACTTTGATAAGTTCCTTTTGATTTCTTTTCCTTGATTGCCTTCTCAAGCATCTCTTGCTTCTTGTGTCTGAATGTCAAATTTTCTATTCAACTCTGGTTTTTCATCAAGAATGCTTGAAAGTCCTCTATTCCACTGAATGACCATATTTTCCCCTGAAACAAGATACTCAGTTTTGCTGGGTAGGTGACCCATGGGTTCATTCCCAGTTCTTTTGCCCTCTGGAATATCATATTCCATGCCCTTTGATCCCTCAGTGTAGAAGCTGCCAGGTCCTGGGCTATTCTGATTGTGTTTCCACAATATTGAAATTGTTTCTTCTGGCTGCTTGTAGTATTTTCTCCTTGATCTGGGGATTCTGGAACCTGGCTATAATATTCCTGGGAGTTTTCTTTTGGGGATCTTTTTCAGGAGGTGATCTGTGGATTCTTTCAACCTCTATTTTGCCCTCTGGGTCTAAAACATCAGGGCAGTTTTCCTTGAGAATCTCTTTAAGGATGATTTCTAGGTTCTTTCTTTGATCATGGCTTTCAGGTAGTTCAATAATTTTTAAATTATCTCTCCTGGATCTATTTTCCAGGTCAGTGGTTTTTCCCATGAGATATTTCATATTGCCTTCTATTCTTTCATTTGTTTGGATCTGTTTAATAGTATCTTGATTTCTCATAAAGTCACTAGCTTCCATTTGCTCCAGTCTAACTCTGAAGGAATGAATCTCCTCAGTGAGCTTTTGAGATTCTTTTTCCATCTGGCAAATTCGACTTTTTAAGGCATTCTTCTCCTCATTGCCTTTCTGAGCCTCTTTTGCCATTTGAGTTAGTCTATTTTTTAAGGTGTTATTTTCCTCAGTCAGGCTCTTGACTGTCATTTCATACTTTTCTTGCATCTTTTTCATTTCTCTTCCCAAATTTTCCCCCACTTCTCTTATCTGCTTCTTAAGGTCCTCTATGGCCTGTAGCCAGCTTGTATTTTCATTTGGGGCTTTTGGTGCAGGAGTTCTGACCTCATAGTCCTACCTCCATGCTTTGAGCCTCTTTGCCCCTAAAATAGGAGTCCAATGTTGAACTTTTCTGTTTATTTTGTTTCATTTGCCTAGGCATATTGCCACTTAATTACTTGATTTTGGGCTTGTTGCCACAGTAGGACCCTGCCACCAGACAGGGGAGCTTCCGCCCAAACGTGGGGTCTTCACAACTTCTGCCAGTTGGGTAGCCTCTGTAAAGCCTCCACCCACTCTGGCAAGTTGGATACCCACCCCAAACTTCCCCCCCAGACCACAATCCAGATCCAGGCAGTTTAAAGCAAAAGCGATTAACCCCCAGACTGATTGCTGGATCTTCCTACAGTTTGAAGACCAGGAGCTAGAGCCACTACTGACGCTGCAAAATGGCTTCTGTGCAGCTGTTTCTTCAGCAGCTTTTTGACCCCAGGGGAGGAAGCCACATGTTCCCCAGATACTGGTCCCAAAGTCCATAGGGCATTAACCTCTCACTTTGTCCTAGGCATATCTGTGCTGATAATTCTGGAATCGCCACAATTGCTGGTGTTCTGGGGTTCCACCAGCCAGCTGAAGGCCCGGCCGCCCTGGGGCTAAAACCGAGGACCTGGGTTCGGCTCTGCGGGCTGCGCTGTCGGTTTCCAGAGCGCTGTGCTGCCTGCTCTCAGAGAGCTTCGCTGGCCGCTCCCTGCAGGGCTGCTGGGCTGCTGGGCTGTCCTCAGCAGGAGGTTAGCTTCTCTGTGCCATTCTGTGGGTGCTGTGGCTCCAGAAGTTGTTTGGAGCTCCCTTTCACATTGTTTGAAATTTGTGTCTTTGATCAGTTTAAATATCTTTGAAAGTCATTTAGATGAATTGGACTGTCCGGGGAAGTATATTTGGGTTGTATGAGGAAATTTGGTCATTCCCCATGGGTTGTCTATAAAATATTGAACCAACTTGGAACTGAGAGATTCAAGTAAGTGGAGAGCCAGATGAGAATCCCATAAGAAGGAATCACTTGGAGAATAGGAGAAGAAACCCAGTGTTAGCCTTGATCTTGGTAGTCTCTGTCCCCATCCCCATAACTTGGCCAGAAAAAGACTTCAGATTACTGTTGGATTTAGACTTTTCATCAGAATCCTAGAAGTCCTCCCCACCCCAGCAATAGCTAGCAGCAGTGTTTTCATGTAGATTGAAGACTATCCAGGAATGCCTCAGGAAAACTAATCTGTACCTAAGGGGAACATCTTGAACACTATAGAAAAAGGACTTAGAGTAGCTATCTCTTTAAGATACATGGGCTATAAGCATGAGCCCACTCTACCACGGTCTCTGAATGTGTGGGAGAATTTGTCACAGACAAATCTGGGGGGTTCTTTTGTATCAAAGATGCCACCATAGAAAATACCTAAAAACTAATTAAATTGAGTGAGTAAATGACTAAATGATATCTCCTAATAATCAATTGGGGAAGCACATTAGTAGGGGACTTGTGAACTATGGTAATACAAAGCCATCTCTAGTCCCTCAGTGTAATCTCTAACCAAGAGGAGAAATGTGGCTACCTTTTTGTGGAACTGATGTACCAGTGCAAATGGGGGTTGGGAGAGTGGCTGTAGATCATATGCTACATTAATCAAAGAAAAAGATGAAATGAAAAACAATTGTACCTTCTGTGCTACCTCATTGTTTCCACTTTGAGCACATCACCACTAAACTAACTGACTACTTACTTATTAATTTGGATTTTTCCTCAAGACTGAGTCCTACATCTGTTCTCTCTGTGCTAACAACTGACATTTCAGAAATGGAATTAATTTTTTTAAAAAAGGCAACGAGATTATATTGTAATGGGAAGGGGGTGGGGGAGAGGTCTTGTTTCAGGTATAGTTGAACTGAATGATCTCTGAGTTCCCCCATCAATTCTCAGATTTTATGATTTCATGAACACCTTGTTCCCAATTTCAGCCTCTGCACAATCTTGACTTTGTTCCAGAAAAGTATCAAGACTGCTTTTAAAACTCAATTCTTCCGTGAAAACTTTACTGAACCAATCAAGATCTAATCACTCTGTCTACTGCAGCAGTGGCCCATATAAAAAATCTCTATCACTTAATCATCAACAAGGATTTATTAAACAATTACTAAGTGCAGGTATGCTGGTAATTCAGTTTCTTCATACACTGACAGATTGAACAGTCCAAAGTGGAAAAATCTGACTAACAATTAGAATGAAGCAATTTAAAGAATCAAAAGGTTGATTTTATGAAAAGAAGGTACTAATTTGAAAGTGTTGCAAAGTTAGTTCTGTGACTTTTAACTCAGTATACATCTCAAAACAATCATTATTATTAAATGAAATTTTCAATGTTTTATATAAATGAGACCCATAATCACTGAAAAGAGCTGAGGCTGATTATCCATGCAGGAATAACAAAATGAATGAAGACTTCACAGACTATGATATTTATTTGAAGGGATAATCTATAGAACTCAACAACCAGTACATAAACAAACACTGCAAATAAACAATTAACTGAACCCAAAACTGAATAGGATGAGGAAAGCAGATTGCATTGCCTTGTGGAAATAGTGCTGCCTTTTTTTTAATGACCTCAAACTTCTCCCTCATCTTTTAATACTAATATTCTGGTGATGTTGCATTGCTCTGAATCATGGAACACTGCATTCTCCAAAGAACTGAAATTGAGACTAATCCAAGGGACAATAAAAAGCCATTCAGTGAGTGTCAGCAGGCTGCAACATCTAACCAAAGTGGAATTATATGGGTAAAGTAGCATTATCAGAGAAGTGTTTGACCATAAAAAGATGGATTGCAGATATAGCAAGAGGGAGGGATAACTAATGGGAAACCTACATGCTCCATTGCTATTTACAAAATTATCAGAACAAGAGTGCACATTTACCACACTGGAGAAATTCCCTGCTGTAGATATTTGGGAAGATAAGTAAGAGTCATGTAGGATGGACAGGCATGGATGTGTTGCAATCTCCATGGCATTTAACCTAGTGGAGATGTGTGTGTGTTTGTGTGTGTGTGTATTTTTAAAGAGATAAAAACATTTTAAAGATGCAGCTAGATAGCATAGAGAGGATAGAGCACCAGCTCTGGAGTCAGGAAGACCTGAGTTCAAATCCAGTCTCAGATATTTGCTAGCTGCATGCCCCTGGGCAAGTCACTTAACCCTGATTGTCTCCCTTTTTAAAAAAAAGACCATATTAAATATACAATATATTCGTATATAAATTTATCATAAATATATATGTGTATATATTGGCATTATTATCCTTCGAACTTCCTTTTCGGTATAAAACCCTTTTAATTAGATTGGCAAACTTTAGGCAAATATTCTAAATAGCTCTTGTTAGGTGTATTCCATCCCTGTTCAGATAATGTCATTGCTATATTTTAAGCCATGGTCCAGAAATTCAAATCCTATTCTCAGATATCACCTTTTTAACCAGATATTCACTTCCCAAATCTAGCTTTCTTTCTGAAATCTTTACCTTTACTTAACACCACCTGTGCTGATAAAGTCTTAATTTTTTTTTTTTAAGGGAGAAAGGCAAGGCAATTGGGAATAAGCTACTTGCCCAAGGTCACGAAGCTAGTTAAGTGTCAAATTTCTGAGACAGCATTCGAACTCAGGTCCTCCTGACTCCAGGGCCAGTGCTGTACTGAGCCACCTAGCTGCCCCAAGTCTTTTATTTTTTGCCTGTGATTTAATCTATAGCTGTGCTTTTAGGATTTTCCTCTGGTAATATCTGTGCCCATGCCTATTACCAGAGTCATTCAATCTGACAAGTCTTGGGAGATTCTTTGGATTCACGACCAAGAAAAACCGTAGACTTCATTATTTTTGTTATCAATCATAAAATAGCTGCTACATTGTACCCTTAGTATCCCCTTACTTCCCACATCTTCAAACTTTCTTTTTATTCCTTCCCTTCCATTATATTCTGCCACCTTTCACCTCTCCATGCAGGTTAAGATGGCCACCTTCCACAAAGGTTAGGATGGAGAGGTGGAGAAAGGAACAGGAAAGGGAAACGGGATCAAAGAGGCAAAGTCACTTTTTTAAAGAAATGCTTCATTTTCTCTGATAGCCTGAGAAGTGAAGAGGCATTTTCTAAGTTCATCTTTACCTTCTTTTCTACTAGGGAGACCAAGCTGTATTTGAACATAGGTGACAATCACTTAGCCAATGAAAAAGGGCAAATACTGTTCACTCTGTTCAAGTGAGCACACTGAGAGCCACATCTAAATTTTTTTCCCCTGCCTAATGGACTTGCTTCTCCTCCCTAAGCCATTTCCCTTCTCTTTCTCTTTCTCTTCCACCAGACCTCTTCCTCTTTCCTCTTTTTGCCCCTTCAATGCAGATCCTTCTCCTTTCTGCTCCTCCTTTTTCTTCTTGAATCCCTTTCCTTCTAGAGTCCCTATCCTTTGGCTTTCACTCTTCTTCAACTTCCACCTTTGACTTTTTCTTGAATCTTCCCAAATTTCCATCCCCAAATTCAGTCTCTGGCATGCTTCAGAATTCCCAAATTCCCCAAATTTCCTCCACCATTTATTCTTTCTCCTCTGTGTCCTTCAACTAGAATTCTTTTCCCGTTCTTTCTTCTACTAAACCTTCCTTTAAAGAACAAAATAAAGGCAAAGTCATTTAACCTCTTACTCTCAGTTTCCTCATCTGTAAAACTGTGATAATGCTTTAATAAAACTTGTACTATACACCTTGGAGAGTAGTTGTGACCTTAGTATTTAGTAAACTTTATCGGTATTACAGAAAACCTTCCCTGTACCTAACAGACATTCAGTTGTAAAATAGACGTTACCAAGGTGAGGGGAGATTAAGGGATTTTTTATTATAACTATTTTTGAATATTATTCCTGAAGATAATGAACACCATGAGGGCAGAGATCAAACATTCAGTCATACATAATTTTATCTGCCCTACACCTAGCATCATGCTCTGCACATAGTCAGTACTTTAATGTTTTGTTAAATGTTGGGGTTGCCTTTGCATCTCTCCTACTTTCCCTAGTCTTTGTTTCATCATTTTATGTTCTTTTTCTCTCTATTCCCTCCCTCCCCTCTTCCCTGGTCTCCCTTCCCAATGCCTTTCTTCTACTCTACCCTCCTAAATACCCTGCTCCCTGTCCCTCCAGTCCATGTCTGCTTTCCAGTCTGCGTGGAAGTCCCTTCCGAGACAGAAGCTGTCCAGGGCAAACAGATGAAACTCCGGTGCATCTCCTGCATGAAGAGAGAAGAAGTGACAGCCAGTACTGTGGTGGAATGGTTTTACAGGCCGGAGGGCGGTAAAGATTTCCTTGTATGTATAGCCACTGGCTCTTCTGTTACTTTTGCTGACTCCTGGAGGGAAAACACTTCCATACCCTTAGCCTTCCCTCAGTGGTGAATTGACAGCTTTGGTGCACTTGGGCCCCAGAGAAAGGCACTTAGGCAACAAGATCTCAAGGGTCTGGGGTGAAGAGTAGCACAGATCCTTGAAATCCATAGTGAATTCCCAAGCTTCATCATTAGCTCATCGTTTCATCTTCCTCTCCAGTCATAATGGGTTTTTGTACTTATAGGCCTTATAACAATTCAAATACTTTCATTTTACAAATGAGAAATAGTAGTGTCAAAGAGGCCTGCTTGGGTGGTAAATATAAGAGCCAAGGCTTGAACCCTTGATAAAGGTCTTCCATCTTCAACTCCAACATGTGTTCTGCTGTACTATACTTCCTCTCATAATTGCACCCCTCTCCCACCCCAGCAAGCAGTTAAATAGAATTTCAATCTTTTTGAACTTCACCTCCTCTCAGTGGCCTTCCCCTCCAGTGCTTGAGGCCTTAAAAAAAAGATGGATTCTCATCTGTATGACACGGACAGATAAAATAAATGAAAATGATCTTTCAAGGACTCTCCTAGTGCAGAGATTCTTTGTCCCTTCTACTCTCCTTTCCCCATTGCCAGTCAGCTTGTCCCTTACTTCCTAAACTATATCTAGGATCTACAAGCAATTTCTTCCAGGAGATGCTAGGTGCCACAGTTGCTAGTGTTTGGACTTGGAGTGATGAAGACCTGAATTCAAATCCTACCTCAGGCATTTGCCAGCTGGGTGGCCTTGGCCAAGCCACTTAATCTCTTTCAGCCTCAGTTTCCTCATCTGCAAAACAGAACTGCCCCATCTACAGCACTTAGCAAATCGTAAAGCATTATATAAATGCTCTTATGATTATTTTCAACTACTGCAGCTTGTAGTGAAACTAGAGTTGTGCCAGACCCCAGCCTTCACTATTTAGACTCATAGAATGCTAAAGCTGGAAGACTAATTCAATGAGAAATTTGGGGTTCACCCAAGAGGGGAAAGCTATGAGCCAAATAAGGATTAGAGCTCAGGTTCCTGATTGCTCTTTCCACACTTTTTCCCAAGTAAAACAGACTAATTAAGTCATGGAAAAGGACTGAAAAGTACTCTACAAACTCCTCAATATTATTCATACTTACTGTGATAGAGGGAAAAAATTGCTGACTCACAAGGTGGGATGTGACCAATGCCAAGGATTTTTTCCTTGTAAAGATAACAAAATGCTGATTTTCCCACAGGCTAATTTGTTTGTAACTCTGAAGTACAGAGGTTCATGCTAATATAGAAAGATCTAGGGAGAACTGTGTCCAACAGTGGTTCGTTAAGAATCTGTAATATGTACCTTGCACCTGACTAATACAGAACAGTCAGTTGGGGACAAAGTCTAAATACCTGGTCAAGGGAAACAAAATATCTAGAACACTGATACCATATTTCTTTCCCTGTATGTCCAAGCAACTGAACAATATACCAATATCTTGGAGGTGTTAGGGGCTGGGAATGGTAACAAGTATTTTTCAAACCCTCTCAACTTAATAGGGAACTGGAGGTCTAGAGCAGTGGTTCTTAAGGTATTTTTTGTATGAGTCATAGATTCCCTTGGTAGTCTGGTGAAGCTTTTTGGCCCAGTAGAATAATGTTTTTAAATGTATAAAATGAAATACATAGGATTACAAAGGAAACTAATTATATTGATGTGTTTTCTTCTCCCCATTCAAGTTTAGAGAACAATTGGAATCTTCCCACAGATCTTTTAGGAATATGTGAGCTCAGGTTAAGAACCACTGAGGTAGTAGGAGAAGTACCTTGAGGATCAGAGAGTAGTAGAACTTTGGAGCTGCCATCATCTGTCAGACAATGGACCCAAGTTTACATACGATAGATGACAACCTCCCTAGTCCAAGTGAAAGGACCTTGGATTGTCCCACATCCTTTTGCATAGAGGATCAGCTTTGACAGTTCAAGAGTTAAGCTGTAGAGCTCAAGGATCCCTAAAGGCCTACAGATGGGCCTATTATTAAAGGAACTTCAAGTGAAGGCTGGGTGACCAAGCGTTCAATGTGATGTCCAAAGGATTCTGGTTTGGGTGGGCCCAGATGGTCCCTGAGGTCCCTTCCAGCTTTGAATTCTATAAAAACTCTCCTGGTCTTTACCTCTTCCTATCCATCCAGCCACATTCACCATGTACCTCGTTTATGTTTCCAACTTTTTCCCTTTCATTACTAGAGGTCAGGGTGACACAATAGGAAAAGTGATGGATTTGGAGCCCAAGAAAATGAGTTTAAACTCTAGCTCTACTACTTAATACTTGTGTGACCTTGGATAAAATCTCTTTGAGTCTCAGTATTTTTTTCTTTAAAAATTTAGGAGCTGGACTAGAAGGTTCCTTTACAACTCTGAATCTATAGTCTTGTGCCCCCCTTTTTTTCTAATTCCCTTCTTTCCTCAATCTTCACTCTCCCACTCCATCCCCAACTTCTGGCCTTTTTCTCCCATCTCCTTCCTTTGTTCTTCTCTTTCCTTTCCTGCTGCCTTTTCTCACCTGCCTTTGCCCTAGTCTTCTCTACTTTTTTCCATTCTCTCTGCCTTCTCCTTTTCCTTGCTACCCATTTCTCTTCTACCCATCTACATCTGCTCCCTTCATGCCCTCATCCTCACTCCATATCTGTCCCCTCTGGACCTCTTTCCTTTCTGTCTCTCTGATTCCAGATCTATGAGTTCAGAAATGGTCACCAGGAAGTTGAAAGCCCCTTCCAAGGCCGCCTGCAGTGGAATGGGAGCAAAGACCTACAGGATGTCTCCCTCACTGTGCTCAATGTCACACTGAATGACTCTGGTATCTACACCTGCAACGTCTCCCGGGAATTTGAATTTGACTCACATCGTCCCTTTGTGAAGACCACAAGGCTCATCCCCCTCAAAGTCACTGAGGAAGGTAAGGTCAGAGCACAGGTCTTCACAAGGGGATCCTTCATGAAGGGAGGCAGCTAGTGGGATCCCAGTTCATGAAATTCTATGAAAAGCTTAAAAACTAGGAAAAGGGAAGTGTCTCAAAATATAACCAATATACCAGACTTCTTCAATGATCCATTATCTAGCTCATAGATAGAGTTGGCTCTCTGATCCTTTCCCTTAATATTGCCTTCTCTCCCACCATCCTCTGCCAAGAAGGGGGAAGCTGCCAGCTGGAAGGTTAGATATAGATTGATTTTAGCCTGTTCCCCAGGCTCGTATCTTCAGAAAAGAAGGCTGGTCAGCCATTGATTTGAATATAAACCAAAATAGCAATAACTCTCTGGTGTCTATTGGAACTATCATTCTTCCAGGATTCCCAATGCCTCCTCTCTTTCTTCTGGCTCATTGACTTTTGGGGCTAGGAGTATATATACTTAAGAAGCCATTTAAGGGGCAGCTAGGTGACACAGTGAATAGAGCACCAGCCCTGGAGTCAGGAGGATCTGAGTCCAAATTTGGCCTCAGACACTTAACACAAAAACTAGCCATGTGACCTTGGGCAAATCACTTAACCCCAATTGCCCTACCTTCCCCTTCCAAAAAGAAAAAAAAAGAAGCCATTTGATTCATCCTCCAGGGACTTTAGGCAGGTAGGCTACTTCTCCCCTCTAAATCATTCCCAGAGTAATGGTTCGTTAGTCTTTCTTTTAAAATATCCAGAAAAAAAATCTTCTAAAACCTGCCTTGGTGATGCATTGACATTTATAACATACTTCTTTTAGCTGGTAAGCTCTCCCAATAGTCTAACCCAAAGCTCTTCTACTACAATATATGTGTTCCCTTGTCCTACCTGGAAACAGAGAACAATTCTCCGTCATTAAAAAAAATGCCTTCGCTTACCAAAAGACTGATATGCAAGTCCTCTCTTAGACTAAATCACAATTCCCTTTCCTTTAGTTTGCCAGAGATAGCCTATCCCTAACCTCCTCCAGTGTTATCATTACCCCTGAATGGAGAAACAGGATGATGAAGGGATAAGGAGTGTGAGGGAAAGATAAAAGGACCAATCCAAATAAGTTCAGGACTGCTTCTAGAAATGAAACCCAGGAATCCTGACCCTCTAAACCCACCACTTTCTCTGCTGATAAAAAAAGAATAACTTTATAGAAACTTTTAATGTTTACAAATCACTTTCCTTACAATAATCCTGGGTAAGCTTTGCCCAGGATTGGGTAACAATTGATACCCAACAATTGTTGGTACCTGACAATTGATAAATAAGACAACTGAGGTGATGTGACATGTCCTTGAATACATGAAGCTTGGATAGGAAATGAGGTCTCAGAATTCTAGGTTCAATGTTCCTTCCATTATACTAAAAGTTATTTAGATTTTACACTTTCCTGAATAGAGAGGTGGTCCCTGCTAGTCAGTAGACTTAAGGGAGAGGCACGGAGAAAGATAGATAAAAGTAAATTTACAATCTGACTGATCCAGAAAGTACCAGGTTTCTTTTTCATGTTTTTAACACATGTGCTAACTAAATGCTGGACAAGTGACTCTCATGGGAAGCCAATCAGGCACTCCTCTCAGCTTCTTGTGCTTTGTTTGTTTGTTTTTGGCTCTTCTGTCATGGGAATTCCTCTGGAGACCCACACATGGAAGGAATCATTCTGAACCAAAGCAAATATTCAAACAAACGAAAAGTCTGAGCAGAGTACTCAGCTGTACAATCGCTGGATTATCCTGCTGAGAAGCCTGTTCTACCCCTTCAGTGGCCACCTCACAATTCAGACACTTTCCCAAGGGTTCACCCTTCTTATTGTCCCCTGGTTGACCAAATGGGCTCCATACTTACACATTGTCCCTCCTTTCCTTTTTTCTCCCTTGATCCTTTAATCCTTCCTTGAGATCCTCAATGCCTAGCTCCCTGGAGGAAAGTGATCATGGAGTCCTATCGGGCAAAGAGACCTTGGAGGTGGAGCAGTCTAAGCCCCTGCCCAGTTTATGAATAGGGATTCACATTTAAGAGATCTTGAGGAGTGGCCAAAGAAAGCTTAGGGTAGTGGAAAGAGAATATAGAGGCAGAGGACTTGAATTCCCAGTTCTACTACTTGTGTTACATTAAGCAAGTCAATTCACCTTTGTGGGTCTCAATTTCCTTAACTGTTAAATGAAGGGAGTTGGACTATGAGAACTCTAAGGTCACTAACAACTCTATTATCCTAGTGTTGTTAGAGGCCCAAAGAATACAGGATCCAAATACAGACAACAGATACCTCAGTAGCCATGCCCCTCTGCCTCCATCAATTTAATACAAGTAAAAGTGAAAGGGAATAGAAAGGAGAACCAGGATATTTCTATTAATAACGTCTGTCTGGCTCTCATTAGACTATTTTATGACTTCCAGTACTGCTTGGATGTGTATTTATCTTCATGACCGATTTCATCCCCTGCCTTCCAGGTTGCCCTTAAAATCAGTCCCTGTATAACTAACTCCTAACTCCCTTGGTTCATATATATCATGATATATGTTGTTATATATAATATATATTTATCTATTATTATATCTTATATAAGTAGAGTGTCCTGGGCCAGACAGATTGGTTTCATCAGTGTCTTCTGCCTTCCTTAGCTGGAGAGGACTTTACCTCGGTGGTCTCAGAAATTATGATGTACATCCTGCTGGTCTTCCTCACTTTGTGGCTACTCATCGAGATGATTTATTGTTACAGGAAGGTTTCCAAGGCTGAGGAGGCAGCTCAAGAAAATGCGTAAGTCCTTTGATGCCCAAGTCCATCGCCTCTCACTGGGGACCACAGGTGTGGCTTGGGAGAACCACACCTTAGCCTTCTGTCCTGAGGGCAGGAGGCTCAATCTTGTGTTGTAACTGAACTTGGACAAACCTTAAAAAAACAAAAACCCACCTTCTAGTTTTTTCCAGGTTGAAACAATCCAGACAAACATTTTGAAATTGTTTGGGGGGCATAATCAGACAGTATAGAGAGGGAAAAGAGTTTGAGTCTGATCCTTCTTCAGCACTTCAGTATTAAATGTGAAGATGCATTATATGCAAAACCTCAAGCAAGTGAGCATGCGGTCAACTCTCAATAATGGAGGCATATGAACAGAAGTCTCCAAATATGGTCAAAGATATGATCATTCTGATTCTGACTGGGACACCAAAGGAAATTATGTTGGGAAGGAAGAGTCATTCTCTATGTGTTCAATGTCAAAGAGCTAGGAAGATGCCCTAAACATCCTTTACTTCCCTTAATAAGGTGCCCTAGAACTAGAATCCCAAGCATATATCTAAACTTACTGTGAACTTAGTGCCAATGCCATCCCTTGGAATAATGAGTTTCCCAAGTTTACTTTTTATGGTGCAAAGGAGTTGTTCTGTTTATTTGTCCTTTTATTTCAAAAAGACACAATCTCTTTCAAGCTTGAAGGAAGACCTTAGTTGTAGTGTCCCAGGATTTGAAAAACAATACATCTCTGTCATGATTCTGTAGATTTCAATCAGGTCCCCAAATCACAGAATCTCAGAGTTGGTAATGACCTTGGAGAGGTCATATGGCCCAACCCCTACCTAGGAGATCACCCTTCTTTGTAATATCCCAACAAGGGGGAGGTCATCCAATTTCTTGAAGCCTTCTAGGGACAAGGAACTCACTGTCTTTTGAGACAGCTCATTTCATTTCTGAATAACTTTTAATACTATGAAGGTCTTCTTTACACTAAGTTGATATCTCTTTCCCTGTAACTTCCCCTTCCACTTTCTAATTCTAGTTTTCCCCTCTTAGGCTAAGTATCATAATTATTCCTAATCCTGCTTCTTTGGAATAGCCTTTCAAATGCTTGAAGTCAGAGATCATACTCCCTCTAAGGATTCTCTAAAGTCAAAGGATCTCCACGAACCTATATTTTAAAATTTGGTAACTATTTCAATACACTTCCTTTGTAACACTATTTATTTTATTCAGTTAAAAACATTACTCTAAGAAGGAATCAAAGGTTAACAACCTCTGATCTAGGCTAAAAACACTTCAATCTCCTAAGTGTGACTTTAGTATGTTCTTAAAGCAAAACCAGATAGGAAAATAGATCCAGAGCAGAAAGAACTTCAGAGACTAACTAATCTAACCCCTTCCTTTTCCAGATGCACAAACTAAGGCCTAAAGAAGGTCAGTGCTATGGCATATTGGTAGCAAGTATCAGAGGGCTCTGACTCTAGAGTTGGTGCTCCCCTGGAAGGCAGGGGATGAAATCAGTCATGAAGATAAATACACATCCAAGCAGTATTGGAAGTCATAAAATAGTCTAATGAGAGCCAGACAAATGTTATTAACAGAAATGTCCTGGTTCTCCTTTCTATTCTCTTTCCCTTTTACTTGTATTAAATTGATGGAGGCAGAGGGGCAGGGGCATGGCTACTGAAGTTATCTGTTGTCCATGTTTGGATCCTCTATTCTTTGGTCCTCTAACAATGCCCCATTGCCTTCTACAGCTGATTGACTCAAACAGAATTTATGTTACAACCTTTCACGTGTGCTAATTCAATTCAATCAAATCTTGAGCAACTTTTTAGAGCAAAGTTTCCTGGTATTATAGGTGTGAGAATCGAGTTTTGTAGATGAGGAAAGTGAGGCTCAGAGAGATTTCATCATTTACAGAAGGCCCAATAGCTGTGTCAGAGGTAGAATGAAGTCTCATATCTTCCTGACTCCAGGAAGGTTCAATGATGGTGTAGTGTAGTGTTGGACCCAGAATGAGAGAACCCGGGCTTAACTTCTACCTCTGACACTTAGTAGCCAGGTGACCATGTGAAAATCACTTATACCCTCTGAACTTCTGTTTCCTCATCTGTAAAATGGGGATAATAAGATCTATACTACTTACCTCCCAAGGTTATTGTTTTTTGTGAGGCTCGCATGAAATAACCTATGTAAACCTGTTTACAGAGGCTCAATGAATAGAGTACTGGCTCTGGAATCAGGAGGACCTGAGTTCAAATCCAACCTCAGACACGGAACACACACACACACACACACACACACACACACACACACACACACACTAGCCATGTGACCTTGGGCAAGTCACTTAAGCCCAACTGCCCTCCAAAAAGCAAAACAAAACAAAACAAAACAAAAACCCTTTATAAACCTTAAAGTTTTGTATAAATATTAGTTAATATAATGATGGTATCACATGGGTTTTGTGAGGTCAGTAAATGTTTACTGGACTTTGGGATAGATTTGGCTACTTATATAAATGTGTAAAAGACTTACAATATATTTATGTGGATGGCAATTAGGGTTCACAACTCTTAAGAAGAATGCAGCCACACAAAGAAGGTCTGATTTGATGGGAACTGGGGATGGGGGCAGAGGACTACCTAGTTTTCCCATTGTGACCCACTCAGAGAAGTTCTTTATTCTTCATTCCCTACTAGAGATAGCATTACCTTCTAGAATAATGCAAAGCATCAGCTTAAAATGAGTCACTGAAAATGAACTTGCAGTATCAGACCTACTATATTAACCTGCATTTGTTTTTTCTTACATTTCCTAAGTTAAGAGAGGTGATTTCGGGGCGGCTAGGTGGCGCAGTGAATAGAGCACCGGCCCTGGAGTCAGAAGGACCTGAGTTCGGAGCTGGCCTCCGACACTTAATCCACACAAACAAAAACCTAGCCACGTAACCTTGGGCAAGTTACTTAACCCCAATTGCTTTAAAAAAAAAAAAAAAGAGAGAGGTGATTGCAATCTTTCATTTAAAAGGTTTCCCCGGGGGCGGCTAGGTGGCGCAGTGAGTAAAAGCACCGGCCTTGGAGTTGGGATGACCCGAGATCGAATCCGGCCTCAGAAAATGAGCACCCACACATAAATAATGACTAGCCGTGTAACCTTGAGCAAGTTACTTAACCCCAATTGCTTAAAAAAAAAAAAAAAGAGGTTTCCCCCTTGTCTAGATTTGAAAAGAAAAGTATAGGAGATAATGGGTAGTGTTAATTAGTACTTTTCTGATCTATTTTCCCTGATGATGTCTTTAAGGATTTTAAGCAATACATAGAAGCTTCATGGATAATCTGGAGCTGATAATCTGGATCATTCTAAAGTTAACAGTTCATGGATGTTGTGGCCTATCTTGAAAACAAGGGCAATAAGATTCTGACTCCTCCCTTTGGAACACCACTGGATCACTCAAGGAGGACTGGCCAAGTGATCTTGGGGGCCAATGTGCATGGATGAGCTCATGTTTGGAAAGTTGCCAACCAGAATGTGATAATAAAATCATAGGCCTTTAAAATTAAAAAATACCATGGAGATCACCTAGTTCAATTCCTTCATTTTACAGATGAGGAAATTAAGACCCAGAAAGATGAAGGGACTTGCCCATGGAGTGACACACCTGGTGACCATTAACTTGGTGCTCTAAGGGCAGGCGAGGAACCTACCCATCAGAAAAAAAGCTTTCTTATTCCTTGAGTGATTTACAAGAACCACCTGTGCTCTATTGAGTTAATTGTTAAGGAAATCAGGTCTAATCATTGTAACCTAAGGTCACAGTAGAAGGTGGGCAGACACAACTGGAGTTCTCATCCTCTGAGTGACAACCTGTTGCTTAACCTTGCCCCAAAAGTGAATCTTTCAGCTTTTTTCTACATAGCCACCCCAAGAAGTAAAAATGGAATTGAAGACAGGGGAAGAGTGTACCAGTTTCCAGTCATTTGGTGAGGGCTGAATATAGGAAACCCAACCCCAGCTACCTTCATAATAATTCTCATTGAATCAGTGGTCCTCTCTGAAGTCGTCATCTCTTTTCTCCTCCCCCAAAAACAAAGCCATAAGGAAGGGACAAGGCTGTCCTATAGAAATTCTGACCCCCTAGAGCTTGCCTCCTTCCCCTTCATTCCTCTTTTAGTCTGGAGACTTAAGGGGCTGACCCTCTCCCCTGCCTCTCCTCCCCCAGGTCTGACTACCTCGCCATTCCATCAGAGAACAAGGAGAATTCGGCAGTGCCAGTGGAGGAATAGGAGAAATGGGGTATGGCTTGCAGTCATGAACTAAGAGTTGAGGATGGACCATGGCAGAGGGAGGGTGGGATATAATCTGGGCTTTATCCCCATCCCACCTACAAATAACCACATAGAAAAGGCAAGGATCCCCAAGTCGGAAGGCATAAATCACCTTCCCTTGGTCTCATATATGCCCCTGCCCGATCCCCATCCTCAGTATTCTACCCCAGGGTCATAAGTAGGGGATCAGGGAGCCTTTTTAAAATGCCCCCCTCCATGACCACTTTGCCATGGCTCTCTATATAACACACTTTGACAACATAGCTTTGGACTTGGGTTTGATGGGAGTTCATGATGAACTGCTCTGTCATCGGTAGGTGGTCTGATGTCTGACGGGCCCAGATTCTTCAGTATGGATGATGTCAACAACTTCTGGACGGGACCCAGGGACTATCACTGTTTTCATCTATTCATCAACCATCAGGCTTTGCTCTGTGGCTCCACTCTGAGCTCCACACACTGAAGGATACCTACTTTGATGGCTAAGTTAAGGGCCCACCATCTCACTCTGGGCTCTGTCTTTCCCCAGCCTAATCTCATGGCACTGTAATAGTAGATAAGACTCCCTTTGCTCCGCATGGCTTTGTATAATGCTGGTAGCAACTCCTCTTCCTCTGCTCCTTCATTACTGTTTACCTGGGTCGGGCTTCCATGCACTGCTGGACAAGAAGGAACATTATCAGCTCTTCTGCTTTCCCCTCACTTTCCCCAGATCAAATTGGATCTGGTCCCTTTCTATCTCTGGATGAGAAAGGGCATCATGTGGTTGGCTCTAATGTCCTAGCAGAAGTAGGGCATTTCTCCTATCCCAGGAGTGATCCAAACAAGCCCAGTCTAAAGAGTAGCATGAACTTAAATTCCTTGGAGAGGTATTTCTGAATCTGAAGACCATTAGGTTTGGCTTCAGAACAGAGTAGCTTGTCTGGACCACACAGGTCTGAAAGAAAGAGCAGTGTATGTCAGAATATCTTCTGGAACCTTGAGTCCTAGGTCTGGATCTCATCTTATTCCTTGGCCCTAGGCTTTGCCCAGTCATTTCCTAAGTAGTGGTTAGGACTATTTAATAAGGGTTCCTCTTGGGAATATTATCCTTGATATGTCACTTACCCTATCTTTGGTCTTCCTAATAAAAGTCCAGAGGACTGGGAAGAGGGCTGACAGCAGAGACTAGTAGCAATTGTAGTAGCTTTTTAAAGTCAGGTACCTCATTCCCTGACCTGGTTGGGAAAATATGCCCATTTCTCAACTTCCCCTGGTTTTTTTCCCACAATGGGATTTGGAGTAATCAGCCCTTCTCTTGATATGGAGAAACAGTAGGGAATGTTGTTTGTTTTTTTTCCTGAGTACTGTGATTGATGATCTTTTACTCCCATCCCTGAGCACTTTTGTGGGACAGCGTTGTTTTACCCAGGACGGTGAATGTTCAAAGAGCAGGAAAGACTTGTATGGGATCACAGAGCACTTTGAGGTAGAAATACAATGAGTTTGGGTGAGTTGACTAGTGCTTCCTCGGAAGGTTTTCATTTGTGTGGAAAGTACAGAACTAGGCACTGTGGTGGTCACACCCCCATCACGTTTAGAGGATGTGCAAGGGTTATTGAGCACTCCTGAAGACTCCAGTTATAAGTAGTGTCAATTCTTGAATAAACACAGAATGGATGAAAACAGTGGGAAATGGGTTGGCTTGGGGTATACTGGAATATGGACTTCCCATTTTTACATTTTTTTTTGGAGAGGGGAAGGCAGGGCAATTGGGGTTAAGTGACTTGCCCAAGGTCACAGGGCTAGTGAGTGGTAAGTGTCTGAGGCCAGATTTGAGCTCAGGTCCTCCTGATTCCAGGGATGGTACTCTATTCACTGCACCACCTAGCTGCCCCCCATTTTTACATTTTTATGGCACTGGAACAAGTCTCAGGGGTTCAATCACTCTTTCCCTAAAGATTGTCAAAATGGAAAAAATGGCCTAAGATCATAGGATCATAGGATTTAGAACTAAAAGGAACCTTAGAGATCTTTTATATGCCAACCACCCTTATTTTACAGATGAGAAGACTAGGAGGCACCAAGTGGTTCAGGGATTCTGGTAGTACATGGCAGTTATACCCAGTATAATGGTGCGAAGGTAGATGAACAGAATAGTAGATCTCTGAAGATTCCTTCTAGTAATCTGTGAGGCTCCCTCATAGATAAAAATAAGCTCTTGCTTTCTAGTTATGCTACTCCTAGGTAAAATAAAACAGATCAGATGGGAAAAACTTGGCCAAACAAAAACAAAAACAAAAACAAAAAAACTCCAAACAAAAACCTCAAGTGTAAAGTGTTAAGTGGCTGGTCCCAAAGTGATTCTCAGCTCCATCTAGTGGCCAGACGGGAGATCCAGGGGTATTATCAGTCAGGGAAAGACTGCTAATGGCTTTTTCCCTTAGGGAGTTTTTCTCTGGGTTTTTGTGGAGGACACCACTGTTGGCATAGGGGCCCAACTGACTATCCCCTTTGTTATTACTTTGGAAGTTACTGCTCTAAAGTACTCCTCCTTGTCACACTCAGGAGTCAGACTTTCATGATATTTCCTCTCACTGAGCTCAGCCTTCTTCATATACATGATCTTTCATGAGGCCCCTCTCTGACCTTCAGATGAGAGGAGAGGATTTTTTTCTTCATTTGATGGATGGGGAAATAGACCCAGAGGCAATGTGTACTGTGAGTTGCCCACAAACATTAAGTGAGTCAGTAGCAGACCCTCCAGTGGTCTATTAACCTCCAGTCCAAGGATCTATCTAATAGATCATGCTTCCCCTTTGATATCAGTAGTAAGTAGTAGAGTGTGGAAACTCTATGCCAGAATTTAGTTTCTGACAAAACAAAAAGACTGAGTGGATGTAATAGATAGTATTTATGTAGTGCTTTAAGGTTCATGAAACACTCGTTACAAAGATTATTTGATCCTCACAAAAATTCTGGGAGATAGGTGCTAGATTATCCTCATTTGGATGGAGAAACCAAGGCACAGAGAAGTCACACAGCTATTAAATGTCTTAGGCTGGATTTGCACTCAGTCTTCCTGAGGTTAGGTGTAGTGCCCCACCTAACTGCCTAACATCTATGAAAAGGCCTTAGCCTAAAAGGGCCAGGGTCTCCCATTGCATCCTGGGCCATCTCCACTCATCCTGATGAATATCTGACCACTGGACCTAGATGGCCTGGAGGAGAAAGTGAGGCTGGTGACCTTGCACAGTCCTCCCTCATTCAAATCAAAGTCAACTGCCAGTCAGGTCATCATTTCCCTGATGCCATGGTCCTCTTTGAGAATGAAGGACAAACACAACAACAGAAAAGAAAGTGATTCTCATGAGTCAGTATCGGCTCATCAGGAACAAGTCATACTAAACTTATTAGACTAGATGAGTACTATGATGCCTTTTGGCTCTGAACCTATGATCCTATGACTATTTTTTTTTTGACAGATTTACTTAAACCAGGAAGATGGTAAAAATATGGCTTTATTGGCAAAGCATCTCCTTTTATTTGTGTAGAAAAGATGGAAATATAGGCTAGACAATAGATAGATCTGGAAAAGACTGAAAGGTCAGTGGCAAAGAGCAATCGTTGATGGTAATGGTTCTATGTCAGCTTGGAAGGATGTTTCCAGTCTTTGCTTGACCCATTGCTAGCTAATATTTTTTAATAGATGGCTCAAATAAAGGCCCATTTATTAAATCTCAGGATGAGACAAAGCTAGAAGGGAGGGATGTTTTGCATATAGGATGGCACTATCAAGATCCAAAAGGATCTTAACAAGCTGGAACAGTGGACTAGGAGTATTACCCTGAGGCTCAAAAAGTCAACTTCCCAAGTCCAGTGTGGCTAGAGGGCAGCTCATCAGATCTAGGGAATTTTCATGGGTTGCCAGTTCACTACCAGTCACTAGTGTTATCTAGGGCTATACTTAATGCATCCATACACAGTGTCCAAGTCCAGGCAAGGGATAGTCTTTGTGTTCTCTGCCTAGATCAAGGCCACATCAAGAATATCATGCTCAGTTCTAGGCACCACATTTTAAGAAGGAAACTGATAAACTAGAGAGCATTCAGGGGAGGGCAACTAGGATAGTGAAACTGATGTGTGAAGATCAGCTGAAGGAACTGGGGATAGAGAACCTCAAGAAAAGATTTGGGAGGTTTTTACCTTCGAGTATTTGAAGGTAGCTAGCATGTGAGTTTAACATTGTTGTGCTTGCCCCCAAAGGGAGGAACAAGGAACAATGGGGTGGAACTTCCAGAGGGAAATCCAGGCTTGATGTCCTTCATGATAAGACCTATCCCAAAGTGGAACGGGCTGCCTAGGAAGGCTGTGGATTTCAAATGAGATATTTGTAAAGCACTTACCATAATGCCTGGCACTTGATAATTGCTTGTTCCTTTCCTCTCCCCCCTTGGAGGACTTAATCAGGAAATGGAGATTCTTGCTGGGAGATGGGTTGGATTGAATGACTTCTGGGATCTCTTGTCTCTAACATTCTGAACATACTTGTCTTGTTCAGAAAAAGTTCCCCAGTCCAATGCACACGATATTTCCTGGGTGGCTTGTAAAGATTCTGGTGGTTCTAGCTTCATTCTTCATTCCTTTCATGTCTGCTTTCCTCTCACTTCCCACTGATGCAAAATTAATTTCTTTCTCCTATACTGTAAGAGGCAGGTTTCTCATCCAGCCTTTCCCCTTGCTTCTTTCCTCCCTGTTTTACCAACAAAAATCCTCTCCCCTTTTGCCCTTTCCCAGAGTTCTTTGTCCTGCTTCCTGTTCCCTTCTCCACAGCATCTTTTGCTTCACTTTTGAGATCCTTGGCTCCTTCTCCTTCCACTCCCCTGCTAAACCACATTATTCATGAACCCTACCATCCCCTGGGACCTCCCTACTCAAGATCTGCTTTGAAAATCCTCCTCTCCTAGGCTCCTCTAAGTCCTCCCCCATTTTATCTCCTACATTTGTCATAGGATTACAGGATTTAGAACTGAATGGTACCTGAGAAATCATCTACCCTTCTCATTATCCTGAAGAGCCTGAGTGAGGCCTAGAAGACTCTCCTAAGGTCACATAGGTAACAAGTAACAGTCAGGAATGGATCCCCAGGTCCTAGACTTAATGTCCTCTTAGGCTGCCTATCGGGAGGAGGGAATCCTGCTAAGACTCTGTTCTGATAAGACGATGCCCTAAATAGTGTGTTCAGTTCCAGGTTTCACATTTTAAGGAGGGCACTGATAAAAGTTGGAGAGCATCCAGAGAAAGGCAGCCAGGATTGTGAAGGGCTCTAAGGTTATCACTGGAGGTTCAGTGTGAGGAACTGAGGTTGGCTAATCTGGTGAACAGAAGGCTTGGGAGGGGTGGGAGGAGGGCACAGAGGGAATTTATGGAAACATATTTCAGCTGAATGCAAGGGGAAATATTCCTGGCAATAAGAGCTATCTCAAGGTGCATAGCACGTGCTCTGGTGTAGGAAGCTTGGTGATGCAGTGGATTGAATGGTGGACCTGGGAGTCAGGAAGATTTGCATTCAAATCCTGTCTCTTGACACTTCCTGTGTGGCCTTGGGAGGTCACTTCATTCCTCTCAGCCTCAGTTTCCTCATTTGTAAAATGGAGATGATAATAAAAGCACCTACCTCAGAGTTGTGAGAATCAAACAAGGATAATCCATGTAAAGAGCTTTGCAAACCTTAAAGTGTTATATAAATGTCGGCTATCATTAGTGAGTTAATTATTAATTAGTTAATCATTAATTAGCTATCATTATTAGAGGCCTTCATGAGAGGCTGGATGGGAAAACTGCAAGTAGGATTCTTATGGGTATGGGAGGAGCTAGCTGGCCTCTGGGACCCCTCCAGCCCCGCAATTCAGGCCCTCCAAATCCAGTGCTCTTTCCATTACGCCATGCTGACCTTTTAGGAATCTCTGATAAACTTCATGTCCATGGCCATTCTCTTTTATGTGAACTCAATAAAGCAGAGAGTTAAGCACCAGCCACTTCAAGCCCTTACCCAGCCACCCCTACTTCTGTTCCCTGCCCCCAGCAGAGCCAAGGGCCAATTTCACTGCCCCATAAACTTGGCCTGTTATGGGGCTGATTTTTAAAGGGCTCAGGAAAGTTCTTAAGGGCTAGCTTGTTCATCATCCTCAGCATCCTATCTGCTAATCCAGTGTGTTGAACTGTTTCCCATGGGTATGTCCTCACACCCAAGATTAGTTTCGCCTTTAAGGTTGATCCCATTGCCTAACTTGATCATGAATTTAACTGTTCAACTTGACAATACCAAGGCTGTGATTCCTGGAACTCTCCAGTCAGCACTGCGCTATGACCCAACCCAAACTCAACGGGTCATGACTGAAACTCTAGGTCATTTTGCCACCCCTCTTCCCTCATTCTGCCAGTTTTTAGTCCGTTCAGGGGCATTAATCCTCAAACTATTTATCCTATCCAAGTTTTTGGTCTCTTCTTGCATTTGAGACTGCCTAGCAATACAGAGAGAAAAGGACTTTTTTATAGCCCCTAAATGATTTGTGCACATTTTTGTGAAGGTTGGAGTGGTTAAGAGAAAAGGTATAAGCCTCCCACTCCCCCTCCTTTCTGAGCTTTCTACCTTCCTCACTAAACCAGAGCACTAGTCAAGAAGGAGACATCCTTTTAGTCAGTGAACCTGCCTTTTGTGTAAGGCACATAGCATGCTATGTTTACTAGAAGCTGTAATCAGAGATGAAAAGCTTCCAATGGTTTATTTAGTCCCTACAGGTCCCTCACCCTCTTTCCTGATATAGCATGTTAATAGATGGAAGTGATCTGCCTTTGAAAATGGCTACATAATTCATGGACTCCTGCTATCAGCAAGCATCTTGAACTGTTTGTCCTTTTTCTAAACACACTCTAACAACTAGATGTTTTAGCCAATGTCTGGAGGATGGCTTATCCCTAACCTTTGTAGGCAGAGAATTTTCTCCATTTCATTGAACCTTCAGTAAAACATTGTTATGACAAACACTTCCTAAGCCAGCCTCTGAGGGGGTGGACTTGTTCACTGACAAGGTTTATGGTCTATGAGCCATCTGACCTTCAGTAACAATGATTCCTGGGGCCATCACTTGGTATATGATTCATTTAGTATATGTGGCAGGCAGGGTGTGGAAGAACAGAGGGGAATGTGTTTATGTATTTGTAGGATGATGTCAACCACTCACAGACCTTTATAGTCTGAAAAAATGGTATTTTTCCATTTTAGTCTTCCTTATGTTGCTGTTTCTTCTCACAGTTGACCTGTTTCTTACTTCTGTCTAGCAATGTTATCCCCAGCCATCCCAGCTTACACAACCTCACACCAACCTCAGTGTACATAATGTTTTTAAGTCCACTCCCTGTTCAATCAAATAAAGGTGACTCTTAAAAAACAGCTTCCCCTGGCTTGGATCTACTCTATGCAACTACTATGGGTAACCCCCAGTTATTTTCCCCTTTCTATCCATCATTTCTCAAGGACACTCCTTCCTGAATCACTTGTATATCAGGAGAATTCGAGTATGACACAATAACTTTGTCAAGATATACACAAATCAAACTGTTTTAGTGTACAATGATTTTTTACCAGATTCTCCCTCCCTTCAATCAATTTATGAGTAAATTGAGCTCAACCATAGGCCAGATCCACTAGGGTAAGGTACATCCTAGATATGAGACAGACAAGTGTTTCAAAGTAAAAACTCCTACAGGAGGCAGCATACTAAATGGTTCTTCTCATTCAAACCCTTCTGCTGCTCAGAGTGGGAAACAAATAGTTCATCTCCCCTCTCAGACACCTTGGAGAAACAGGAATGAAAGAATGACTGACATCTTCAAGGGTGGGTAAGGAGTTAATGAAATCGCCAAACTCAGCTGCTTCTTGCTCCTTCCATCACCTCCTCCTTTTCAGTTTGGGGAAGACAGAATAAGAGGGTGAAGAGTCCCCAAATTCAACCCACCCAGCAATGCTGAGTCCTGGAAAGGGAAGATTCAGTATGGATGTGGGGGTGGGGAGAAGGAAAGAAAGAAGGTCCAAGATGCTAGATGGGATATATGTGTGTGAATGTGTCTGTGTGAAAGAAAGAATGGCATGATCACAACTGTGGAGAACAGAAACACCTGGGCTGTGGGACCCAAAGAAGCAGTCAATAAACACACAAGACATTTTGTCTTATTTGTTCAATACTCTTTTCCCTTTAATTCATACCATTACTTCCATGGCTCTAGCTACTTTACATTGAGATTTGGCTGAGTAGCCTTGTATGTTTCTAGGTTCTAGCAGTAAGTTTCCGGTTTCACACCTTGCGCACAGCGCCAGGCAAAAGTACAGTTATAGTACCAAACAAAAGACAGCCAGACAACCTGACTGCATTCAAACCAGCGCTCTTCCCCCTTCCCAGGCACCCCACCCCACACACACCCAGGGGCGCCCCAGGGACAGCTGTAGCCTCTCCCCCTCCCCCCTCTTCAGCTAGGGGCCCAGGGGGAGTGGGGAACAAAAGCACCTTGGGCTGGGGAAGATGGTCCATGCAAATTCTGGGCCGGCCCATAGAGTGTGGGGCAAGGAAGAGCTGGGATTCACGTAGGAGCGCTTGGCAAAGATGCTGCTTCCCCTACATGTGAACGTAACTGGCTACAAAGTCCAGGGCAGGCTCCCCAGCTGCTACCCATTCTTCCCACCTTGCCCAGAGGCCGCCATATTGATTCTGCAAAATGCCACATTGTATTGTGAAGAGCAGGGGGCAAAGGAGGCAAGACAATGTTCTTTAAGCTTTCACATGTGGGGGAGATAGTCTGGCATCAGCCACCCTGGGGGGAGAGGTTCGTCTCACTAGCAGCCGCCACTCTGGTCCAGCTTCCCAGGCCTGGAGAGGACCACGAGTTGCAACGGAAAACAATGCCCAAGACCCCTGAGCTGTGCTTGTCACATGGAACGTGGGCTGGGGGGTTGGGGTTTGGGTGCAAGGAGTGATCTGGCCTGGTCCCGTCACAGACGCCACCAGCCAGGGCACGAGGAGTGAGGTAACGAGGCTGGGCAGAGAGGAGGGGGAAGGAGAGCTCTCTACGCCATGTGCAAAATTCCTGCTTTCACACTAGGAAAGCAAGGTGGTTAAAAAGGTGGCCTTCCAGAAAAATGTTCCTCTCAGAACCAAAAACACATCTGGAAGGAAACACAGAGGTGAAGAGGGGCAGGGCCAGCCTGCCCAAGTAAGGGAGAATGATAAGGGGGAGGGGGTGATTGTCTCATAGCCCAGAGACACAGTAAGGGAGCAGTGGCGTTAAGAGGAATCACCGGGGGAAGAGGGCTTGTGATGGGAGATGGGAGTGGGAAGTCCATATCCCAGACACCTGGAAAAGAGGGTACTGCCTCTCCAAGGACGAAGGTAAGGGAGGGACTAGCTTTGGCTGCCGTGCACTTCTAGATAAGCAGCATGATATGGCACGGAAAGAATCTTTTGGGGGTCACAAATATTCCTCCCCTAGCCCCTTCTCTAGAGCTCACCCTCGAGCTGTCTCAGGAACCTGAGTCACAGTCTAAGAAAGGAGACGGCTGCCCTCCTCCTAACTTAATGCTCTGCTCAAGGTTGCTCAGTCTCCTTCCTGTGCCCCAGTTTCTTAGGTACGACACCCTGAAGTTCTCTGATCTCTAGAGGCTCCTATGAGCACTTCACAGTTAGACCAAACCCTTAGATGGGTTCGGATTGGGCTTGTTTGTTTGTTTTTTTTTGGGGGGGGAGTATGAGAAGAGATGAAGGTAGTATTGGGAAGAGATGGGGATGGAGATTTCCAAAGAGGAGTGTCCCCAAAGCTGCCTCCAGGGAGAGAGGACTTCACTGAACCTGCCAGCCAGCTCCCTCTCCTAACTCACGGGAAATCCCAAGTGAGTAAACATTCTCAAAGTAAAATTGATATTAGGAGGGAGGAAACATGTCCTGGAGTGAATACTGAGCTAGTAGACAGACTGACCTCTCTCACAGCCCGCTTAGCTCCTGCCAATTAGGATAAACGCCTTACCCTGCCACTCCTCTGCCACCCTGGAAAACTAAGCCCCAATCTGGCAGCATCTGTGCTCAAAGGCTCCTGAAGGGACTTGGCCCAGGTATCTTACCCTCAGACACTGACAACTCTTTGGCCCTGTCTCTTGGTGACACGTGGAGGCAGCTTCCACGCTGCAGACTTCAAGTGGCTATTCTCCTACAGAAAATAAACTAGGGACGATACTTTGCTGATCTCCATGAGTAAGTGATTCAACTGCATTCCTCTAAATTGTTTATACCTGGTGTCTGCTCCCCCATCTACAACCTTTACAAAAGCCTTGGCATAAGGAATCCATCTACAAAGGTAGTCCTAGCATGACCCCTGACCCTCCTAAAGGACCCCAAAGGAAATACATGAAATCAAGTTTCTTCTCTGTTTGGAAATGGATCTTCAATCAAAAGAAATAAGGCAGGTGGTGGTTGTGAATGCCCCTTGCAGAGAGCTACCAGCCTGGGGCTACAGTGGCTATGGATGACAAGCCAGTAGTAAGTACCACATTATTTTCTTTGCTATTATTCTAGCCCAGGCTGAGCAGCCTTCAGGGAGGGAAACTGTCTTATCTGCAAGGTTTGGGGTTCCTTCTCCTCCAAAAGCTATTGAATAAGAGAAGTCCTTGGAGCCACTGGGTTTTCTGCTGCAGGGAAGGG
This sequence comes from Gymnobelideus leadbeateri, assembly GCA_011680675.1. Lineage (NCBI taxonomy): Eukaryota > Metazoa > Chordata > Mammalia > Diprotodontia > Petauridae > Gymnobelideus > Gymnobelideus leadbeateri. The sequence continues at coordinate 108,697 of WOXC01007091.1, forward strand.
AGGGATCCAGGTTGATGCCTTTCTTCTAGCCCTAGCATTACAGAATCATAGTATTGGAAATGGCTTTAAAGAATATCTAGTTCAACACCCTCATTTTGCAGATTAGGAAATGGAGGCCCAAAGAAGTCAAAATAATTCCAAAAGTCACACATGTTCTCCAGATTTCTACTCACTAGAAAGGTCCTGGGTACTTCCTACATATAGCTCTTCACCTCCTCAGACACAGAACAAGAATCTTTCTCTTGATGCTAATTGTCCTGCTTAACCCAGCTCAGAAGGGTTAAGGAAAAGCAGATTCCAGTGTATGGTCCTCTTCCCTTTGTTTAACGGGGAGGATGAATCTTCATCCTCCTCCCAAGGAACCTTTCTGAAGCCATTTGAAAAGACCACACAATAGCCAGGGGGGAGGCAGAAGCTCTCAATGAAATAAATAATGATAAATAAAATAAATAAGATAATTTATAACCCTTGCTCCCCAAAAGCTCCCATGAGCAATCTTGGCTTGTGGCCACTCTGGATTTTAATAATTTCAGGCCTTTCAACCACCTCCCTCCTTTACTATGAATTCCTAAGTTCCCTGCACAGCCTTTTTCACTCAGTCATTGGTCACCTAATTGGGCCAGAGGAAAATGCCTTCAGTTGACAGCTGTTAAATGGGTGATTGGCAGTGTTTCATGAAGCAACACTGGCTTGTGTGGATATCCACCCTCCTAAGGGATTCTGATCATTCTCTTCTCCAAATCCCAAGTCTCAAGCTGTCCTCTGAGGGCGGAACAGGGATAGGAACCAACTTCCGCATGAAACAGAGACCCTCTTCCTCACCTCTACTGGGAATGAATCATCCAGTATTCTTAACTTTCTCACCCCCATTCTAAATTAGGCCCTGTTCCTGCCCCAGAAAGGGTTACCTCTGTAGAGATGTTCATGTTGCATGTTAATTTCCCGTAATATTGGATTTCCTGGGATACTGTGGTTATGGAGATCCAAAAGACCCCACTCCCAGGCTGCCCTCTCTCCCTAGCCACCAGGAAAAACAGAAGTCCACCATTTGTTAAATATCAATATAGGAGATCAGTAAAAACTATCTTCTTTTTATGATAATCTCTGTTCTTGAATTTTCCCTGATCCCTGCTTTGTAGGGCCCAAAAGATTTATGTCATCTAAAGAGCCCTCCTCACTGCCTTGCTGCTGGTCCCCTTCCTTTTCCAGTTCAATATTCCTCTTTGAATTCTATTTCAGGCGGGACTCCCTTGGATTTAGAAGGAGAAACAGTGGGGTTGGGGGTAGAGCTTAGATAGAGTTCCAAGCTACCAAACTTGGATACTATCCATACTACCAAGTTACCAGCTCAGATCAGGCTTGGATACTATCCATCCCTCTGGTCCATGTGCCTGACTAATGTCTCAATTCTTAAGAAAATACACAGTGATAACTCAACTCCTCAGTCCAGCTTCATCCCCTAACTCCATGTCATCTCCCAGACCAAAAAGCCAGAGGAAGTTTTCTTCCACCAACCCCCCTCTATTCAGAGCACCTAAGTGCTAGCTAGATTAGGGACTGTCAGAGAGAAAGAGATGCTTGTCTGGTCTTCATCCCCTCTATCAAGTAGATCCTCCCTTTTACAACAGAAATGAAATCCAACCTAGAGAGCAAAATCCCTCGGTCCTGAACATGGGTCTACACTGCAGGGTGCAGAGGGGCATGTAAAAAAATAACACTGGCAACCATCTGAGGACAAGAAGTGTAAGCTTGGGTTCAGTCCTTTTCAGAATGTCTTTGCAGTGTTTTTTGTGCCCTGTCAGTTCCTACACACAACCTTGTCATTCATTTTCTCAAGCCCCCCTCCTCACCCTTACCCTATTCCTTCCCCCACTGGGTATTTTACAGCATTGGCTCAAAGTGAACTGAATTAAAACTATTCACCCTTCTGGCCCTAAAACTGATAAAAATAAGTTCTTAACAAAATCATGTAAGTTTTACACGTCCAAAGAAACAATGTTCTTTTGGGGGGGGAGAGGAAGAGGACAGCAGAATTTCAGGCACTCAAGAGCAACTTCATTTTACACAGACCCAACCTGAGTGAATGTCAGAGAGTAGAAATGAGAGACCTGTGCTCCTCCAGTCCATGTATATTTTGAGCTGGAGGACCCCAATGAAGATCAGGGGAGGCAGCAGTGACAAAGAATTCTCAGGGGCTCTTCAGTCTCAAAGCCCTCCCACTCTGCCCACTCCCATACCCTCCCATCCCACCACAAATACTGCCTTTTGGCATAACTAACAAGTCCTGTCCATCTGGATAAAGGTCCACTTTTCCTTGGTGGCCCTTCATGGTGGGATATAGGTGGAGCCCCCTCTGCCGGTTGGAGGCCTGAATCCCTGACCCCAGCATCTGGGCATCCAAGATAAGCTGGGATGGTGGGGAAAGAGGGATCCCCTTTTTTTTCCAATTTAAAAAAAAAGGAGGGCAGGGAATGAAGCACCATAGCAATGCCCCTTTGAGACTCCTATCCAAGACCCCAGGGCCTGCCCAAGCATGACTTTGGCTCAACTTCACTTCCCTTCAAACAGCCAAGGGATGGCCAGCAAGGGAAGGGTCGGGATGGAAGGACTGGAGGGACAGAGAAGGGTGAGGAGGGTCGGTGTTGGGAGCTGCCCCCTGCCCTCCACCGAAAGAAATTGCTTTTCCGGCCAGTGCAGGAGGCAGTCCTGCTCCTTCTCCCTGGTACATAGGCATTATCTCTTTTTAAAATCTGTATATAATATATATTTATATTCTGTATATATATATATTCATATATATATATATTTATATGGTCTATGTACATGTATTGCACAGGCCTCTGGAGTCACCCCTATTCCTGCCTTGTCAATGATAGTGGTTCCTCTTCTCCTCTTTTTCAGATGAGTAGTCCCGGGTTCTGATGCCATTCTGAAGGTTGATGAGTGAGTCCTTCATCTGTAAGACAAGGGGAGGCCAACCCCACCCAAGGGGTACGTGCACTGAGTTGGCTTCCTCAACAAGTATCACCAAAATATTCATCAATGCTGAGTTAAGGAGCTAAGGGAAGCCAGGATCCTAAGGCAAGGTATGATCTTATGGGACTACTTTCTCAAGGAAACTAACACTGCACATAGGGTGGAGGAGGCCCTTGCCTAATTCTCCCTGAATTTTAATCTCTGAGAAGCTATTTTTCAAAGCTATTCTACTTATCTATTCCCTCAGCATTATGTTTCTAAGGAATATCCCACAGAATTGGGAGATTTGATTTTAGACTGAAAAAGATTCTCAACTATGAAATGATGAGACCATAATAAATCTAGGGCTTGGAGGGGCCTCTGAAATGGCTGAATCTAACTCCTTCCTTCCCTCCCCCATTTTATAAATATGCAGGACATATTAGCAGAGTTGGGATTTGAGTTGAAATGGTCACAGACCATTGATTTGGAACTAGAAGGGATCTGGAGGCCATTGACTCCAACCCCTCAATTTACAGCTGAAGAAAGTGAGGCCCAGAGAGGTTAAACTGATTTGCCCCAAGGTCATACAGATAGCAAGTGACAAAGCCAGGAGTCAAACCCACAAATGAGGACTCGAATCAGTATTCTTTCTATTCTAACCTCCCACACAGACTGGGAAATTCTTCTTCAGGGCCCTGCCTAGAAACACCCAGTAGTTATAAAGATGTTCTTTAATGCTGAGCCAAAAATCCACTGGTCCTGGGTTGCCTTCTGCAACAACAGATAATGCTGGTCCACATAAAAGATCTTCAGAAAGACTATCATGTCTTCCCACTGCCTTTTCTAGGCTCAACATCCTCAGTTCTTTCCAGACTCACCACCCTTGTGGCCCATGTCTGGTCACTCTCTTTGTTTAATCACCATATTCCTTTAATATGGCAATAGAATGGAATGTGATATATTAGATGTGGTAAAATGGGCAGCTAGGTAGCACAGTTGATGGGCCTGGAGTCAAGAAGACTCATTTTCCTGAGTTCAAATCTGGCTTCAGACACTTACTAGGCTGTGTAACCCTGGGAAAGTCATTTAACCCTGCTTGCCTCAGTTTCCTCATCTGTAAAATGAGCTGGAAAAGGAAATGGCAAACCACACCAGTATCTATGTCAAGAAAAACCCAAATGGGGTCATGAAGAGTCAGATACGATTGAAATGACTACCTCTCATGGTTGCTTTAAGACTAACCACTCCAATCTGGTGCTAAGTCCTAAACGTGGCCAAGGGAGTAGGAGGGCTTGGGAAAAAGGACCCCAGCAGTAGTACTACTAACCGTAGTAGCAGCAGCAGTAATAGCCATAACCATGAGAGCTAGCATTTCTGTACTGCCTTAAAGTTTGCAGAGTGCTTTACAAATATTATTTTGTTTTGTCCTCAAGACAACCCAGGTAAGTAGTGCTATTATTATCCCCACTTTACAGTTGAAGAAACTGAGGCAGCAGAGGTTAAGTGACTTGCCCAGGATCATACAGCTAGTAAATGCCCGAGTCTGGATTTTAACTAGGGTCTTACTGAGTCCAGGCTCAAAGCACTATTTGCTCTGCTCCCTAACTGCCTTTGCAATAATAGCAACAACTTTGAAATCTGTAGAGCACTTTACATACATTATCTCACTTGAACCTTACAATAAGCACATGAAGAATGTACTATAGATATCTATGGACAGATGAAGATACTGAGGCTTAGAGAGGTTAAGTCAGATAGCTAATAAGTGTTAGAGCTCTGAACCCAAGTCTTTTGGATTCTGTGTTTGGTATTCTATCCGTTATGTTAAGTTGCCAACAAAACACTCCTGACCATCCTAAGGGTTTCCCACCCTGCTGTCAGTGATGGACTGACCAGTGAGTTCATTTAAAAGCTCTGCCTGTTCTTCCCATCATTATTTTGGTCAATATAAAAAAATCCTGTCATATCTTGTTATCTTTAAATCTTTTCTGCATGTTGGAAAAGAATATTCCTGCCAATTTGACTGCTCCAAGGGAAGCTTGAGAGGAAGCATAGACAAATCAGCCGTGAAATCTGGAAAACCTGGCATGAAGGCTGACCAATACTAGCTATCTGACTGAAGGCCAAGTCATTTGACCTCTTTCCATGACCCAAGCAACTTTCTAAGGTTATACTGATTAACAGAATTATTGATCTCTATTGGATGAGAGTTTCCACACTAGGGGCAATGCCACACTAATGAAATCATACAAGGGAACCTTTCTTTATAGATCTGAAGTTGCATCACTGTTAGTACACACTTGTCCCAAAGCAGGTCACCCATTCTGTCTCTTGGTCTGTGCTCAAACCCTTTCAGCTTGGTAGGACCTAACAGAGCTCAGATTTTTTTTTTTGGCAAGAATCCATAGTCACATCCATCCCATACAAGACTTTAGTGGATATGTAAAGTCTGGGAAGGATGGGGTGGAGAAGCTATTGTCCTAAAACTGGGCCAATATTAGATCACGACTTAAAATTACTTCTTGGGGTGGCTAGGTGGTGCAGTGAATAGAGCACCTGGAGTCAGAGGACCTGAGTTCAAATGTGGCCTCAGACACTTAACACAAAAAAAAAACTAGCCATGTGACCTTGGGCAAGTCACTTAGCCCCAACTGCCCACCAAAAAGCAAAAAATAAATAAAATTACTTCTCTAAATAGCTAGATAGTATTTTGGACAGGACAAAAAGAGCGTTGTGTTGAAAAGAATATAAAAGATGCTGGGGTGTACCCTAGCCATCTGATAACAATGAGTGCCTAAACTGTCAGAAATAGTAGCCTAGAATCAGGAAGATGAGTTCAATCTGGTCGCTTACTAGCTATGTGACCTTGGGCAAGTCACTTCACATCTGCCTGCCTCAGTTTCCTCAACTATAAAATGAGAATAATAAATAACACCTCTCTCCCAGGTTTTTTGTGCAGATCAAATGAGATAATATTTATAAAGTGCTTAGCACAGTGTCTGGCACACAGGAAGTGCTTAATAAATGCTTGTTTCCTTCCTTCCATATGCATCTACTGAGTCAGAGAAGGATACTCCATATGCTGAGGGCAGAGCAGGACAAGAAACCTGATAGAAGACGACATGATCCCTGGGACTGCCAAGAAGGTTTTCCAACCTTCCTCAGATGCCTGCATGTCATTGTTTTCCTTCCTTCCATGTAAGGAATGAGACATATGATAAGACTCTCCTGCTGACCCCTGGGTTTGTTTGCTTTTGTGCTGTGTTAGAACACAGCTTCTCAGGCTTCCTTAGTGGCTCCTCGAGAAGGCTGACTAACCAGGGCCCCGGCGGAGGTGGAGAGGGGGGGCGTTTACCTGGTCTAGAAGCATCACAGAGGATTTGATGATCTCCCTCCATTTTTGGAGCTCTGTGTCATGATACTTTTGTTGGGATTCTAAGAGCTGAGCCCATTCTGTCTGGGACTGGGGTAACCTGTGGGGCACAAGAAGGGTCACCCCGGCAGCTGGAGTTATGCTCAGAGGACTGTCCTGTGCTCCCAGACCCCTAGAGGATAGAGAGTCACATCACAGTGCTGTACTCTCCACTCATTCCCTAACCCCCCCCCAAAAAAAAAAAGTGACCAGAAGGGGAACCAGAAAGGAACCATTCCCTCCTGGGGAGATGATGGATTGGGGCAGGAGGGGTAGGGGATGTTGAGACACATCTCGGGTTACCTGTCCTGGAGTCTCAGGCCCTGCCACGCAGTGAGAGTCTGGGTAGTGTATTCCAGCATCCAGAGTTTGTAGAACAGCATCATATTGAGAATCACCAGCAGCACCAGGCTGGGGAAGGAAGAGTGGGGAACAAAAGAAAAACCAATAGAGAAGCAGGTGGGTTGGTGGCCAAGGCCCAGACCAGGAGCAAACATCTTCCCTGATGGAGCAAACTCTGCCATGGCCTTGACCCAAATCACTACTGCTTCCCCCAGAAACTTTGGGGTGACAAAAGGAAGCATGGGGGAATAAAGAAGAAAGTAAAGGAGGGAGAGAGAGAGAAAAGAGGTGAGAACAGGAAGGAAGATAGAACAAGAAAGAAAAGTGTGTGTGTGTGTGTGTGTGTGTGTGTGTGTGAGTGTGACAGACAGAGAAGAGGTAAGGGAGAAGAGGAAGAGAGACAGGGAGAAGGGGAAAAAAGAAAAAGAAGACAGAGAAAGAAGGAGAGAGAAAAAGGCAAGGAGAGAAGGAAGAGAAAGAGGGAGAGACAGATGGAGAGAGAAAGAAGGAAGAAAGAGACAGGGAGGGAAGAGGAGGGGAAAAAAGGAAGAGAGAGAGAGGAAGAAGAGAGAAAGACAGGGAGGGAGGAAAGGGAGAGGAGAGAATGAGCATATGTATGGAGAGGAGAGGGAGAAAGAGGGACAGTGATGGAGGGAGGGAGGGGGAGAGAGAGAGAGAGAGAGAGAGAGAGAGAGAGAGAGAGAGAGAGAGAGAGAGAGAGAGATACTAGTAGACAGAGTTGGTTTCAGGGGCCAGAGGAATGATATAGAGTCACAGGGAGAGTGTTGTGGGGCTTGGGAGCAAAGAAAGAACAGAAGGGCACCAAGGGCAGAAAGAGAGCCATAGGTTCAAATTAGGATCCCAAAAGAAGTGGGGGAAATGAAGCAAAGATCTGAGGGAGTAAAGAAGGTAAACCATAGAGACAGTACCTGAAACAGATCCTAATGGGTGCAGGGGAGAGAAAAGAAGGAGGAGGCAGAGGTTAGAAAAAGACTGACATACAGGAGGGGAAATCTGCAGAGGAGGAGGGCAAGAATGACAGAGACAGAGACAAGAAGATCCTATTACCTACACATGACCAAATTGCTAGGAGCCATAACTACTAATCCTTACCCTTCTTTCCTGTGCCCTGTTCTCTGCACTGCTGCTTTAGGGATCTGACTGAGTATGAGAAGGCCAGAAGCATGCTGTTAGACTTGGAGTGAGGAGCCTTGGGTTCAAATCCTCTCTCCAGTTAGTAATTCTAGACAAGCACCTTAAACTCCCCTAGTCTCAGTCTCTTCATCAATAAAATGGATATAATATTTATACTACCCACCTCATAGGGCTGTTGTGAGGAAGATACTTTTATTTATTTTTATTTATTTATTTTTGCTTTTTGGAGGGCAATTGGGGTTAAATGACTTGCTCAAGGCTACATGGCTAGTTTTTGTGTTAAGTGTCTGAGGCCAGATTTGAATTCAGGTCCTCCTGACTCTGGAGCCCTCACTCTATTCACTGTGCCACCTAGCCGTCCCAAGGAAGATACTTTTAAAAAGCCATAAAGTATTCATGTAAACATGAGTTATTATAATAAAATGGAATGGATGAGAGGAATGAAGGTGAGAACACCAGGAATCCAGAAAAGCACTAAACACAGGACTCTCTGACAACACCCCGGAAAAATGCTAGTGAGGAAAGGCAGCATAGCATGGGGGAAGGGGGAGGAAGGGAGGGAAAGAGAAAAAATGCTGCTCTCACAGTCAAGAAGATTCAAGTTCAGGCTCTGTGTCTAACACACACTGCCTGTGTGACCACAGGCAACTCCTAATGCAATTCTCTATGCCGGGGGTTCTTAACCTCCAGTCCATGAACTTGTGGGGTTTTTTCTTACTGTATTCTGATAACTGAATTCCAACGTATTTGGTTTCCTTTGTAATCTTATGTATTTTATTTACGCATTCAAAAACATTACTCTAAGAAGGGACCTACAAGTCTTACTAGACTGCCAAAAGGAGCCATGACAGAAAAAAAGGAAGAATTCCTTTTCTCGGACAATAAATTGAAGAACAGGTACAACTCTGTATAAATCACAGGGGAAGGAAGGGAGGAGGGGGAGGAAGAAGGGAGGAAGAAGGAAAGAAAGAGGGAAGGAGAGAGGAAGGAAGAAAGTAAGAAAGAGGGAAAGAGGAGGAAGGAGGAAAGGAAGAAAGAAGAAAGGAAAGAAAGGAGAAAAGAAAGGGGGAAAGAAAAGAAATAAAGAAGAAAATGTCACTCAGGGCACACTGGTATAAAATATTTCCTTAGAAAGAGATATTTGCAAAACTAACGAACTGTCCTTTAGGGTTCAGAGCGATTTAGGTGACGTTTCTGACACCATGACTTAAGGAATGAAGTAGATTAGCTGGTGCTCACATTGGGGAAACCCTTTCCCTCCCTGGGTCTCAGCATCCACTGAAAACTATGTTATGATAGAAGTTCATGGGAGATAAGATCAGTGACAAAAAGAAACGCCTCATATACACCAAAATATTGAGAGTGGCACTTTGTAGTAGAAAGAAATGGAAATAAAGTGTATGTTCAGTGGAGAATGGCTAAATGAATTTCGACGCTTGAATATGATCATCTGTCATTCTGCTGTAAGAAGAAATGAGTATGATGAATAGAGAAAGGCATGGGCAAACTCCTGGGATTTGATGCAGAAGGAGGTAAGAAAAGCTAGGAAAATAATATACACAATGACTAAAACAAACACACAAATCAAAACAGTGCTGCCAAATTACAATGGCCAAGTTTGGTCCAGAGAAGAGACTGGAGAAGGGACCTCATCCCTGCTTCTTTGTATCTCGAGGCTAAAGGTGTAGGCATCATATCTATCCTTTTTTGATGTTGGTTTTTGCTAAACTGTATTTTCCCTCTCTTATGCTTTGCTCTCATTCTTAGCTTTCTCTAAGGATATATTGGGAGATGTAGGTGATGTGAAAACAAAAGCTATTAACAAAATTTATTTTTTTTTAAAGAGTGAGCTCATGGGAGATAAAGAGGCAGACACAGATTTGAAAAGAGAGACACAAACATAGAGAGTGAGGAAATATAAAGACCAAATGATGAATAGACAAAGGGTAAGAAAAAGGCGAGACAGAAACACAAAGACAAAATTCCGTCTTACATCTAGAGCATACTTTTAACTGTCTTCTGGTTAAATCTCTCGTAGTAAATCATCTTATATTTACTCTGTGGACTAAAGAAATAGGCAAAGAGAAGAAAGGATGTGAGGAGTGAAGACAGCAGAGACAGATGAACAGAGCTAAAGAAAGAAAGAAGGGAATGAAATAAAGGGCAGAGAGAGAAGGCAGAAGCCAACAGGGCATCATGTGTCTGGAAAGGCTGAAGTGAGCTCTAGGGAACCGTAGGGCAAGAGAGAGGCAAGGGGGAGTCTGCGAGTCCCTTACACACAGCTGATAATGAGGAGCAGCTTGGATACGCTCTGAAGGTGGAAGCCGCCAGTAGGAGTGTCTTCAGGGATGTGCCGGGTCTGGGTAGAGCCTATAGAAAAGAACATGGCAGGTAGTTACTACCAGTCATCCTCTTGCTCTTTGTCCTTCTCATTCCTTATCTGAGTTCCATAAGGCCTGCCATGGCAATAGCTGTAGAGAGTAACATACGAGAGCCCCTGCCTTTCCGGACCTTACCAAGCCACATCCTCAATTAAAGTCTAAGTTTCTAAAGGATGAATAAAGCCTGTATCTTCTACTTCTTTTAATGCTCCTCAGATTCCATGATAGGATAGGTGCTAAACGGATATTTATTGGACATGTAGGTAAGGATAGAGAAACATAGGAATAAAATGATTAAACAAAGGTATCCAATATAGGTCAAAAGGAAACTATAAATATTTGGGTAGGGAGCAGAGAAGTCACTGTGGGAGTTTCATTTGCCAATAAAATATAAACATAACCCCTGTAGGAGATGTGAGGGAAGAAGAGGGATAGATACCATGGGCCTGAGAATGGACATATAGTTGTTCATCTATCAGGATTAGAACTGTGGTCCCTGGCCAAGTAGTGAAGTTTCTCCAGGCACAGTGACCACTTCCACAAGGGCATCCTTCAACACTGTGCCAATTTTGCAGAGCTCAAGCAGGGCTGTCAAGAGAACTGAATGGCAGGGAAACTGAGTCCAAATTGAACTTTCTCCCAGGGGAGCTAATGACAATTGGAGTTGTCATGGACCGGGACTTTAGAAAGTCCTAAAACTACTGTATCAGAGATACCAAGGGATAAGGGTGTTTCATATTTATTAAGATATTTAATGAGTGATGTACAAACTAATGCAAATAATAAGTAAAGTATAGAAATGTGTGACTATCCCCAGCACATAGCACAGTGCCTTATATAAAGATAGTTCTCATGCATTTGTTTGAGCTGAACTACATTAAACAGCCTTCAGTCCAGGCTCCTACCTCCCATTTATCATCTCCTGCCCTGAACTGGGTCATACCTGCTACATGTTTGATCCTATGGCCCACATCCTCATCTGTAGGAGTAGTGACAGGGCTCATAACCTCCTCCAAATGAGGCACCCTCAGATGGGCGTGAGGTCGCTTCCTCCTTCGTACAGCAGAGGCTTTGCTGGCCTTCTCTTTGGGAGACTGTCTGTGTACCTCAGCCAGGTAGGTGCTCTCTGTTTTTGTCAATTCACTTTCTGCCAAGGTAGATGGTACTATGTCAAGAACCAGGGGCATACAGGCCACATCCCCACCTCCCAACACCTCCCAAATCCAAGCATGGGCTTCCTTCCTAAGAATCATCCCTCCTCTCCCTCCCTCTTCCCCTAGAGGCTGCCTTTCTAGTATGCTGCTTTGCTTAGAGGGAAAGGATATGGGACATCAAGAAATAGCTCCTCCTCATGATGAAGCATGCCATCCACCTCTAATAGAGATGACATACTCAATCTGATGCAGGGTGAGACTTTTTTGGGGGGAAACGGCCAATGCGGGAATTTCTTTTGCTTGACTATATAGGGGATTGTATACAGGGATTGTACTTTTCTTGTTTTCTCAATGGAGAGGTGGGAGGGAGAGAAGATGGTTCTAAAGATAAAATAAAACTGAATTTCAGAAAAGTGGCTCTTAGGTGGGACCCTTCTTACCTTCTACAGCGGCTGAAAGCCAGGTGGTGTATCAAATGCTTGTGAACGATCCCAGTTACTGAGTGAAATCTTAGTGTCTCTCACACTTTGGCACACTCAAACATCAATACACAGTCTACACAATGACAATGTGGCATAGTGGAAAGAGGACTAGATCAGGAACCATTAGAAGCCTGGATTCCATTGTTGGCTTGGCCATTTTGAATAACCTATGTGACTTTGGACAAGTTACTTAACCTTTCTGAGCCTCAGAAACAAAAGGAGGGAGTTGAAAGCTGGATGATGCCAAGGATTCCTTATGGCTCTAAATCAGATAATCTTGTGATCCTAAGCCAGTTCACCTCTGCTGAGCCTCAGTTTACCACCTAAGCCACCTATAAAAGGGGGAAATTGACCTCAAGTATCTCTAAAGTGCCTTCCAATTTTGCCATTTTGATTCCAAAATCTGCCAACTAACATTTGCAAATCAAGACTCATAAACCATGCTTCTCTACACACAGTCACGTTCTTTCCATGCCTTTCCCCCACATTCACACTTTCTAATCCCTTCTACTCACATCCTTCCACCCTTCCTATCAGGATCCTAGCCACAGCAATGATATCAATCCTCACCCAAATGTCGGAAATAATCCTCGAGCCCACTCCAGAAATTCTTCTCGATGAAGGTTTTCACTAGCCCCCAGGGCTGTTTTCTATAGCGTAGCTCTGTGGAGACCCTGAGAAATGAAGTCCCAAACCAAATCTGTTATTTTAGAATATGCTTTTCCTCCTCCAAAGAAAAGGGGACCCTAGGATTCAAACCAAAGCAGGCCTTCTCCCCTTAGTCTCCCAATTCGCTCAGGGTTTGAACAAAAGCCCTCTAGGTACAAGTCACTACCTGGTTTCCCAGTAGAGAGGGATGGCACCCCAACAGCACTCTGAATAAGCCTGGCATCTCAGATGGCAGGCAGAGGTTGGGGCACTGAGGGCTCCCTAATGGCAAACAGGAAATAATATGACAAATCCCAGTTACTCCTTCCTTGCTCCAGACATTGGTCCCAGGGAACTGAATAACTCAGAAGGCTTAGGGTTGAAAGGAAACTCGGAGGTCATTAGGTCCAATGATCCACTCAGATCACAAATCTTAAGGACAATACCCACTATCCTCTTCCTAGAGAATTCCCAAACTAGAGTTCGCATACTCTTCTCCTTGTGAAGAGCTTGAGCTATTACGCAGCGATTTATGTAGATCCCAAACCCACCTCCTGTAACATCCACTTATTAATCCTGCTTCTCTCCTCTAACGAGGCAGCATAAATCAACTATCTACCAGCCACCCCATGGAACCCCTTCCAGTATTTAAGGCTGGAAGATCTGAATCATTTTTTTTTGCTCAGAAACAAAGAAGGAAGTTTGTTATACTCTAAGAATCTCCTTATTCAATTCACCCTCCATGTCCGCTTTTATCCTCTGATGCAGGAAACAGCCCCTCTACCCCATCCTCTTCCCTCACTCGATCTGCTCCTACCACCTCTTGTTCCCCTTCAGTACTCTCTGGCATGTTTCCTTTCCCCATGGACTCGTTTGTCCTTCATCAGGAGAGCTACCACAGTGCCCAGGAGAGGGACAAGAGAGAGTTGAAGAAACCAAAGAGAAGTGGTAGTTATTACCAAGTAAATGAGGGACCATCATATAAGAGAGTAAAATAAGACGGTTCTGCTTGGCCCCAGAGTACAGAATGAAGAACATTTGATGGGAATTGGAGATTCAGATTTGGTGTAAGGACGACTTCCTAACAATCAGAGTTTTCCAAATGAAGAATGGACTGCTTTGAAAGCTAGTGCTTTGAGAGAGCTTTAATGGAGATCTTTGAGCCAAGAATAGTTGGTGGTATTTCTTGTTTATATATACTTGTCTGTATATACATATACATATGTGTGCATATACATACATACACACACACACACACACACACACACTCATATACACTAACATACTGGTAGGAGGGGATGCCTTCTGAGGTCCCTCCCAACTCTGAGATTCTTCTGTGAAGAACTTAACATAATCATTCAATAAGTTTTAACTGAGTGTCTACTATGTGCAAAGTATTGTGTTAGAAACCAAGGGAACTACAATAAAATCTAAGACATGATCCCTAGGAACTTACTGTTTAGCAAAGACTATAAGACACATACAGACATAACAAAATAAAAGAAAATACACAATACATTCATTAAGATAAGGGAGAGCACTTGCATCTGGAAGGACAACTGGAGGCTACATGGAAGTGGCATTTGACTTGGCTTTGATAGACTTTGATAGACTGATACATTTCTAGCTGCTCTAACCCATTTCTCCATAACCTCAGACTCTGATCCTTCATCTAAATCCTCTTCTACCTCTTTCTTCCCTGTCATCTTCCAGCTTTGGGTCCTCTGCCCTCCCAGAGCCAGACACCTTATCTTTCTTCCCAACAACTTCCATTGTTCCTGTTACATTCTCTAATATTTTCAAAACAGAGACCTCAGTTATGTGCACTACTCCAGGGCAACCCTAAGCCTATAATGTCAAAAGCATCCCTGCTGGAAGCTGCAGTAAGAAGCCAAGTAGTGAAGTAATATTCCACCCCATTTCATCTCCAGCAAACAATGAAAAGAGGTCCGGATGTAGGGTCAAGTCATGGGCTCAAACCCCAGCTGTGTCACTTAATACTTGGGTGAGTTGCTGGACTTCTTCCTCATCTTTAAAATTAGGGAGGTGCATTAGATGATCTCTGAGATCCCTTTCAGCTCTACAGTGATGACCTTTGTATTAAACCAGATGGATGTGATCTGTTTGGGGTCTCCTTCAAGAATGCATTACCTGAGTCGGCTCTTATTTCGAGCCACGCGGGTGAGTGTGTAGCGGTTGATGGTATAGAAGTAGTCATGGTATGGCACGTCGTGGGTAAGCACCTCAGCATCTATTACGTAGCATTCGCTCTCCTGGCAGGCCTTGTACATGGTCTATGAAGTGAGAAGGGAGCCATGGGACAGGACAAAAGGCGGGTAAGTTGGCTCCCCTACCCCCCCACTTTCCAAAGAAGTACCCTGGGGGTCTGAGATACTGCCCTCACTTCTTGGTACTGGGACTGGGGGTCTTCCTTTTCTTTCCCTTCATACTTTATTTACCTGGGTCTCTGTAACAGTGGCAGTTTTGGGAACCAGAGGGTTGTTGAGGGTGATGGTGTAGAGAATCACTCGACTCTGGTTTCCATTGTCCTCCTTTTTCCATGGATGAAAGAT
This sequence comes from Gymnobelideus leadbeateri, assembly GCA_011680675.1. NCBI lineage: Eukaryota > Metazoa > Chordata > Mammalia > Diprotodontia > Petauridae > Gymnobelideus > Gymnobelideus leadbeateri. The sequence goes on from WOXC01007091.1 coordinate 123,802, forward strand.
GATATCTGGTAGTAGTGAGGGGGTGAGGGATTAGGGAGGGAAAAAAAAGGTACCTTGATTTGAATTTCACCTCCAAGGGAACTGTCCTCAGCTTCTGTGAGGAGTGGACAACTAGTCCCTAAGTTGAGGCCAATGGGAACTTGAGTATGAGGGGAGGGGCAGTGGAGAAAGAGCCAGGAAAAAAGGAAGGAGGACTGGGTGTATGGGTGGGAGGCAGGGCAAGCTGAAGGAGAAAGAGACTCATTGTAGTATTGACAAAATTCTGCACAGAGCTCAGGCATTCCAATGGTGCCTGGGGCAGGGGCAAGAGGTCTTGGGGCCACCTACAGGGATTCTGGTAACACTGGAGTTACTGTGATGAAGGGTCTGGGTTCTCCTGGGAAAAAGTCCTCCTTTCTCATCCACTATGACTCTCCAGTGCCCTGTGAATGCCCTTCCCTCCTAACAGAGGGGCAGGCATACTGAGATATCATGCTAACTAAACTGTGAATTGAATTGCATGTACAAAGGGCAAAATGTTGTCTGCCTATACTAAGTCTAGAGCACTAGCTATGAGGCGGATGGTAGAAGGCAGACAGAGTTCCAAGGGAAGTACCACTGGAGACTCCAAAATTGAAGTTCCCAACTAGTATTCTGGTAGAGGAAGGGGAGATCTGGATACACAAGCCACAGGAGACCCTCTGGGGCCAGAGATATATTATTATATGTTGGGTTAAGAGGGCACAAAAAGAAGAAAGAGCAAGGATGAAAGCAGGAGAATAACATAAAGGAAGGAGGGAAAAGAGAGAAGGCCATGAGGGAGGTAGGAGAAGGAAAGTTAGAAGATCATAATAAGAGAAAGGAAGGAGAAGGGGAAAGGGTGAGTCAAGAAAGAAGGGACCTGGGAAAGGGAAACTGACTGGGAGAGGGGAGAGAAAGTAGTGAGAAGAAAAGGAAGGGAATGTATAAAGGAATGAAAAGAAACAAGGAAGAACCAGCAAGGGAGAGAAAAGGGGAGCCCCGGATGAAACGGACCAGAGAAGCGTCGCTGCTCCATGAAATCCCTCTGAAAAGGAGAGTCCGTAAAGAGTAGGTCATAGAGTTTGTCAACACTGAAGTTAAAGACCTCGTTCACATACTGTCGGCCACTCAGGTCTTCATAGAAGGCTTGGACTTCTCCTGCAGGGAAAAGACAGGGAGGGGAGAATTGAAAAGGAGCATTAAGGGAGAGACACAAATGAGAACTAGGTTACCTCCAAAACAAGAGTTATTTTTGCAATGGAGTCAGTACACTAAGCAAGATTCTACCTATATGAAGGCCTGACTACTGAGCAGGGGATAGTTATGGGACACTTAGAAAAGGTTTTCAGTTGTGTAATCCACAAATTACTTCACTCACAGCTAAATAATTGAGAGCTGACTATATTCGCTAGTCATTAACCAACCAATTAGCCAGCATTGAGGTACCAGTTAATGATTAATTAATGAATTTGGCTTCTCTTCAGTGAACTGAAAATGCAACAACTTTCCTACTCGGGTGACTTGAGGCTGTGCTTGTGGAAAGGTATAGTAAGAGGCTACCTCCTTGGTAATCGAGAGGAGTCAAAAGGTTCACCTGACCCTAATGGTTTCCTCATTAGTCTGCCAAAGTACCACCCTAATACATTAACTGAGTCTGAACTTCCTACCATTAGTCACCAATGACTTAAGACAGCAAATGGAAGGAGGAGACAATGACTCCAATAGTCCCCAGTCAAGATGTTGTAATGGAAATGCAAATTTAAAGATCTTCCCTGCCCCTAGCTTAAGTGCACCTGGAGCTTGTGGTGGGAGGCTTGTTTTTCAGGAAAGCCCACACCTTGATACTTTGTGATTGGGCAGTGGGTCAAGGAGGTTGTTACAATCTTTGAGCCAGGAGAAGGCTATATAAACTCTGATGAAAGGCTTTGCTTTGGGGCTCACTTTGAGAAGTGTTGTGTGATTTGACCAGATGAGACTCTGGGAAGCCGTTGTTGAGAGCCCCCCGGCTTTGAAAACCCAGATGTTGATGCTTCCCTCTCTGGTAACTGTGATTTGTTATTGATATAATGGTTGGACAGTTTGGAAGCCTGTCTGTTTGATCTGTAAGTTCTGTAACTCTGAAGTTCGGGGTGCTGACCTTTTCCCCCTGAACTAGGTAATATATGTTTGTTTGATTAAAGTAAGCTTGTTAACCCATTTTGAGTTGCTTTCCTTTACAAAAGCAGATCTAAGAACCTGTGTTGGCAGCCACCCTGAGGATGTTGGGGTGCTTGCTGCTACAAATGTACTTTTTACTTAGTAATAATAGCCTTATTCCATTAGTATACTAGCATTTACTTGACTATCAGGTTGGTTATATTTAAGTTCAATTTCCCCTCCTTGACAATCTTGCCTAGGGCCTGCTCTGCAATAAGCCTAGAGATACTCTCAAGTGTCTATGTAGAGATGTCATTTCAGCCTCTTCCAATAGGAGAGAAGAAAAGCAAGCCCCTACCCTCATCATGGGTGTCAGATGAATCACTGAGCTCAGTGGGAATATCCTCATTATCATTGAAATCCAAGGAGGGTGAGTTCACTGGAGCAAGGATCTCGATCTTCTCCCCAATAATGTTGTCAATTGTGAGCTCCTTCTCCAGAGGGCCGTCCCCTTCCACCACTTCTTCTTCCAGGGGCAATCCATCAAACTAGAACAAGGACAAAGGGGTTAAATTTTTGTGTAACCTAACAAATGTGCTATGACTCAGGAGTGCTAGATCAGCTGAGTAATCATTACAGCAATAAAATGCTATCATTTATGGAGTGGCCACCATTCAGAAAACCAGTTTCATTCTTCCACACACAAATCTGCCAAAGGCTTGCCATGAAGCCTGGTATAAGTTCCTCTTCTTCTCTGTATATATAGTATCATGGTTCAAATGATTCTGAGGGCCTCCTGGAAAGTCTTAAAAATTGGTTATTTCACTTTAAACCTGATCCCAAACATGGTATCCTTAGTTCAAGTCTCCCACTAGGGTGTCTAAGGACACATAGTCTCAGTACTGACTCAAGACAGGAAGCTTTCTCCTGGGGCTCCATTATATACCCATATAATTGAACATACCACTTTGCCACTAAATAGCACCTTTATTTCAATAAATTCCCAGGTTTCTTCTGGGAATATTGTTATATTTGTGCTCTAACAGTCTTGCAAGAGAATAGGGTACAGACGGGGAAAAGAGACTTAGAAAAGATATGACATTCCACAGGAGGCATAAACCCAGGTGTCATTACTTCTGAGACATCTGAATGATTTTGAGACCACTTTCTCTAGTTATCTTTCCTTGATGGAGCGCCCAAATTCTAAAACCTATGACACATTCCTTGATTCTTCTCAGGGTTTCATCTCCCCATTTAGACTGTAAAGATCTTGAAGAAAACTAGAAACTTGACCTTAGGCAAGTAAATAAACCCCAATTTCCCTCCAAAAAGCAAAAAACAAAAACAAACAAACAAAAAAAAAAAATAGAAGCAGAACCTTCCCCTTCTTGTCCTAAGAGGAGCCAGACACCAGTTATTGAGCAGGAACCTCAGTTGCTCAGTGCCTGCCGTACTTAAAGGCTAAGGCGAAGCCCCAGAGTGCCTATGGCAGGATCCTTGGACAAAAGAGCTAGCAATGAATACTTTCTAATTTGGAAGGGGTATGAGTTGGGCCCGAGAGACGGGTGAGGCATGGTAGGGTAGCAGAAAGAGAGTAGTCATGGACAGCATTTGGGAATGGTTTTCATTTGCTCAGAATGGGGATACAAATGAAACCCTATGAGAAATCTCTGGATCTCCAGTCCACCACACTTCCTCCAGCTCTGGGCTCACTTCATAAGCCTCCATATTGACTTTTCTATTTGATTGTAAGCCTACCTCACTAAGAAACAGATTATCTCTATGCCCTACCTTGAATCACAGGTGTCTAGTAGCTGATACTGACATACACCCTGAGGTCAATCAATAAATACTTAATGATCAACCCACTTCTGGAAGAGATCTTATTAGTCAGAAAATATTTCCCTGAATTAAGTGACATAAATCATAAATACTCTCAAGCACGGGTGTGCTAGCTTACAAGACCAGATTGTTAAATTTACAGCATGTGCATTTATATATCAGAAATCAGCAAAGGCTACAAATCAGGGCTAGATTTATTGTTTTGTTGATTGTACTTAAGAAAGAGATGGTGAAAATGTTAATAATACAAATTAAACTTTAAAATGTGTTATGTTGTACATTAAAAAAAAATTTCGGAAAGCCAGTTGTTAAACATTTGCCAGCCTATCCCTGCCTTTGTCCAACTCACTTCCCAGGTCAAAGACCTCTAACCAGGCCAACTCAGCAAGACTAGTGAAAAAGGACCATTGAGTTAAGGGCAAGAGCAAGGGTTTCAATCCATACCGAGACAGGGGCTTCACTGCTTCCAGTGGAGGTCAATGTGCTGTTGGTGATAGATTTCTTCGGCAGCTGCGGGCTGGCATCTGGCTTGGTCTCTATGCTGCTTTTGGAGGAGCTGTCATTCACTTCGTTCTCTTCTACTGGGAGCTCCTCACAGTAGCTGAGTGAGGGCACAGAGAAAGAAGGCAGCAATCAGTGCCCACTAAGGCAGGCCCCACCTTCAGCTCCTTCTTCCACTTGCCCAGAAGGCCAGAAGCAGGAGGACTGATTCAGACCATTCACAACTGTCTCTCAACCATGATTCCACCACCTACCTTAAAATAAGGGGAACCTGACAATGAACTCCTTTGAAGGTCCATTTCCACCTCTGTTTCCATATCATACATACTATTTTTCCCTGGAACATCTTTCCTGAACTATCCCATATTCTCCTATGTTAGTAGATAACTTTTGAGTTGTGGCTGAAAACATTCATCATCCAGGCTAACTTTCTAGTAATATGCCTCTTCAGACTTAAGAAAATTGGTCCTTGGAGATAGTTCCAGAGTCTGTTGATGGTCCCTTATTCAAGGTCGTTAAAGCTTAGTAAAGTGGTCTCAAAATCATTGAGATGTCTTAGAAGCAATGACACCTTAGTAAAATCAGCTGTGTTTGAGCTGATGCAGCCTTCAAGAATTCAGGACCATTTCCACACCATGATGAAGTACTGGAGTATGATTTTAGTGGAGGCATGTTCCTAAGTCATTTTAAGGTCTATGTCCTATTTCACCCAGTGGATCTGTAGGTCCCTGAGAATATGGATAGCATATGCTCCTCCATCTACATCTCCTCCCAGAATGGCTCTGCCCAATAATGAGTACTCTGTCCTTATTGGTGACAGATTGGTATGTAATCAGTGACTTAGTAATTAGTCACGTTGCTTGGCTTCTTAGAACTACTCCTGAATGACAGCATCTCCTCCCCAAGTACCATGATGACCATGGAGGACCATAGATTCACAAGATGTTATACCTGACTGTCCTCCATGGCCTTACCATCCTGGAGAAATGTCTGCCTTAGTGCCCTGCTCTCCTGATTGATGAATGCCTCCCCCAGACCACTTTTAAAGGAAAAGTCCTAGCCATGTGTTTTGCCTCATTGTTGATTCTCCAGTGATCTTCCTCACATCACCAGCTCTTCTCTCCTATGCAGGTACCCTTTCATCTCCAACCCTTAGAAATTACTGGATCTCTATTTCCTTTTGCCTTTCTTCTCCTTCCTCTCCTCTATCCTCCAAGGTCTGGAATCATGAACCATGATCAAATTTACTCTGCCATTGTCCTTGGATAGTATGTGCCATGTGCCAATTTAAGCCCATACAGCTACACATCCTCCCAATAACACATACTTTGTATATTATCTCTCCCATTACAATGTAAGCTCTTTAAGGAAAGGAGCTGCTTTTCCTGTGTGTATCCCCAGCCCTTAGCACAGTGCTTGGCACATAGTAAGCATCTGGTGAGTGCTTTTTCATTTATTCATTTCAGTTATTAATTTATATTGCAGCTAGAAAATATCAGAGTCATGTTGGAAGGGACTTTGTAAGCCATCTAGTTTCTGTACCAGAGCAGAAATCTCCTCTATTGGCCTGATAATCTAGTCCAACCTCATTTTATATGCCTTTGGGGGCCATCCAGGGATGCCACACAGCAAGAAGGGAAGACATAGGGGAAAGAACCCAGTACTACCATCTAGGTGGCTATGGGCCCTCTCACTCACCCCATTGTGTTGAAGTCATCATCGGGGGGCACATAGTCCTCATCATCACTGGTCAAGCCCAGTTCATTTCCATAACACTGGTGGACAAAGTGCCACAGCTCCTTGGGACACAGGGGCTAGATGGGGGAAAATAGAAGCATTTCACTTTTCCTCAGACTTCCACTCACCAAGCAGAGAATTGCTCTCTTTTTTGGAGAGGGAAGAGTCTAACTACCCACTACCATGCCCAAGAAGAGTCATGACTTTGTTAGCTAAGAAAAAGATTCTTTGAAAGATAACTCCTCTCTGGTAGTGTCTCTGCTTCCTGCTGATGTTTGGGTTTTTTTTTTTAAACTTCTGGTCAAAAATGACCTTTCATGGGATGGATAGGTGGTGCAGTGAATAGAGCACCGGCCCTGGAATCAGAAGGACCTGAGTTCAAATCCGGCCTCAGATACTTAAAACAAAAAATAGCCATGTGACCTTGGGCAAGTCACTTAACCCCAACTGCCCTCCAAAAAGCAAAAAAAAAAAAACCACACACAAAAAAATAAACACAAATGACCTTTCATTCCCTACAATGAGGATGGAGGAAGAGGCTAATCTAACTATACTAGAGATATTGCCCCACCCCCCACCCCTTATGCTCTTACTGACTAATGGTGCACCTATAATGAAGGACATTTACAAAATCTGACCTAGAAAAGGGTACAAATAACTTGTTTATCAAATGTGAAGATGCCAAGAAGTTGGGAAGGGCAGTCAATGTTAGATGAGAAAATCAGGATCCAAAAACAGTTTGACAACAGGCTAGAATTATGTACCTAATCTAGAAAGATAAATGTTAAAGTCTACATGGATGAAACAAGTCAAAAGCATATAGGATGATAGAGACAAGAGTTCATGTAAAAAAGGCCTAAGGGTTTCAGTGGACCAAAAGTTCAATTCAAGTCAATGGTCTGACATAACAACCAAAGGCAATCTTAGAATAAGGAGAGGTATAGAGTTAAGAATAAAGAGAGTAACAGTTCCAATGTACTGTGGCCTGGTCAAAGAGTATCTAGAGGATTCTGTACAATCTGAGACCATGATGTTTGTGGAAGCTGTATGAATCCTTGTCAATAATATTATAGAGGGTATGTCTGCCCAGCTATTATTTGAATTAAGTAGGCTTTTTTCAACTCTATGATTCCATGAAATCAGAAGTGAGTTGGTTAGAGTAGAAAATGAACCTGAGAATACATCTGGTTAAGTCTCCCACGCAAGAAGGAATCCCCTTTAGAACATCCTTGACAAGTAGTCATGTCAGCCTCTGTCGCCTGGCACACCTTCAGTGAGTTCACTACCCAATGAACAAAACCATTTTATTGCTGGCCAGATCTAACTATGAAGATGTTCATTCCTTATAATGAGCTGGAACCTACTTCCCTAGAACTCCCATTGTTCTCTGTTGTGCTCTCTGGGGGCCACCACAAAGTGGATTTAATAGGAATACAGTGGTCTTTGGCTCCTTGCCCACTGCTGCTTTAGCTTGGTTCTCATGGGGTTTAATATCTCTGGTAGAAAAAAGAAAAGTGGGTTGGGACAGGGGTGGATGGGTAAGAGAGAAGGACTCTTGAGTGGGCTGACTGAAGGCAGATAATAAAAACAGTAGCTAACGTTTATGGAGCACTTTACATATGTTATTTCATTTGACCAAGTGTTTATATTCTCTGAGCCTGAGGCTTGGGAGAGTAGGAGAAGGGAGGCAGAAGGCAGAAATGGAAGAAAAGAGAACCCGAAAGGCTCAAACCAAAGGTCTTTTTGTTTGTTTTATTTTTAAGAATGTGCAGAGACACTCGCCTCACACTTAACTCTCCCTCTGTTCCCTAAGCATGGCCATTTCACAAACAGAGAAGCTGGTGGTTTGCAATGACAGGGACATCAATTCCACCTACCTATGTGTACTGCTTGGAATGTTAGGGTAGGTCAACAAACTGCCTATGAGACTAGGGGACCTAGGCAGAGGGCAATGCCTTACCCAGGTCTGATGTGCTCTTAAGGAGACCCCACACAACGTGGGAGGGATCCATCTTACTATTTCTTTCCCTCTGAGCTTACCCCTAGCTTTCTTTTATATATACAATACACCTATCTGGGATGGCTCATTTCTTTCTACTTGTTTGTCCCTCTGATGCAGTTTGGGGTTCTGGGGACCCCAAAATGTAAGGGTGAAGGGAGTCTGCCTGGAAATAATTCGACCACTCAAGCCTTCTTTCAATCAAGGTAGGAAGATTAATTGTAAGGTGAGATTGGTGTGTACACACACACACACACACACACACACACACACACACACACACACACACACGGAAAGACATGGTGTTTTCCTATTTAGGGGTCTAGGTCCCATTACCACATCATTTGGAGAAGCTTCTACCTAATTAGTAAAGGTGTCAACAAAAACCAAAAGCAATTTGAAACCCTAGCACAGTCTATCTGCCAGCCTCTGACCCAGCCCAGACCACTTAACCCCTTTCACTGTCTGCACCTGGCCCACCCCAGGCTATTTACCACTCCTTAATCCCATCCAGATCTTCTCACAGTCTTTTTTTCTTTCTTTCTTTTTTGGGGGGGGGTATAATAGTACCAGTCTCACTGTCTAGGAATCTCTGTCTGCTTCTATTGGGGGTACAATAAACCTTGCTACCTCGACTTAAAGAAGGCTTGAGTGCTGAATTACCTCCAGGCAGACTCACTCTGTACCCTTACATTTCAGTGTTCCCAGGACCCCAAACCACATCACTTTCAGTCCTTGGCTCATCTCTACCCCTACTTCTTTCCTAATTAGGCCTACTTGATTCTAATCAAATTTGATAGCTGATATATATTAAAGTCTAAGGTTCAGGGGCGGCTAGGTGGCGCAGTGAGTAGAGCGTCGGCCCTGGAGTCAGAAGGTCCTGAGTTCAGATCCGACCTCAGACACTTAATGCACACACAAACAAAAATCTAGCCGTGTGACCTTGGGCAAGTTACTTAACCCCATTTGCTCTCCAAAAAAAAAAAAAGTCTAAGGTTCAGACTATATAGGGAGTACAGAGCCATGACTAGCACTTCTGAGGTTAAGTTGCATGAAAGGTGGAGTAGGTGCCTGACATTGGGAAACAAAGCCCCATGGAGGAGGAGGAGGAAGAATTTAAGAATGAAAGGAAGATCACCACTGGAAGAGGGAGAAGGGCATGGTGGAGTAAGGGTACAGGGAATAGAGAAGAAAGAGAAATTAGCCACCTGGCAGCTTCCTATTTTAACTAATGAGTCTGGCTAACTATATACTAAGCTAAACTCTTTATCTTTTGAAGAACAAGTGATATCAATGCCCTCTAAATTTCAGAGCCTTGGGACAAAGCCAAGCCCTTCCCCTCAGCCCTGCTTATGGTTCTGATTTAACAAATCTATGAATCAGAGTTCTATTTGAGGTTCTTTTAGAAGGCATTTATTAACTTCCAGAAGATCTTGCTTTTGGACTTCTCTGGACCTCTCCTTCATGCCTTCTCTCCCCAGGAAATTAACCTTGGGAAAGCTTGTAAGGCTTCAAGACTGAATCAGCCTAGTCCTCACATATCATCAAGTACCCTCTGATTGGACTCTAGCTAGAGGGCAGAAACCCGAACTCCAGGACTTCTATTTTTTTTAAAAAGCGTTCCACAGCTTTTCTCCAAAAGCTGCTTTTGTAATTCTCCCAGAATTCTCCCCACTTCTCCCACGCCCCCACACCCTCAGCAAGAGCTGAGAACTCCCTCCCTTTCTTTCAGCTTCCTTGTTAGTCTTGGTTTTTATTATTATTTGTATCCTCCTTTCCCCCTCCCCCTAACACTTCAATTTCTGGCTCGTGTTCTTTTTGTTTAGTTGTTCAGTCCTGTCCAGCCCTTCATGACCCCATTTGGGGGTTTCTTGGCAAAGATATAGGAGTGGTTTGTCATTTCCTTCTTCAGCTCATTTTATAGATGAGGAAACTGAGGCAAATAGGGTTAAGTGACTTGCCCAGGGTCACACATCTACTAAGGGTCTGAAGCCAGATTTGAACTCAGGTCCTCCTAACTCAAGGCCTAATGCTCTATTCACTGTACTACGTAGCTTCCCCTGACACACAGTAAGAGCTTAATAAATGCTTACTGACTGACTAAGATCCTATACCTACTGAAAAAATCAATCTGAGCCCCCCAGACAGGAATTTAAGGACTTCTATAATCAGGAGCCAACCTACTTTCCTAGTCATATAATATTGTACATCCTTCTGGGATGTTAAACTGGACTACTAGAGATGATCCTTTTATAACCCATTCCTTTCTCAATTTCACATCTTTGCTTATGCCATCAAATATTCATATAATACTTTCTCACTGGTCATTTATGCCTACTGAAGTGCTATCCACTTTCATGACCTCGTTCAAATGCCATCTCCTTAAGGAAGCTACCTCTTATTCCCTCAATCAGCAGCGATCTTGCCTTCCTATGAACTTTCTTACTATACCTTCCTTAGTTGTGGCATGTACTTTCCTTATGCATATATCATCTTCTGTTTTTAATTAAATGGAAGAATATGCGTAAAGGTGCTTTGAAAACCTTAAAACATGGTATAAATGGTAGCTATTATTATTAAAGTTATTTGTGTAGGTCTTATTACCTTGCTAAACTGACAGTTCTATGAAGGCAATGCCTCTAATTATCTTAGTATATCTCTCACACTTAAACCCTATGCCTTGAACATAGGTATTCAACAGATATTTGTTTAATTCATCATGTACTCATTTGTTTTATCTGTATATTTACTTTGGCCTTTTCTATGGACCTGTAGGTTTCTGTCTTTCTCTTGAGACTAAGACTTCCTCTAGGGACAAGAATTGTGAGCTCCTCTTTATCTATAACTCCCCCAGGCTGGAATCCAGCTCGGATTAGTCCTGAGCTCTAGGACAGATCCCTGCAGCCCTCAGCTCCAAGCAATGGCTGTCCTAAGATGCTCGTGTGGTCTATCCAGACTTCTGATCTAAGGAAAGCATCTAAGCCAGCCATGTCTTCATTCCTCTCCAGTCATCACTCTCTGCACTTTCTCTACCACTACACAGCAACCTCCTCATCCTGAAAAGTCACTCCATTCCTGATCCTCTAGAAGACAATCCACCCTTTTCTCTCATGGACTGGTTCTTCCCAGAACTTCCAGTGCCCAGACCAATCACATCTTTTCTCTCTCTGTGCTCCACTCATGTCTCTCTAGACTTCCACTTTCAGGCCTTTCCCCACCTCCACCTCCACCCCTTTTCAGATTTTTTTTGGTGCTCTCTTCCCTCCCCCATTAAAATACAAGATCCTTGAGGATAGGCATCATCCTGCTGATTTTGGTATTCCCAGTGCTTAGCCCGGTGCCTGGCACATCATAAGCTATTAATAAATGCCTTTTGACTTGACTTGATTTGACTTCTTCCTCCCTCAGATTTTGGGGGAAAGTGCCTTCAAGACTTATTTAAATTCTTCCATTAACTGTCTAATAACCAATTTTTTATTCCCAGTTTTGAGGCTTCTTAGAACAACATAGGAAAGATATAGTCGGGACAGGACAAAAGCAGCCGGAGTTGGATCCTAGGTGTATAAGAATTGATATTTAAATGAGACTTTTAAGGCTTGAAAAAGCCTTTTAAAAATGGATTACCTCATTTGATCCACAAAATCTTGGAGGTAGGTACTATTCCCCATCCTACCTCAGAGAGTTAAGACTAGGGAAGTGACTTGCCCAAGGTCATGCAGCTAGTTAGGTACTAAAAGTGGAATTTAAAGCCAGTTCTCTATTGACACAGGGTCTAGTATTCTAAAGGAAATCATATGCTTAGAGTGGAATGAGTAAACTAAGGCAAACAGGGTTGAGTGACTTGCCCAGGGTCACATAGCTAAGAGTCTGAAGCCAAATTTGAACTCAGATCTTCCTAACTCCAGGCCTGATGCTTTAACCACTGTACCATCTAGCTTCCCCTGGCACACAGTAAGAGCTTACTGACTGACTAAGATCCTATTACTGAATAAATCAATCTGAGCCCCTTAGACTGGAATTCAAGGTCTACAATCAGAAGCCAATCTACTTTCATCCTCTGTATCCCTCTGGGTATTCTAGGTGATTCTAGGCAGCCTCAGCTTGAACACATTCAGTGATGAGCTCACTCCCATGGAAGAAAACAAAACCAAAGCTACCGAATTGCTGCATAGCTCCCAAAATTAGGTGGAACCTGTTTCCTTAGAATTCTGATCCATTAGTCCCTCCCTGTTCCGCTCTCGGGAGCCTCAGAGGGGGTGAAAACTGAATGCATCAGACTTTGGATCCCTGCCCACTGCTGCTTTGATTTGCTTCTCAAGTGATTTGCTCATCTTCACAGGACTAGAAAGTATTAGAAGTCAGACTCAAACCCAGGTCCTTCTTGACTCTGAGTTCAGTAATCTTTCTACTCCAGAAATCTCCCTGTTAGCCAGAATCATAACAGAAGTCCTCTCTACATGGGTCTCATAATGAAAAATGGGGCAGATTATATTGCTTTATCATTTATGAAGGGCAGCTAGGGGGCATAATGGATAGAGCACTGGACCTGGAATCAGAAAGACTCATCTTTCTGAGTTCAAACCTGACCTCAGACATTTACTTAGCTGTGTGACCTGGGCAAGTCACTTAACCCTGCTTGTCTCAGTTTCCTCTTCTGTAAAATAAGCCAGAGAAGCAAATGGCAAACCACTCCAGTATCTCTGCCAAGAAAACCTCAAATGGGGCCACAGAGTCAGACATGACTAGAAAAAATGACTGAACACTGCCATTTACAAAGCATTTAAATATGTGCATGGGATTCTCAAGACAATCCTCTTAGTTAGGCAGGGAAAGTTTTGGTTTTAGGTTTCGGTTTTTACTGGACCTATGACTTCAATATCTAAGGGAACTCTTGGTGAACAATTTACCAATGCAGATCACCACCTTCTCAACAAATTATCATCTCTGGGAGTTTCCTGGAGCACTAAGACTTGTCCAGGGTCACACAGTCACTATGGGTCAGGTGGGTCTTGAAGCCAGATTTGCTTGACTCCAAGGCCATGCTTACCTTCTCCAGGAGGGCATTCTGCCAGAGCCGGAACATCATCATATATGTCCTATCTCGGGCCCCAAAGGATGTAAAAAAGTGCTGGCAAGAGAGAAAAAAGGAAAAGCCAGGCTTGTTCAGAAGAACCAGGTAATAGGAGAACAGCCACTTGGCTACTCTACCTCTACAAGTTCCACTTGTCATACATAGGTTAAGCATCACTAACTCCCAGTTTGAGTGAATGAATGACAAACCACTTATCAAGTGTGCACTGTTTCCAGGCTAAAGTGCTGAGGACACAAGCACAAGCAACAGACGAAACAACATTCTTTCTTTCTTGCAGTTATTTTGCACAATGTACGCCCCCCCCCCCCCTTGTGTATGTATCACTTCTGTCTTTACATCCCCAGCAACTAGTACAGTGCCCAGAACACAGAAGGTGCTTAATAATGTTTGCTGGACTCCATTATCCAAAGTCACCAGGCCATCATATCACACACATGCATATGTTTTGGAAGGGAGTGTTAAGGGGTAAGGATGTGAACAAGAAACCAGTTAAAATCTGGATAACTAAGGATGACCAATCTCTATTATAAATCCACCTCTCTTTCCTGCCAAACTCTCAGCAGAGTCATCCATGAAGAACAATTATCTAGAATGTGACTTCCTTCTACTCTCAAACTCTTCCATTTCAGACTGGGGAGAACAAAATGGCAAACTATAGGGAGAAAACTTGGGCCTCTATCATTCATTAGACAACAACAGAGCTGTGAACCAGACCCCTAGGGATCTTTGGGCCTCACTACCACCTTAGCAGAAGCCTGGCCCCACTCTTAACCCCATTAATCTTCACGGCCTAGTTAAAGGTCACTGATCATAGCAACCTTTCTGAAGACCTGAGATGACTGAATCTGCACATAAATCATCCAGTTTGGCCTGGTGGAGAAGGCTATATCTGGGTAGGACCCACCCCCGAGAGATTCAATTGACTTTTCCTAAGAGCTCTTTGCCTCCCCTTGCCTGCACCCCACCTCCCCAAACCAACCTATCAGCTCCTCTGCCTCCTGCTCCTGCCTCCAGGCTGTCACAGTGCTTCTCCCTCTAGTCCCATTATAGTAACATTAGGAACATGAACATTGGTGCAGGGGTAGAGAGAGAGAGGTTACAGGAGAGAGTTTGAAGCAGGTGAGTAAAGAGGGCTCTTTGAAATGGCATAACTTTACCTTTTCAGTGTCTGTGCAAACCTGGATTGCATTGGGAATGAGTCGAGCTGTTTTTTCTTTCGTCATGGAGCAGATATCTTTCAATCGCACTGTAAGCTGGGGTATCCACAAGATGGGAAAAGAAGCAAGAAGGAAAAAGGGACATTAATCGAGTTTGTCAGAGTTGTCCGATAGCACTAGGAAAGACTAAGCTCCTTTACCAAGGCATCTAGATCTGAGAGGGATCCTGGAACTCATCTAGCTCAATCCTCTCGATCTAAAGATGAGGAAACAGAATTTGGCCCTTGGTAACTGACACAGCTAGTTACTGACATAGGGGCCAGAACCCAAGTCTCTTGCCTCCGATGTACTCTGTAGATTCTCTGCAGTCTTCCCTGTTGTCATAGGTCCTATGTATATTTCTCCAAGTCCCTCCTACTCTTTACCTCTTACGCACAATATTCCCTCCCATGTTCAACAAATGTGGAAGTGGGTAAAATAAAGGGAATTAAGTTTATTTGAGGCCTGTAGTTCTTCAACACATGCTTATTTATGTGGTTATATCAAGGTCCAGGACGGAGCATGAAGTTAGTACAAGAATTAAGGCCAGAGCCAGAGAGGACTGGAGCCTCAGGTGCTTACCAGAGTTTCCCAGCGGAAGATGTTGCTGTAGAAACAGATCCAGTTTTCAGAGAGGTAGAGTCGGCCCTGGAGGAGAATGTCCCTTTGGAGTGCACATGAGTAATCTGGGGCAGGAGAGAGAAGAGGGGAAGTCAGAGGCAGGAAACACCCCAGCAAACAGCTGCCGAGTCCCTAGAGCTTGGACACACCGCCCTATCCACTCCGAGAAGATAACGATCCAGGTCTGAGAGCCTCCCACCACTAACCAGCAATGAGAGGCACCCAAATCAGTGGCCCAGGAAGCATACAGCATCCCGTACTCCGAAGGTCTTGGAAAGCCACCCGTGAGGCTTAGCTAAACAGAAGACCCATCTGGAGATAGTATAAGACAAGCCAGATAGGAGAGAGGATGCCTGAGAGAGAAATGAGCTCAAGGGGCTATTGACCCAGAGGCCAAAGAAGCAGAAGGAAGTGGCATTGGAAGCCAGTGTTAGGGGGTGGCCCAGTGTAGGAGGTGATTCCCTGACACTGCTGTAACAGCTTGAGGAAACTCATATAAGAGGGTCAGAGAGGTTTCCCCAAAGGATTTGGAGGAGCAGTTACTGCTTGGGTTTGTAAGTTCTGAACAGCCCTCTGATTAAGCAAGGAGAACTGGGGACGGAGGCCTAGGTTCATCTATACTTGCGTCAGTCTATGGGAACATTCACAGAAGTAAAAGCCATTCTAGAGGGCATTTGTAAGCCATTAAGTCATGAAAGCCAGAAGCAGAGAGCCCAGTGAAGTCTAGTTAACTGCCTTGCCTGACTTTTCCCTCTAACCTTCGTCCTACAAATTACCCCCTCCTTAGCTCTCCATCCAGACCAGGTAGAAATGATGTGAGTAAAAGTGTTTACCACTTGATAATAATTAATAATAATAATGTTTATCTAGTTTGTAATGTACTTTATTAATCTCCTATCATAGGTGCTGGGTAATCTTACCACCTGAAAATAAGGAAGCATCTCCCCCAAACTCCCATGGGCCACCTCTGTTAGCCTAATGTCCTTCTCCTCCAAGAGGGTACAGGTAGTAGCTTAGGGTCATATTCTTTCTGTAGTAAAACAGATTGAGTAATGGCCCCTGCTGGGGGGTCACCCTGGCTTACCAACGATGAGACGCTCTGTGTCAGGAAGTTGTTTGAAAAGCTTTCTGAAGTCTTCATTTCTCTGCTTGTAAGTTGGGCTTAACACCTGCATGACAAACAGTCAAGGTTAGGGGGATGAGAGGGGAAGGCACTTGGGGAGGCCAGAGGTACAGAGTACAGAAGAGAGGGAAGGTATGTTAGCAGACAGCAGTTTCCCCTATTTTAGGAAGGAGGGGATGAAATGCTTTTATCCAACATATACAGCAAGGCCAAGTTATGCAGGAGGTTTAGTAGGAAGTGGGAGAGGTGGTGGGATAGAGAAAGAGAGAGTACAGCAGACTTTGTCTCCCAGGGCCATATTGAGAGAAAGCTAATAAGGCCAAGTGTACCCACATTATGCACAGCCCTGCCCTGTGTGATATGAACAGAAAGGAGAGAGATGAAGCACTCCTCCCAAAGCAACAGGAAGCCCTAAATTATCTTCCAAAGTTATTCTTATTCTCACCCCTACCCAAAGGGGGGACATGGCTCCAAAAGGAAGGTGTAGGAAAGGGACAAATGGCCTGATGCCCAACTAGGGATAGCCTTTTCCATGTAGTTATTGTATCTTTAAAAAAAAAAAAAGGTTGGAATGAGAAAAATGGCTATGTTTCTGAGATGTGAGCAAGCTCTTAAAGTTCCAGGGGTGAGGAACCTGCAGCCTGGAGGCCACATGGGGCCCTCTGGATCCTTGGGTACAGTCTTTTGACTGAGTCCAAATTTTACAGAACAAATCCTTTTATTAAGGGGATTTGTTCTGTGAAATTTGGATTCAGTCAGTGGGCTGCACTTGAGGCACCGTAGGCTCCCCAACCTTTTTTTAAACCATTTTCCAAGTTTCCCAGTCTCTTGAATTAGATAGCTTTTGCTTGGCTAATACCAAAACCCAAACCTCCTTTAAAGGGCAATTCATCACCAGTGACAAAGTGAATAGAGAAAAGGCTTTGGAGTCAGGAAGACCTGAATTCAAGTCCTACTTCAGAAGGATGCTAGTGTGACTCTGGGCCAGTCACTTAATTTCCCAGTGTTCTAGGTAACTCTAATACCCAATGTTTACAGAGAAGGCACAAATCTACACAGGTCAAGGAAGTTTTCTCATCTGCAAGAAAATTCTACAAACAGAATTACAGATCCAGTCCTTAGCTCCTAACTCCATGTAAGTAGGTGAATATTAATGTAAGCAAAGTGGACTTTATTTCTTAAAGTTCAGTTTCCCAGGATCCATACCCATAACAATCTCTTGTTCCAGGTATTGGATATGAGTTCCCACAATTATGGCTCAAAACATTTCCACCACGTTTGCACAGTATTATATAATGATAAATAATATAGACATCCAGTGCAGCTACACAGTGAGATACAGGGATGGGGTGATGTAAGCTTATGAGAGAGTACATACCTTCTTCGTCTGTTGCTCCTATAAAGCTAGTAGGCATTGATCAGTGAATGGGGAACCTTAGGGTTGAATGCACAAGCTGCATTGCTGTGTGCCTTGATCAGCCCCCATCAAGGCTTGGGGGGCATCTGTGTTTGCCTTAACTGGCTTCCATTGAGGCTTGAGGGGACTTAGGGGGATGTGCAAGCCTGTATCAACTGACCCCATTGAGGACTGACTCCATTGAGATGTAGAGGTAACTGTCCCACTTCTCACTAACCCCTCTGAGAAGGGTGATTAGGGAATGCTGTAGGAGCTGGTTCTCCCAGAAACCCTCTAAAACACTAGACTAGTATAAAGTAAGATTATTAACTTCTTCTTAGTGTCTTTCCTGTCTGACCAGATCAAAAGCGAACCTTTGCTAGCAACCCTCCTGTGTGCTGTGTTTATCTGTCTTACACTCCAATATCTATAGTATCCCATAGATTCATACTTTGAAAATTAGAAAGGGCATCAGTAGCTAAGTAGTCCAACCCATAAATGAAAGGTATCGCCATTATAGTGTACCTGACATAAGTGGTCAGTCTCCCTAGCTGTAACACTGAAATAGTCTAATCAATCAAAAAATCAACAACATTGATTAAACACCATGTATGTGCTGACCACTAAATATAAAGATAACAATAAAATGGTTCCTGCCTCCTAGGGACATACATCCCAATCTCTAATAGGCAAGAACCCTGAGAACACACAGGCAACTGTGCAATTTAACAAAGGACAATATCCCTTTAAGATAAAAAGTCAGTCAAAAAGCATTTATTCAGCACCTACTTACAATGTGCCAGGCATTGTGCTGAGTGCTGTGGATAAAATTTTTAAAAAGGCAAAAATTCCCTGCTCTCAAAGAGCTCTAATCCCAATCTAAGTAATTTCCATCCTGATCCTATAATTTAATGACTTTAGGATATAAAGGTTCAAACCACTGCCCTGAGGGCATATGCTTTCAGTTCCATTTCCAGCGGAGGCACTGGACTGTTTGGGGCCCCTGAAAGCTTTCCTACACTTTCCTTTGTGTTCAAGCACACCTGCCTGCAGTGAGACTATGGAATTGTTATTTCTCCAGGAAAGCCTAAATGACCAAGATAAGGCTCAAACCTAGGACTGACCTGGTGTGGCTACAACCTGAGTTCACTGGCCAGATGGTTTCTGTGAAGGCTTTCTAGGGAAGGTGATTATCTCCAGGGAATTAAACTAATTAGAATGGTTTGTCTTTTGTTAAACGTCTGCCAGATGAGCTGCCCTGAAAACACTGAAGTTCCTAAATGGGACACCATAATTCCACTAAATTCAAGTGCTAGAAAAGACTTCAAGTATTTGCAGTTCCTATATTTGACTGCATGCTGCCATGGGGGGAGGGGGAGGAAAGAGGGAAAGAGAGGGAGGGGGAGAAAATTTGAAACTCAAGGGATTGTGGAAATGAATGTTGTAAACTAAAAGTAAATAAAGAAAAATTTTAAAAAGAACAGTTAAAGAGATTCTACGGGATAACTCTCCAGGAATAATTCCACATAAGCTTTTGTTTAATCACCATTACAGTGAAGAAGGTTTTGCTGAAGTCTAATCAAATTCCCACTTGCTGCTATTTAAGTCCAGTGTTCTGGCCAGGATAGAGATGGAAAGTGATACTCAAGCTTTGTCTATGTGAAGGAACAGAGATGTCCCAAAGGATCAGACTGACACCTCCCTGTTCACCAGCTCACAAGCCTGGAAATTTTGTGGGACTGTGAATCAACAAACACTAGCCTCACCCTGAGACCCGAAGTTTAGCAGTGTGCTCCAAACCCAATTCAGGCGGATCCTCACCCCCCACCCTCACCCAAGGAACACTGTTATCCAAACTGCTGGACTCAAAACCTTAATTTCTTTTAATCTACCCCCATATCCAGCTCCTTCCACTTTCAATGCATCACTGAGTAAGGCCTCTCCCGGTGTAGAGGGACAGAAGGCCCAGACACACTTCCCAAACCACAGGTAAATTGAGTTATCTTCTCTTTCCAAGAATCCTGTGGATTCAGGAGTAGGGGAATAGGGAATTCAGATTCAGTATGAGGGATCTTTAAGTTTCAGAAGCATAAGTCAAGGGTAAAGATTCAAATTCAGCATTTCGAACGTAGGCACTCATTTCACTAGCCTGTCAGTGTGGTTTATTGGCATGGACTGCTCCAGAAGCAGCAGCACAGTAGAGATTATTTCAGCTTTTTTTCCCCCTTACCTTCAAGCATTGTGCACCAATGGGAATGACTTGAACATTAATCTTCCCTCTTCTTATTCCTGGAGCTACTCCTTCCAAAAGTTAGCTAGGCCTCCACCCTATGTGTTAAAAAGGCCAAAGAGCAGGGGAGCCCAGACCTATCTATCAGTATAAATTCTCAAGGAACAGAACAAAATGAGAAATGCTAAGAATTTTGAAACTATTCTAGAGGCAGATAGAAAATAATTAGGTTGCAAACTCACTGCTGGGATTTCTTCATATTCACGGCAATGCCAGTGTTCACAGTTTGCAGATAAGCGGTTGAGCCTCTGCAGGTAACACAGCAGAGACTCACTTTCCTGAGCCAACATTAGGCTCCAGAGGACCCCAGATTCTGTCAAAGAGTCCATTGCTCCCCTCTCATCCAGTTCCCTAATGTGTTCAGCTCCTTGGTGCTCCCTTCTCTTACTGTCCACAAGAAGAATCAGTCTTGCTTGGATTGACAGCAGAGAAGTGACCTCAGGCTGGAAGGCAAAGGGTCAGTGACCGTCCTGTACTCTCCCTTCACACTCAGCCTCCTTTTCAACACAATGTCTGTCCAGCCAAAAGGACGTGGTCAGAGTAGGTCACAGGATGAGCTCACTGGTCAGCCTCCTGCGATCAAACTCCCTTCTTCCCATCTGACGCTCACCAAATGGGTGACCTCCGCTCCTAGGGATTCCCTGGAAAAGGTATGGTGAAATGCTTCCTTCCGGTGAATAGTGAGTGTAACTCTCAGAGTCCCACCAAAGATCCAAAGCAGCAAGCTGGGGAGCCAAAAAATGTGACACATGTACCAAGTCCCCAAGGCTGCACTGGCTGGGACCCAGCCAGATGGCTCACTCAGGTGTAGTTTCCCCAGACAGAACCAGGAGCTGGTACAGCCATGCTATAGAGTTCAAAGCTCCAGCCCCTCCAGTGACTCACTGTTCATTGTCAGTCTTTATGACAGGGTGACTCACAACTCATCCAAAGCGCCAAATGGATTCCCAAATCCTTAGTCCCTGCCGGTCACTTCCAAGGTACACTGAGGGCAGGGCAGTGAAGTCTCCTCACCCAGGCACCAGCACCAGTACAGTAGCTGTGACTCCTTTCCCTCACCCTGGGCAGCTGCTACTGGACATACCAAGAAGAACGGCTTCAGCCCCTCTCCTCTGTCCTCCCCACCCCTCTGGGGTTGAATGGCAAACAGTTCCTTTGTTAGAAGTGCCTGTGTAGGGTATGAGGGCGGGAGGGTAGGACGTACAGCCCCAAACACACACTTAAAGTTACAGGATCTGGGGGACGGTCCTGGTCAATGTCCTCCAATAACCCCCGGCCCAGCCCAGCCTCCCCAGCAGATGTTTCCTGCAAAGGAAAGTTGTTGGCCAGAGCTTGAGGGAGGGGAGAAGGAGGCACCAGAATGCTGCTCTGATGATGAAATCCGAAATCTGAGACTCAAAGATCTGAGAGCTTCCTTTGCTGTGTTTATTCTCCCACCAACCCCATCCACCAGCTTCCCAGTGAAAGTGGAGCCCTGGGATGGTCAGGAATCTATCAAGGCTTATTTCACACCAGGGAGGATGAAGAGGTAGAGAACCTGGGGAGAAAGATCTCTACTTTCCAAAGAGTTTTAAAGAATTAGGGTTTTCAAGCTGGAAGGACCTTCCAGTCTTCTCGAATTACAGATGAGGACACTGAGGCTTGGGGAGGTCATGTGACCCACCCAAAGTCACACAGCACTTTAGTGGGAGGACTGGGATGACAATTCTGGTCACCTGACTCCTAGGGCAGTGTCCTTTTCTTGGCATATCACACTGATGGGTTTCCTAGTTTCAAGTTCTCCAGAGGCTCTGACCTTCTTGGAGGCAACGTGATGCTGTATAGAAACACAGATAAATGGAAGCTAACAAAGCTTGAGCCCAGCTAAAGGAAGATAGTTGAGGCCAGGAAAGCTCAGGCCTGTGGGATAAGGGGAGGAATGAGGGTAGAAAAGCCTAGAAACCTACCACCTACACAGGTGCCAAACCAGTGCTTATAGTGAGGATCCAAGCTTACTATGGGGATTCAGTGGCAGACACTGAAAGAAGGTCAGGCCTCAGGCACTCTGGGCATTATCCCTGCTCTGTGACTCAGCCCATCCTGAGTCAAATAGCTTCAGGTGTGACAGAGTCCACACCAGTCAAACTGGGTGTGACAGTGGCCAGTAACTAGGAGTATTTGAAATAGAGAGTATAGGAGTCCCCCGTTCCCTTATAGGGCATTAGGGAATGTGAAGATAGTCAGCAATATTAAATCCTACACACACACACACTCTCTGACCCCTATATAACATATCTATCACCAAATGTGCACATGTATGAACATGTGTATGCACACAGAATCCCGATATTCACCCGATAGGAATCATGTCTTTATACATACAAATCAGTGTAGTGGGGGCAACTGTGGAAAGAACACTGGAGTCAAAGGATCTCAGTCCAAACTCTGCCTCTGCCCTTTACTGTCTGTATGACCCTCTTCAAGCTGCTTCCCCACTCTGGACCTCGGCTGCCACATCTGTAAAACTAGAGGGCTGGGCCAGATGGCATGCCAAAGTTCCTTTCTACTGTAAACCTACTGATCCTGAATGTTTCTTGCTGTATATGTGCATCTCCCAGGCTGCTCTGTACACACTGGGAGATCAATAAACATCTGTTCCATAAATGCTGAGTGGATCATTTCCCTACCACACTGACAGATAGGATTTACACACACAAACAAGCACACGGTACTACCGTACTCTTTAACGACCCATCTCAGGGTATCAGGTCTTTCCCTGTGCTGTTCTCATCCTAGACAAAAGGGCAGAGTTTGGTAACAGTTCCCCAGAGTCACTAAAATGCCGATGGCTTCTTCCCTCTTACCTCAGACCTCAAATCTAGAGGACTCATGAGACTGAAAACAATTTCCTTACAGTAGGAGTCCTTAACCTTTTCTGTGTCACAGACCCCTTTGGTACTCTGCTGAATCTTATGGACCCCTTCTTAGAATGTTTTTAATTGCACCAGATAAAATCTATAGGATTGCAAAGGAAACCAATTATTTTGAAATAGTTATCAATTTTTTTCGAAGTTCACAGATAACAGGTTAAGAATCCTTGTCTTATAGTATCATTAAGGGATATGGCAAATGGCACTGTTTGTCCCAGCTGTAATGGGGTGGGAGCAAGTTACGCCCAAATAGATAACATTCAGGAGGATGCACTTCCATATATATCTACCTTTGCTTCCCCCTCCCTACTTATGAAGAGGCACATTGTTAGCAGGATCCCAAGGCCAGTGGAGGGGGAAGTAACCCCAGGGTAAATATTAACTCTATGATAAACATGGGGAGCTGGGACTGAGTGGTACTTACCCTCTCTGCACTGACAAGAGGAAGGGGCAGAGGGGTTGGGAAAAAAGTAAATTTGGGTGGATAAACAGAAGCTTTCCAACTAACTAGGCTATGGAAAGCTGAGAAGCTAGAGAAATGGCAGTATGGGGAGAAAGAAGGAGGTGATAAAGTAATAGGAAAAGAGCCAGAAATAAGAGAAGACAAGGCAGGGAAGTTGGAGGTGTAGGGACACAGAGTAAAGCAGGATTAGGGGATGGGTGGGTTGATTAGGGAAGGATAGAACGGACTTCCCTTTATCAAATCTCAGACAGGCTATACAGTCCTTACTATCCATCCCTTCTAGGATTTATTGCCCACTGCTAAGTTGGTTTTTTCAAGTTATCTTCCTCTGACCCCATCTGTTTGATTCAGTCTCCCTGGCTCCCTCCCCGCTTAACTTTCTCCAGAACCATCTCTTCTTCCATTCAAATCACACTGTGTAGGCAGCAGGCAGCTTCCTACTAACTCAAGTACTTTTAAGGAACTTGAGACTCAGAATAGCAGAAGTTTCCAGGTTTTCCATGGCACTGTTCTCTGGTACCAACTACATGCCAATTGAAGGCTCCAGGGCAGTCAGAACATGCAATGAAAATCACCATCCCGAAGACCCATCACTTTAGGGGAATGTCCAAAGAAGCCATTCAAATTCATGGAATATGAATCATTCAGTACTGCCCTCTGCAGAAGGGAGTGAATGCATGCCTATGTCCCCTGCTGGGTCTTGTGTAGTCCTCTGGGACAGGGAAAATGAAGATACCTTTCCCTTAAATCATTCTGAATTCACCTTCTGTTTATTTTCCTCCTCCATCTTTTATTAGTCACTGCTTCCTCTATCCCTTCTGGTCACTTTTCTACTGCGAGATGAGGTCTCAATGGGTGACAGTCCTACATGTCTGTACAGGAGCCTGGAGGGCGGGGGGGGGGGGGGGAGGGATGGTATGTGACAGGTGGACCTGTGGCTGGTGCAGGCTTCACTCCAAGATGTTTAACTTGCAGGAAAGAAAGCATTTATTCCCCTCAACTTCTCCATGCTTTCTTACCCAGTTTCCCACTCCCCTCCCCACCCCAAGTCCTACTACTTTTCTCTCAAGGCTCTGGTTCTTTGGCATCAAGAAGAATTGGTATCACACTCTGTCTTCCCCAGTAATATGCTTGAAATGCTTTTGCTCTGGTTATAACATATCTGGAGTGCATTGTTCATTTCTGGGTGCCACTTTTTAGGAAGAACACTGAATAGCTAGGCCATGTTCAAAGAATGGCAACCAGGATGGTGAGAGGAATAGAAACCATGTCAGATGAGGATCAACTGATGGCACTGGTGATTATTTTAGCCTGAAGAACACACAGCTGGAGGGGGGGCAGGGAGATATCATGGCCTATCTTCAAGTACCTAGACTGCTACCACATGGAAGAGGGATTACATTTGTTCTGCTAGGCCTCCGAGCCCTGAGTGGCAAACTGTGGAGAGGGTGATTTCAGCTCCATATGAAGACCAACTTCCTAACAATTAAAACCATTTGTAAGTAGGGTTGTGACAGCTTGAGGATGAAATTGGTTCTCTCTCACTGGATGTCTTCAAGTAGACACTAGTTTTCCCTTGACAGGGGGTATGGCATTCCTGCTCTAGCCTCTGAAAGCCCTCCCAACTTCTGAGACTCTAAGACCAGAGTGCAGAGCTGGGAGACAGAGGTGCTTTCCTGGTGCTCAGCCTAGGCTGGCTCCCCACCATCACTAGGTGGACTTGGAGGTGCCTTTCTTGGAGATCACTGTCCTGAACAATGCCAACCCACTTGTCCTACCAGGTCTCAACAGGTCTTTCTTTGGCTTGGCATCTAGGGCAGCCCAAGCCCTGATCATTTGGGGAGATTCTGCCCTGAGTGCTGGCACCTGACCCCTCAAGGTAACTGTACTGGAAGTGGTACATTGGCACTGTCTCCCCCACTTTCAGGAAGAATTCTGAAAAGGGAATCTAAGAAAGGCAAGGCAAGAAAAAAGGAGAGGCAAAAGGAATCATTCTAGAAAGAGCAGCAGCATAGCTGCAGCATTTAAGTGGAGAAGGGGAAGGGAGCAAGCACTTAAATACCTACCACGTGCCAGGCACTAGGCTAAGTGCTTTACAAATATCGCATTTGATCCTCATAACAATCCTGGGAGATAGGTGCAATTTTTACCCCCGTTTTACAATTGAGGAAATTGAGGCAGACAGAGATGAAGTGACTTGCCCAGGGTCACACAGCTAATAAGTATATCAGGTTGGATTTGAACTCAGGACCTCCTGACTCTAGGCCCAGCACTCTGTACACTGTGCCACCTAGTTGCCCCTTGATTGGGAGGATCAAACAGGCTCAGAGGGGAATATGAAGAAAACCAGTTCAAAGCAGCAGGGCCAGGGCAAGGGTCTGCTAATAGAATCACATGAAGACTCCTTTAAAAGGGCTGGCATGCCTTTCTGATGTTCTCTGATGTGGGCTCAGGCATCCATGAGAGTGTGCACATCAGCAGCTATCTGCTAATGGCTGTGGGTGTGGTATGATGCCAGTATATAGGGAAGTATGTGCACAGAACGAGAACACAGATTTGGGTGGGCACATGACTGGGATTATTCAGGCACTCAGGTTTGCTTAGAGAAGTATGTGAGGTCTCTGCCACGTGCATGAAGACACTGTCTTCTCCAGGGTTGGGTCTAACCACAACATAGAGTTAGCATGGGAGAACATGATTGTCTTATGGCACAGGCAGCATTTGACTTCCACTATATATCCCATTTGAGGCTAAGGCCAGAATAGCATCACCTGGCAGGGCCCTCCAAAAGAGGCCAGTCTCAGAGAGGGAGAGGCAGCCCACCCAGCCCAGTTCCCAGAACTGCTTTCAGCTGGCCCCTTGAGGGCACTAGGAACTACAAGAAATACACAGAAGGCAGCCGGTGCTTACTCTCCGGATGTGCTGTCTCTCATGCTGAAAAACACATGGAGAAAAAAAACAGAAAGATGAGAGAGAAAGAATATCAAACATTGAGAACCATAGAGACTGGGCAGCATGCAGCAGAACAGGGCTCTCTCCCTGAGGGGCCCAGGCCTGGCTGCCTTTCCTTACCACTTTCCCTTAAGACTCATCTAGTTCCTTGTCTCTACCTCCCACTTCTCTTCTCAGGAACAGAGGCCCCTGTCCATGTGCTATTTATCCTGTCTCCTTCAACCACAGTCCTCTCTCCTTTACCTGACCCATATCCCTCCTCAACCCTATTACCAAGTATGCAGCCCATCTCAACAGGACCAAGAAAAAAGCAGGACTGAGGGGCTGCAGTACATAAAGGAAAAACATCACAACTGCAGGCCATGGGCTGGAACCAAGTACACAAGGAAACCTGTTTTAGGTTGGCAGGGAGGGGGTGAGGGACAGGGAGGGGATGGGGGGGCAGGCCCCTGCACAGAGGGAACATATATGTGTTTGGTGGGCAGGGCAGGAAGAAAGAGGAAGAGGAGAAAAGGCTGATTATAGTAAGTCCCAAATTCTGTCTGTCTGGGTCTCTGAAGGAACATCCAGTGTGAAATTACAAAGGAAGGAATTTTGAGATGTAAGCAACAATCTAAGGTACTTTTGAAAATGATTTGTGGTGGTCAAGAATTAATTCATTTGGCTTCCCAGAGTAGGCTACCACTATAGGTAGAAGAAAGAAACCAGCCTGTTTGGAAAGACTAATCTTTCATCAGGAATGAACAGGAGATGCAACTTTTCAGAGTTTCTAGCTGCAGATGGAATCTATCAGGTACCTCAAAATAAACCTCTGGCTGTCCCCACTTGGTATGTTATCTTCTAATATGTCTGTTCATCATCAGAAGTCAGGGGTTTGGGGCGGCTAGGTGGCACAGTGAGTAGATCGCCGGCCCTGGAGTCAGAAGGACCTGAGTTCAGATCCGGCCTCAGACACTTAACACACACACAAATAAAAAAACCTAGCCGTGTGACTTTGGGAAGTTACTTAACCCCAATAGCCCTCCCAAAAAAAAGTCAGGGGTTTTCTAGGACCCCAAACAGGAACATCTGAGAAACAGTGCCCTCTGAAAGCTAGGTCCCTGGTTGTAGAACCTGGCCTCCTTCATCTTTCTGGTCAGGGGACATGATCTATCTCTAGGACCCCCATCTCTGTATTTATTGCTGATAGCCATTTAGGCCCATTCATGCTTGGAACTGAGGTAAAAGCACAAGGTAGGGAATTAAAAGCGAAAGGGAGAAGAGGGAAAGAAAGCTAGTAAAGAAGACTCTCAAGGGAAGGCGGGGAGGGGGAGAGGAGAAAAAGCAAGCAAGGTAGAGAAGAGGAAAAAGGAAGGAAAAGAAGGGATAGGAAGAAAAGTGGGGGGATAAAAGTGAGGAAAAAAATCAGAAAAGTCCATAAGGCAAAGAAAAGAGAGAGAGGATGAGGTCAGAGGTCACAGGAATGAAAGAGGTAGGTCTGTTAAATTCTGATAAGAAAACTATTTTAATCATCTAGTTAGTCATTCATTGTTTCAGCTTTTTTCCTCCTTTCCTTCTGGGGGGTAGAGCACACAGCTCCCAGGGATTCAGGGTGAGTGATGGCCAAATGTCAGACACATGTGTGGAATCCCAAAAGGAAGCTCAGATCAGTCAGACTCCTTGCCTTGCATGTTTAGCTCTCAGGAAGGCAAGTTGCCCAGCCAAACCCCATCTCCATCTCTAAACAAAGGGGGCTGTTTTTTTCTTTGGTTAGTGACCTTGTCCTGAATAAGTGAACAAGGGAAGCAGAGTTCAGATCCCAGGGTCAATGTATTGGCTTCAGGATTAGAGTGGGGGACTAGGGATGGGGTGGGGAGGTATACCCTGGAACGTAGCAGTTTATTGTCTCTCCCCTATCCCAGCCCAAACTGAAGGAGGAAAAAGGAGATCCCATTAGCCTCATTGCCTGCCTTTTAGGGATTCACTGTGATACTGAGGGCCATGAGCCCCTAAACTCAATTCAGTATGGGCTAGACACTCAATAGCACAAAAGAACCACCTTTAAGATCTCATGGGAATTGATTTGTGCTTGCTGCTAGAATGTCACTGTACATAAACATGGATATACAAAGCCTGTATTGATTTTGGACCAAGTCCCTACAACTGTATCTAGGTCCTAGTTCTAGTTCTTTCTCTCTCTCTTCCCCTCTCCCCTAGTCTAGGGTTCTGTACAACATCTCTTACTTCCCTCACCAAAGGGAAATCTCTGCTCTAATGTTCTTTATTACCCTCTTTCCTCTTCCCACCGCCCTCCCCCCACCACCATCTCTTCAGGGTGGTCAAAGATCTACAAAGGCTGAAAGGCCAGGAAATAGGAGATGGTCCTTCTCCGGAAACAGCTTCCGGCTCCTGATTTCTGGGAAGAGAGACGAGGTGATTACAGAGAGGGCTGAGCAGAGGGTAAAAGTGAGGTTAGGGATTAAGAAGAATAAAAAGGTACAAAAGGAGGTTGAACCAGTCACTTGGACTCCTATCTCCTAATGTAAATCCCCACTGAGCCACCCCAAAGGACAAAGTACGACACAGTAGGAAGCTCAGTTGGGTAACCTGCCAACAGTACTCCAGAAGGTGATTGAAAATCGAGGGGCTCATTTCAACATGACCAAGGGGATGACACTTCTCCCAGGACCATCTGTTCCTCAGATATAGGTCAGGGAACAAGGAGAAGTGTTCAAGAATGGCCCATTTGTTTTTCTCCCCTAAACCTATGCAGTTATAAATGAGTTCCTAGAAGATGGAAACTATCTTATATTCTCTCCCCTACCCTGGTCCCTGCCACTCTCTCTGTGCCTCACGTACCCTTAAAATATTCATTTCTTTTTTTCTCCCAGCATAGGAAACAGAGTTGGCTCCTGAGTCAGAAAGAGCCCTGTGGAGGAAGACTGGGTTCAAGTCCTTTGACACAATCTGGTTATGTGATCCAGGAAAAGTCACAACCTCTCAGAGGCCCAGGCAACTCACTAAGAATATCAGCTGCAGATAATACATTGACCTGTATTTGTAGAGGAAGGAGCTCCCAACATCACTGAAATCACAGGTCTGGTT
The DNA here is from genome assembly GCA_011680675.1 of Gymnobelideus leadbeateri. Lineage (NCBI taxonomy): Eukaryota > Metazoa > Chordata > Mammalia > Diprotodontia > Petauridae > Gymnobelideus > Gymnobelideus leadbeateri. The sequence goes on from WOXC01007091.1 coordinate 153,143, forward strand.
ATTAAAATGTGTATGTATTTAGTTATCTTCTCTTTTCTTCCTTGTTGGTTCAAACATCTTCTAGCTTCATAGTTTCATTAATTTTCTCTTATTAGAACTTTTTTTCTAAGAAGTTTTGCTTTGCTTTGTTCTTTTTATCATTTCTCTTCCCTGACAGTTTAGTCTGAATTTTATTTTCTGAGTCACCTTTACTTATCTGTTCTGGATTTTCTTGTGTGTCCTTCATGTACTTAAAGCTTCTGAAGTACAGGTTTAAGCTTCCCCTTCTAACCAACTTTCATGTTATTGACTCTGTAAACTCAGTCGCCATTTTCCTTTCTTAATTCAGTATCTTATTCTTTGAAATATCAATTTGTGAGGCAAACAGTGCCACATGATAGAAATCACCCCGTACCCCAAAGCATGTGGTCCAGCCCCATCCCTTGACCTTACCGTGACCACTCATCTTCCGCAAAACCTTCTCTGCCCCCAATTCCAGACCCCTATGCCAACTCTCTATTATACAGCACTAGAACTATGCCTTCATCCAGAAAACCATTTTGTTCACTAAATTACCATTTCTCTAGCAATGATCAGTGAATCCTAGACAAAGGGCAAAGGGCTATCTTCTTGGGAATAGAGCAGACCCAAACAGCCCAGTTTGACGTCCCTAAATAACCCTATATGAAATTTATCCTGTATTGGGGCAGTGATATTTGTGTGGCAAGGTTTCTGAAAGAGGGAATAGGCAAGGAGAGAAACCCCACTTTCCTTGACCCCCCTGCCTGTAGTCCTAGGATGAAGGCCAAGCTAATCTGTAGACCATCTCATCCCCTTGCCTCCCTCAACCCAGCCACCCACCTTACACGTACCCAGAGTGAAGAGAAACACGAGTACTTACGTTATACCAACTCTGGCTTTTCTGAAAGGACAAAATAAAAGAGAAGGTAAAATTAGTCTGGGTAGAGATGGTAAGATTGGCCAGAGCATCAATGGCTCAAGGCAGTGGGGGTGGGGAGGTGGCAGGGCAGTTACATGAACAGCAGAGGAAGGTAGGGTAGGCAGGAGTCCAAAAGCAGTTTAATATCCATTCTATGGGCAAAGGGAGGTCCTCCTTTTTTCCAGGTGAGGGAGTAAAGGGCCCCTGAAAAGAGCCACACCCCACCCCAGAGCAATGCATGCTGGAATCCCCAGTGAAGCTGGGGTGGCAGCCGGATAACAGCCCCAGCAATAGCTAGAACACAGACAGGCTTCCCCATCAGAAACCCCAGGGTCTTCTGATAGAGGACAGGGATGCTCTCTGTGGGCATCAGGGACCTTGCCCTAAAGCTGTCCAAGCCGGAGCCAAGTACAGAGAGAAACTCCACCCACCCTGTGCTCCAAGGCAACCCCTCTCTAGGGTGGGTGGGATGGGAGGGCAGTCCTGTGGGTGGGACTGCAGCATGCAGGCTCCCTCATTCAAATCTTGATCTGAGAGAAAGGATGAAAGCTCCAGACCTAACTTATTACCTAGGGAATTTGTAAAACAAAACAAAGATTTGTCTTCTAGTGTCCTTTCTGTCAACCCTGGGCTAAGGGAGCTTGTCTACATGGGAGTGCTAAGGCCCTACCACAAAGAGGGAGAGGAAGCTGGTCTGGGATCCACAATTAAGAGCCCTCTGAGAGGACTAAAAATATCTTCTCACAAGAGTCCTGGAGAAAGCTTTGTTCTCGCCCCCATGTCTTGTGGATCTGCAACCTTATCTCCACTCCTAGAGTCTGGGTAAGAATGACTTCCTCCACTTGAACTAGCTTTGCTGGAGGAATCATTGTTTCAGAATCAGAGAATTTTCCCTTGATGAAAGACAGAAGAGAGAAGCCCTAACTAGCTAGTTATCCCCCTAAGTCTCAGAATCTGAGAATCAGAATCCAATCAGCCTCAGGAAGCTCCTTTTCTATATAATATGCTTCCATACTCATGTACAAAGAGGGGAGAGGAGAATGAAGTCTATGAGTAGGTATGTTTAATGAATGAGGGCTACAGCTGCCACCCAGTGACCCTAAGATTTCTCATTTTTCTTGCCCAATTCTAGCATTTAAAAAATCAGAAAAGTCATGACCAGCTCCTTCTTCCCTGGTTATGGGGAATTACAGAAAGAGACTGGGAAATGGTAAGCCAATATGACTCATCTCCTAGGGGTACTATTCTAGCAAAGTTGGACAACATGCTATGCTGGAAGGAGCCCTGACCTTAAAGTTAGATCTGGCACAAGTCCTGGCCTACCTCTCCCTGCTTCACTGCAACACCCCTCCTCTGCTAATCCACATTCACTCAGTGACCCTGGGCAAGTCCCTGATCTCTGTTAACATCAGTGTCCTCGCCTATAAAATGGTCATGAAAATCCTTGCTTCGCTTATATTTTTTAAATACTGTAGGGAGAAGAAGCTGACAGGTGGTTTCACAGGGAAAGGGAACCCCCAGAAGAGGGACTCTATTTACCAATGGAGACTGGTGCCTTCTTTGCAATTTATAGTCCTAGAGTTACACAGAGCAATGAGAATGACTTGCTTAGGGTCACACTGCCAGTATGTGTCAGAGGTGGAGACTTGAACTCAGGTCTTCCTGGATCCAAAACCAGTTCTCTATTACATGATGTCTTTCTAAAATACTAAATATATGTGAATGATTGAAATATGGCACCATGTAGGAAAAGCAATATAAGTTCATGTTAATATTATCCTATATATTTCACCCTGCCTAAGGCCATACATACTATCAGGCAGCTAGGCAGGTTGACTCCCCAAAGATTTTCATGAGTCCACACAATGTCACCTGATTTCAAACTTTCATCCCAACAGTCTCTTCTCCAACTCTGGGAGTTTTAATTAATTGGGCAAAATCCAGCCAATCTTGAAAACTAACTTTCTTTTCTCGAAGAAAGTTGATACCACTTGGGATTATGGGATTAGAAGAAATACTGTCCCTGTAGCATGGCCAAGGTTAATTCTCTCCCTCTCTCCTTATCTGTCTCAGTTTCTCACTATTTTTTCATCTCTCTATTTCTATCACTGTCTCTGTTACTCTCTCTCTCTCTCTCTCTCTCTCTCTCTCTCTCTCTCTCTCTCTCACACACACACACACACACACACACACACACACACACACACACACACACACCCCTCCTTCTTTCACCAGTATGAGGCTCTGATCCTATCCAGCCTTTGCCAAGCTCCAGGAAACCCACGACCCTTCCATCTGGACTGATTCTCCTGTTTTTGTTTCCTACTTCATCAAATCTTCTCCTAGTGTGGGTCCAGCCTACAAGAGGTTGCAGATATTATTAGCTCCCTCATCTAGTTACTGAGAGTGAAAAGGGGGATATCTAATAGCAAGTGAACGGGCTATCCTGCTTTAACCCACCCCAGATAATACTTCTTTCCAAGTTGTCCTTTACCACAAGACGTGATGACCAGAAGGCAGAAGAGGCTTAAGGGAGGAGGGACACAAGGAATGGATTCTGTAAATGGCTGGAGGGGACATGGGATGGGATCTGGGAAGCTTTTACTATCAGGCTATGGGGGGATCTGTAGAACTGCTTTAAGCAGCCCTACAGGAGAAAGGTACAGGGAACAGTATGGCAAGAGAGAGAGAATACCCTCTCACCCTCTTTAGTAGAAGCAAGGGAACAGCTAAAGGAACCAAAGATGGAAAGGAAAAGGATGAGAAATTATCTTGGCATCGACTGCTGCCCTGAGAGCTGGAAAGATCTATCATATGCTAGGGGAATGGGGTAGGCAGGGTGAGCAAAGAGAAGAGGAAGGAAAAGACTAGAGGAAAACACTGGTAACTGGACAGTCAGTGGGGGGGTGAGAAAAAATGACTCCTTACTTTGATCAGGTTAAGTCTGTCATACTGGAAAGAAAATCAGACAAATTAGAACTGAAGGGGGGAAGGAAGAGAAACGTAAAACAGAGGAGAAGGGGGAGTCAGTGCCACAGAGGCCAAAGAAGAGAGCCACAGACTGGGCAAACATAGGAAGCATAGGGAACAGGCCATGATCCATGGGGCCAGGTCACTGAATTAGGGCTGGCAACATTTAAAGGGCAGCTCTGCTGAGAAGGACCCAGCACTGACTTAGGGACTAACCATCTCTATTGGGAAATGAGAGCTGGAATCCCGTTTTGTGCCTCCCTCTGGTGGTTGAAAATCATTACTACAGGACTGGGGGTTGGAGCATCTTCAGCCACCTGAGATGCTCTGAGAACACACTCTAGTAGCACCTATACAGAGGTACTGGGGTCAGGCTCCAGTACAGCTGTTCATGAAGCCAAAGACTGGTGTTGTCTGGAAGAAGCAGAACTGTCTAGCTCATTTAGGTACTAAGGGAGTGGTAAGGGGAGGCTTAGAGTCACAGGGCCTGTGGTAGAATTCTACTTTTGCTACTAGGGTAGGTCACTCTCTCAGACTCTGAGTCAGATTCTCATCTGTAATGATAGGGTTAGACTAGGTGATTTCTAAGGTCCCGTGCAGCTCTATGGATAGGGTAATCCTGTGATGGGATAGATAAGGCAAGATTCTCTTTAGGAGAGCTAGATGGGGCGGTAAGGGCATGAGGGGTAAAATGAGGGCCTGGATAATTTATATCCTGCCTTGGATTCACTCTGGTCACCTCCAGGTACTGGCTCTTTACTTCTGGGTGACAGGAGATAGAAGATAGGGTATTCTCACTGGTGCATCTTCCTGCCCCATTTCTGTGGCCTCTTCCTTCCCTTATGCTATTTGGGCAAAACATGGGTTTTTCTTGTTGTCCTGATGAAGTTCTTCCCCTCTTCCCTTGTGTAGGCCGTAAATTCTTCACTATCTCATCTCATACCACTGTATCCTGCAAATAGCAGTCTTGGTTTTGCATCAGGAAGCAATAGATGCCCCAAATCTGACTCTCATTATCCATGGTCATAGCTCACTAACTACAGTAGCCTCTTCCCAGTCTCTGCTTCCTGTCTCATCCTCTCTGATACATCTTCCTCATACTTTCCTACTACCTACAGCCCCAAGTCCAAAATCTTGACTAAGGCTCTTCAGTCAGATCCTAACCTGCCTTCCCAGCTATATCTTATACAATCTCTTCACATGCCCTGCAGAACAACTAGGCTTCTGCTCATGTAATTACCTACAAAAGGAATGCCCTTCCTTTACAATCATCACTGGTTAGGTCCATGATGGCCTGGCTCAAATATTCCCTTTTCCTTTATGCCTTCTATGATTTTCCCTAGTTACATGGTCTCTGAACTTTCAGAGAACTTTATTTGGACCTCTTTCATGCCCTTTTTGTACTATGATTGTGTATATGTCTTATCTACCCTACCAGACTAAAAGCTCCATGAGGCTAGGAACTATATTATTATCTTTGAATCTCCATCAATATAGTTAGTTCAAAGTGAACACTTTTAGTTTACTATCTAACTGAATTGGCTGATCACTGATCCCACATCCTTACCCCACCCTCCTCCATGATTTTGTCTAACAAAGTTTTGCCTATTTTGCTCAGGTCTAGCTCAGGTACCACCTTCTCCACAAAGTCTTTCCACCTAGACCCCACTATGTTTATACCACTCATGTGAGATTTCTCATACACTGACTTCATCATAGTGTTTTGGTTATATGTTCTATCTCCCTTCAGGGACTTCAGGCTTCTTTTAAAAAATCACAGGGCCCAACACAATCAAGTTCTCAATAAATAAGCCTCTTAGCATCATACTCAGCCATCATACACTGAGCACCTTCCTTGCAGAGGAAAGATACACTGATCTCTGCTAGGGTTGGAGGCCCAGGGATTTTTCTGAACAGAGTCCCAAGGAAAGAGGGATAAAAACAAACCTTGTTTTAAGCAAGTAGCTATCATGGAGAGCTCTGAGTTCTCTGAAGTTGACCTCTCCTCCCTTTGGGCAGGCTGCTAGGGGCTATCATATTCCTTGAACTTTGAAAGGCTTTTTGAGGTAACCTTAGCCAGTTCTCTAACTTCAGGCATGACTATACCACTAAAATCATAAAATGTGCTACTATGCCTTAAATCTCTTGGAGGAAAGAGATTCTGCCACTTCTATGCAGCAGAACAAGTACTGGATTTGTGGTTCAAGCCCTGGTTCTGCCACTTAGTTAATACCTGTGTGATCTTGGGCAAGCACATCATCTCTATGGGCCTCAGTTTTTTCACCTGTACTATGAAGGGCTTAGATAAAAGCCTAGGGAAACATTTAAGTCTGAAAAACAAAGAGTTCTATAAGGCTTCTGAAGTCTTTTCTAGCTCTAAATCTCTCGAGTCTGTGATCCAGTACCAGTATCTCATAATTCTCATGTCTAAGTATCTAACTTAAATCTTCCCTGTTGTATCTTAAGCCCCATTTTTTCAAATTTTCTTCCACTGAGGAGAACAAGTACTCATCATCTTCTTCCCCAAATACCCTTTCAAATAGTGGAAGACTGTTAACAATCAATCAATCCTTGGCCTCTTCTTTAGATCAATCTAAAGAATTGCTTGAGATATTTAGATCTCAGTCCTCTCTTTCTTGGCCTATTTCCCAAGTTGAATGGTCATGCCCTGTACTAATCCCTGGACTTCCTTCCAAGCTCCCCACATCCTTCTGAAGTTCTAAGGTCATTAGAGAGCATTCCACACTTCTCCATTGGTTCTGACCAGAACTACTTTCAGCTCACCAACCTCAGGGCACTGATACCATGCCCTACCAGTGGGTGCATTCCATTTCCCGATCGAGATCCAAGAGCCTAAGACTACCCACATTCCATAGGACTGTGGGAGAGGCGGATAAGGCATGTTTATAAGGGATGCTTAAGCTGAGCTGCTCTGAAAGACTTGGTAAGAGGGAGAGGGGATGTTCAGGTGGGTCTCTTGAGGTCACTGATATGCAATATACATGATGGGGGACCATGAGAACACTCCATGAATTCATAAATATTATCTTTCCCCCAACCCCTAACCCCAGCCAAGCCACCACAGTATGGCAGCTTAAGACCCACAGGTGAGTCTAATAGGATTCCCTTGTTAGGGATTCCCTAGTTAGAAATGTACCCTCCATTCCCTGAATAAATGAAGCTGCCACTGGTAGAATTCTGGACAATAGCACCAGATAAGGAGGGAATTGAGAGTAACGCAGAGTCAGCATGAGGCTGTGTCTTGGAAGCAGGGAGTGAATCAGTGGGTACAGTAATCCCAGGTGTGATGAGTGGGCCTGTTCTCAGATTTCTGGTACAACACAAATGGCCCCTCAGTGACTTCAAGCCAACCTGACAGGACAAAAATGGAACCTGCCCCTCTGGGAAAAGGACCAAGCAAGACAGTTTCAGGGTTGGTTTGCTGAGCACTACAAATAGTTCTACTGCAGAGGGAAGAGAGAGAAAGACAGACAGAGAGATGGTGTCTTACTTTTGAGAGGCGCTTGTGAGACTAAGACGGAGCATGCAAGGGAAGGGGTGAGGGGTTGGAGAGGAAGGGGAAGAAGAACAAGAAATCAAGAGACAAAGTCAGGTGGGAAGAGAGCACCCCCACACCCTAGACCCAGAGGTTCCCACCCCCTTCCCAGTGCCTGAGGGTCCAGGGATGAAGGGTAGCGTGACCCATGGGGACAGATACCCCATCTCATGGATTGCTACTATTGGGCTTGGTGCAACAAGACAAAAAAAATGACTCTGACTCTCCACCCCCTCCCCACCTCCATCCCTCACCTCTATCCCCCACCCCACCCCAGGGCTCCATAATAGTGGCACTAAAGGAATGGAGGTATAATGCAGCATCCCTTAAAATAGGTTTGGAGGAAATCTTTCTGGTCCCAATGACTGATCACCATTCTCAGTCACTCAGCTAGGCCACTGTGCTCCCCCTGGCCTGTTCTAACTAGGGCCTCAGACCCTGGGACCCTAGAGTTCCCGGGGTGCAGGGTCTGGGTGGAGGTGAGGGTGCTAATCTATTGTAACAGAGGAAAGGGAATGATCTAGCATCCTGGAGCTAGGCCCATTCCCTGTGGAACCTCTTTCTATGAGACTCAACACTGGTAACAAGGGGACGGCAGAGGTTGAAGGCTGAGCCTACTGTTAACAATGGAATGACAGGGTCAGGAAAGAAAGGAGAACAAAGAAAACACATGAAGAAGGCCTTCCTGACCCTCTGGCAACTGGGGCCCCTGAATAAGGGTCTTCCCTTCTAGCTCACATCCTGAAATGAGACCTGAGTGAGGTGAGGGAAAGAAGAAACTCTTCTAATTTCTAATGATTCCTGGGCCACCACCCCAACCCTTTAGAATCTCCCATGTATATCCCTGCTGTGAGAAGGAAAGGGGTTCCAAGTCTAGCTCCCACTTAGACTGATTCCCACTGAAACTGAGGGAAAACTGGTTTGGGGGCATTACTTATTCATCCCCAGTGTGTTTAGTCATATATGGTTCACCCGTGACCTTCCCTCCCTCCCATCCTTTTGGCCCATCAATTAGGGTCTCAGGGAGCTGGGGCCATCCCAGCAGGTACAGACCAGGACACACTGCCCATCCTTTCCCCTGCAGCTGGCTAGGGGCATGGATAGTCCATCTCACCTTGGAATTCTTGCTGCCACTCCGGCCAGATTGGGAAGAACAGCTGCGTTGTACCCCTTGCTCTGGCGTAGATGGGGACTTGTCGGAGGAGTGGTCCGAGCCCTTCTCCACCATGGTGTCTCCTTCTGGGTTCTGTGGGGTGGGTGAGCGGGACCGCTTGCGGAGGATGGGGGAGCAGGCAGGCGTGCTGCGGTTGGAGTTACTGGCAGTACTGTAGGGGCAGAGAGGAAGGGGGAGACAAAGAAGAGCGAGGTTAGTGAGGAGTAGCAGAAGAGATGCTGAGGTGAGCCAGCTCAGCCAACCAGAAAGAACTGGGGCGAGGGGGCACTGGGAGAAAGCATCCCAGCTCAAGCAAGGGCAGTAATACCGCCATTGGACAGCAGAGGGCAGTGGTGTGCTGTCAGGTGCAAATAGAGCAAAAGGAAGAAGGAAGATGAATTCATCAAGTTTCCACTTTGTGGCAGTATCCTCAGCCTCAGGGCCACTGTGCATTTAGACACAGTTTTGTGCTTCTCAAAGGTTAAGTGTTGTCCAAGGTCCCAGAATTCCTTTGGGAGAGAGCCAGAATGACACCTCAGCTCTCCGAACCTCTAATTATCTGTATCTTGTGGTTTCCTCTTAAGTTGTAATTATAATTCCCCCACTGCTCAGTGTAGAAATAACCTCTCCCAGACATTCCTATCTCCCCAATTATCTAAACATTCACTGGGCCACTTTCACTTTCCACCTGGAAAAAATCCACTTTATGTAAGTGATTGATTTTGAGATTCCCCCCTTCTTTCTAGAGTAGAAAAAAGAGATAGGAAAGATAGAGAATAAGAAAGAACGGAGTGCTTTTGTTCAGTTGTGCTTCTAGAGGAAGAAGAAAGTATAGAGAAGTTATTTTAATAGTAAAAGAGGAAAAGTAGGAGGGAAAAGAGGAGGAGGGAAGGAGGAGACTGAAAGAAATTAGGTGGGAAAAATGGATACAGTTCAATTCAGCAAATATTAAGCAAAAATTGTGTGCAGCTTAGGTGGTACAGTGGATAGAGTGCCAGGTCTGGAGTAGCAGACTCATCTTCCTGAGTTCAAATCTGATCTCAGACACTTATTAGTTAGTTGTGTGACTGGGCAAGTCACTTAATCCTGTTTGCCTCAATTCCCTCACTTGTAAAATGAGCTGGAGAAGCAAATGGCAAACCACTCCACTATCTTTGCCAAGAAAACCCCAAATGGGGTCAGGAAGAGTCAGACACTGAAACCACTGGACACTGAAACCACTGAACAACAATTCTGTGAATAAGTAAGCACCATGCTTAGGATTTTCCAAAGTTTAAATGAGACAGTTTCCAGTCCTCATAAAGCTTCTTATCCCATAGGGTGATAAGCCTGTTTTAGGAGGAATGTTACATGATAAATGCATTAAAGAATGAAACTGAAGACTCATATTTGCACTGGGCAATGCCTGGGAGACCTATACCCCAGTCTTCCCTTTAGGGAACACAGAGCAGGGGAAAGAACATTGAGATTTGCATAAAACAAAACAAAACACCTCAAAACAAGCTATAACCTAGGTTTTCCCATTCAGTTCATTTGCAAATGGAAATCCTCTTTCCTAAGTAAGAAATCCCACCTAGCAGTAGGGATTTCTTAACCTCTCCCATACCTCAGTGGGGAGAGGGCAAGAGACATTATACAGAAGCTGGAGAAATACTAAGAATAAAATCCATGGGGATAGAAGTAGAGAACTGAGTTGGATAGCTGGAGAAGGAAGAAGCAAAGAGAACAAAGGTACAAAGGAAGGAAGGGGAGGAGGATGACAAAGAGAACAGCAAGGAAGAGAATCATAACATGGTATAACAGAAAAGTGTCCTAGATTTGGATTCAGTATGCCTATGTTCAAATCCCAAGCCTGCCATTTACTGTGTGACTTTGGGGAAAGTACTTAACCTCTCTGGGCCTGTTTCCTCAACTGTAAAATGAAGGACTAGAGAAGTTCTTAATCCTTTTTTTGTGCCACCAAGCCCTTTCAGAAGTTTGGTAAAGCTTACAGATCACTCTTCAGACTGCAACTAGCCTGAGCTTTGAAGGAAGTTAGATTCCAAACGATGAGGGTGAGGAAAGAGAGTACATTTTAGGAATAGAGAACAGCCTGTGAAAAAGTCCAGAGACAGGAGATGGAGTGTGTCACGTGTGAGTAACAACAAACAGACCAATTCAGCTGCACCAAAGAGTCTGGAAAAGTAGGCTGGAACCAGGTTGTAAGGGTCTTTAAAAGTCAGAGCAGTTTGTATTGGACCCTAGAGATAACAGGAAGTTAATATTAGTTAATAGGAATTAATTCCTAATTAAATTAGAGTTAATAGAAAGCCACAGGAACTTATTGATCAGGAGGATGACCTGTGTTTAGGAATATCACTTTGGCTCCAATCACTTCCAATACATGTAAAAAATGACTCTAAACAAACTTTAGAGCTACAGAACCCACAAAGAGACAATGAGAAACAAATCTCCTGGTGAAGGAAGCCCAGCAGGTGGCCAGAAGGGGTCTATCACACTAAGCTGGGAGCTGAGCCCAGGCCAGTGGGAGCCACAGTTTTAGCCCCAGGGTGGCCCCAAGCAGTGGCAGCCTGAGCAGACTTCAGGAGAGTGGATCATCAGCAGCTGTGGCGGTTTCCAGAAATACCAATCCATAAATTCCAATGACAAAGTAAAAGGTCCACGAGGAGCTCTGTTGGGACAGGGGGGTACTGAAGAGTGTGGTCCAGTCCCTACCCCCAGGGCAGTGGAGGTGAAGCACCCGTGCCTTGTGGCTGCCTCAGGAGCTCCTGGCCTGCAGATATAGGAGGACCGAGCTACCATTCAGAGGGTAATCATTCTTGCTTTAACCTGCTTGGATCTGGATCATGGTCTGGGTGGTGGTCCTGGGGTATGTGACCAGTGAGCCAAAGCTTGTGGGGGCTGTAAAGAGGGTACCCTCCTAATAGCCCCAGCAGCTGCAAAAACCCCAGCTATTTGGGACATAGCTCTCTCCATTCTGGAAGCAGAGTTCTACCATGGCAAAGAGCTCAAAAGTCAAGTAATTGGCTGGCAATATGAGCAAGCAACAGAAGCACAAACAGACCATAGAATCCTTTTTTGGGGACAAAAAGGATCAAGGCATGGAGCAGGAGAAAGACAACAAAGTAAGAACTCCTGCATCAAAAGCCTCCAAGAAAAATATGAACTGGTTACAGGCCCTGAAGGAACTCAAGAAGGATTCTGAAAATCAAGTAAGAGAAGTGGAGGAAAAACTGGGAAGAGAAATGAGAATGATACAAGAAAATCATGAAAAGAGAGTCAACAGCCTGCTAAAGGAGACCCAAAAATACACTGAAGAAAATAACACCTTAAAAATAGACTAACTCAAATGGCAAAAGAGGCCCAAAAAGCCAATGAGAAGAATGCCTTAAAAAGAGAAATATGCCAGATGGAAAAAGAATTTCAAAAACCCACTGAAGAGAATAACTCCTTCAAAATTGAATTGGAGCAAATGGAAGCTAATGACTTTATGAGAAATCAAGATACTACAAAACAGATCCAAACAAATGAAAAAAATAAAAGGCAATGTTAAATATCTCACTGGAAAAACCACTGACATGGAAAATAGATCCAGGGGAGATAATTTAAAAATTATTGGACTACCTGAAAGCCATGATCAAAAAAAGAGCTTAGACACCATCTTTCAAGAAATTATCAAGCAAAATTGCCCTAATATTCTAGAACCAGAGGGAAAAATAGAAATGATAAGAATTTGCCAATCACCTCTTCCCAAAAAGAAAACTCCTAGGAATATTATAGCCAAATTCCAGAGTTCCCAGGCCCAGGAGAAAATGCTGCAAGCAATCAGGAAGAAACAATTCGAGTATTGTGGAAATACAATCAGGATAACACAAGACCTAGCAGCTTCTACATTAAGGGATCAAAGGGCTTGGAATATGATATTCCAGAGGTCAAAGGAGTTAGGACTAAAACCAAGAATCACCTACCTAGCAAAACTGAATATAATGCTACAGGAGAAAATATGGTTATTCAGTGAAATAGAGGATTTTCAAACATTCTTGATGAAAAAACCAGAGCTGAACAGAAAATTTGACTTTCAAATACAAGAAGCAAGAAAAGGTAAACAGGAAAAAGAAATCATAAGGAATTTATTAAAGTTGAACTATTTACATTCCTACATGGAAAAACCATAATTGTAACTCCTAAGACTTTTCTCAGTATGATGATAGTTGAAGGGAATATGTATGTATACATACATATATATGTATGCATAGGAAGTTATATGTGTATATAAATATGTATGTTCGTGTATACATAGAGGGCACAGAATGAGTTGAATATGAAGGGATGATATCTAAAAAATAAAATTAAGAGGTGAGAGGAATTTATTGGGAGAAGGAGAAAGAGAGAAATGGATAGGAGGGAGGAAAATATAGTCTTTCACAATATAACTACTATGGAAATGATTTGGGTAACTACACATGTACAGCCTATATTGAATTGCTTACCTTCCCAGTGGGGGTGGGTGAGGAGGGAAGAAGGGAAAGAATCTGGAAATCAAAGTTTTTTTAAAAAAGTGTTTAAAAATTTGTTGTTTACATGCAACTGGGAAATAAGATATACAGGTACTGGGGTATAGAAAGTCATCTTGCCCTACTAGAAAGTTAGGGGGGTGATGGGGGAGGATATAAGAGAGAGCAGATTGGGGGAAGGAGTATTCAATAGGCTTGCTATTGTGGGGTGGGGGTAGGGGAAAGACAGGGAGAAAAAAACTGTAAATTGTAAATCTTGTGGAAATGAATGCTGAAAGCTAAAAATAAATAAATAGAAAACAAAAAATAAAAGAGAAAAAATACAAACCCTAAGTGAGCAACTAAAAAAAAGGAATATCACTGTGGCTGGTATATGGAGGGCAGACTGGAGGAGGGGAGAGAACTGAAACAAGGAGACTGAGTAGGAGGCTCTTGCAACACTCCAGGTGAGAGGTGATGAAGACCAGGACTCAGGTGATGGCTGTGTAAGTGGAAAGAAAGGAACAAATGCTGGAGATGTTTGTGAGGCAAGATCAAGAGGACAGGGCAACTGCTTGGATATGTGGGGTAAGGATGAGAAGATGCCTCCAAAGTTGTGAACAAGAACAAATATAGAGAGAGTAAAGGGAAGGAGGTCAGAAAGGGATTGTGAATGGCCATCTCACTGAAACTCCTACCTCGAAGGAGGGCCATTTTTTAACAAGGAGCTATCTCCTATTTAATTTCCTCATTTTATTTTTATTTATTTCATTAAATATTTCCCAATTATATTTAAAACGTTTTTAACAATGATTTAAATTTTTTTAAGTTCTAAGTTTTCTCCCTCCCATTCCTTCCCTCTCCTTGAGAAGGCAAGCAATTTGAAATTGATTATACATGTGAATTCATGCAATACATATTACCATATTAGCCACGTTGCAAAAGAAAACACAGAAAAAAATAAAACAATAAAAAATAAAATTTAAAAGCATGCTTCAATCTGCATTCAGAGTTCAGTTCTCTCTCTAGAGTTGAATAACATGTTTAATCAGATTCACTAGAATTATCTTGGCTCACTGCCATAATCAGAGCAAACTGGTCAACCTTACGATATTGTTACTATGTACAATGTTCTCCTGGTTCTGTTCACTTTACACAAGTTCATATAGATCTGCCCAGGTTTTTTTGAAACCATCCTGCTTGTCATTTCTTATAGCATAATAGTATTCCATCACAATCATATACCAAAACTTGTTATAGGCTTCCCCTCCATTTCCAAATTTCTGCCACCACAAAAATACCTCCTGTAATTATTTTTGTACAAACAGGCCCTTTTCCCTCTTCTTTGATCTTTTTGGGATACAGACCTAGTAGTGGTATTGCTGGGTCAAAGGACATAAAGTTTTATAGCATTTTGGGTATAGTTCCAAATTGTTCTCCAGAATGGCTAGACTAGTTCACAACTCCAACAAGAATTTATTAATATCCCAATTTTTTCCACAGCTCTTCCAGCATTTGTCATTTTGTTTTTGTCATGTTAGCCAATCTGATCGATGTGAGGTGGTATCTCAGAACTATTTTAATTTGCATTTCTCTAATCAGTAGTGATTGAGAGCATTTTTTATTTGACTATTAATAGCTTTGATTTCTTTTTCTGAAAACTGCATGTTCATTTATCAACTAGGGAATAGCTCTTATTTTTACAGATATGGCTTAGTTCCCTATATATTTGAGAAATGAAGCTATTATCAGAAAAACTTGCTATAATTTTTTCCTGTTTTCCTCCTATTTTTACCTGCATTCGTTTCATTTGTTTAAAGCATTTTAAATTCCATGTAATTTAAAGTATCTATTTTACTTCCCATAAACCTCTGTTTGGTTATAAACTCTTCACTTATTCATAGATCTGACAGGTAGATTTTTCCATGCTCCCCTTATGAGATCACCTTTTACATCTAAATCATTTATCCATTTTGACCTTATGTTAGTACACGGTGTGAAATGTTGATCAATGCCAAGTTTCTGCCAAACTGCTTTCCAATTTTCCCAGCAATTTTTGTCAGATGATTAGTTCTTATTTCCAAAAGTAAATGGATCTTTAGGTTTTTCAAACACTAGATTACTAAAGGTCATTTACTATTGTGGATTGTATACCTAATCTATTTCACTGATTCATCACTGTTTCTTAACCAGTACAAGACTGTTTCGATGATTAACAATTTGTAATATAACCTGAAATCTGGAAGTGCTGGGCCTCCTTCCTTAACACCGTGTGTGTGTGTGTGTGTGTGTGTGTGTGTGTGTGTAGGGCAATTGGGGTTAAGTGACTTGCCCAAAGTCACATGGCTAATAAGTATGTCAAGTGTCCTGAGAACTCAGGTCCTCCTGATTCCAGGCCCAGTGCGCATTCACTGAGCCACCTAGCCGCCCTGGCACTTTTTTTTCTTCATTGATTCCCTTAATATTCTTGACCTTTTATTCTTCCAGATGAATTTTGTTAGTATTTTTTTCTAGATCTATAAAACAATTCTTTGACAGTGTGGTATGACACTGAATAAGTAATCAGCAGGTAGAACTATAGTTTTTATTATATTGGTTCTTTTTATTATATAGTTTTTATTATATTATATAGTTTTTATTATATTTATTATATAGTTTTTATTATATTTCTCCAATTGCTTAGATCTGCTTTTATTTGTGTGAAAAGTATTTTGCAATTGTGTTCATAAAAACCCTGAGTTTGTCTAGGCAGGCATACTCCAAAGCATTTTATATTGTCTAGAGTTATTTTAAATGGAATTTATCTTGCTGCTGGGTTTTGTTCTTGGTATATAGAAATGCTGATGACTTACGTGGATTTATTTCATATCCTGCAACTTTGTTGAAGTTGTTAACTGTTCCAGCTAGTTTCTTAGTTGATTCTCTAGGGTTTTGTTTGTTTGTTTGTTTGTTTTGGCTTTTTGGAGGGCAATTGGGGTTAAGTAACTTACCCAAGGTCACACGGCTAGGTTTTTGTTTGTGTGTGTTAAGTGTCTGAAGCCAGATCAGAACTCAGGTCCTTCTGACTCCAGGGCCTGCTCTCTACTCACTGTGCCACCTAGCCACCCCCTAGGGTTTTCTAAGTATACCATGATAGCATCTGCAAAGAGTGATAGTTTTGTTTTCTCATTGCCTATTCTAATTTCTTCAATTTCTTTTTCTTTTCTTAGTTAACATTTCTAGTACACTAATAAATAATAGGAATGATAATGGACATCTTTGTTTCCCTCCTAATCTTACTGGGAAGGCTTCAAAAGTTTATGCCCATTACAGATAATGCTTGCTTTTGGTTTTAGATAGATACTACTTATCATTTTAAGAAAGGTTCCATTGATTCCTATGCTTTCTAGTGTTTTTAATAGGAATAGGTGTTCTATTTTTTCTGCATCTATTGATATAATTACATTCTTTTTGTTGTTTTTTATTAATGTGGTTAATTATGCTGATACTTTTGCTAATACTGAACCAGCCCTACATTGCTGGTATAAATCCCACTTGGTCATGGTATATGATCTTCATGATATATTGCTGTATCTTTTTGCTAAAACTTTATTTAAAATTTAGCACTAGGGGTCGGCTAGGTGGCGCAGTGAACAGAGCACCAGCCCTGGAGTCAGTAGGACCTCAGTTCAAATCCGACCTCAGGCAACACTTACTAGCCATATGACCTTGGGCAAGTCACTTAACCTCAATTGCCCTCCAAAAAGCAAAAAAAAAAAAAATTAAATCTTGATTAAAAAAAAAATTAGCACTAATATTAATTAAGGAAATTGGTCTACAGTTTTCTGTTTTTGCTCTCCCTGGTTAAAGTATTGATCTTATTTGTGTCATAGTAGGAATTTGGTAGGACTCATTCTTTACTTTTTTTCAAATAGTTTCTATAGTATTGGAATTAATTGTTTCTAAATGTTTGGTAAAATTCACTTGAAAATTCATCTGGTCCTAGGTGTTTTTTCTTAGGGAGCTCACTGATGGCTTGTTCAATTTCTTTTTCTAAAACAGGACAATTTAAGTATTCTATTTCCTCTTCTGTTAACCTAGGCAGTTTATATTTTTGTGTTCATCCACTTAACTTACATTGTCAGTCTTGCTGGCATATAATTGGGCAAAAGAACTAATAATTGCATTAATTTCATTTTTGTTAGTAGTGCATTCACCTTTTTCATTTTTGATACTGGTAATTTGGCTTTCTTCTTTTTTTTTTCTTATTAAACAAGTTTATTTATCTTATTGTGGGCTTTCCTCTGCCTTTTCCTCTGCTCTCCCCTCACCCCAATTAAACCAGCTCCTGGCTTTATTTATTAGTTCAATTTTTTTCCTTTTGATTTATTAATCTCTTCTTTTGATTTCATTTTGGTGTTTAATTGGGGATTTCTAAATTTGTTCTTTCTCTATTTTTTTTAAGTTGTGTGCTCCAATTAATTGATCTGCTCTTTTTCTATTTTACTGATGTACACATTTAAAGATATAAATTTTCCCTTAAGTCTGCTCTGACTATATCCCACAAATTTGGGAAAGTTGTCTCACTGCTGTCATACTATTTTAATGAAACTGTTTCTAGGATTTGTTCTTTGATGCACTCATTCTTTAGGTTTAGATTATTTAATTTCCAATTAATTTTAATCTATGCTTCCAAGTCCTTTATTTTATGGTCTGAAAAAGGTGCATTTAATATTTCTGCTTTTCTGCATTTATTTGTAAGGTTTTTATGTCTTAATACATAGTTAATTTTTTGAAGGTGCCATGTACAGCTAAGGAAAAAAGTATACTCCTTACCATTCCCATTCAGTTTTCTCCAGAGATCTATCATATCTAATTTTTCTATTCATCTCACCTTTTTCTTATTTATTTTATGGTTAGATTTGTCTAGTTCTGATAAGAGAAGGCAGAAGTCCCCACTAGTATAGTGTTACTGTCTATTTCCTCTTGTAATTCATTTAACTTTTCCTTTAAGACTATGGATACTATGCCATTTCATGCATGTGTAGTATTGATATTCTTTATTGGCTATGGTTCCTTTTATTGAGATGTAGCTTCCTGCTTATCTCTTAATTAGGTCAATTTTTGCTTTTGCTTGTTTGAGATCATAAGTGCTACCCTTGCCTTTTTTACTTCAGCTGAAGCATAACGGATCTCCTCCAGTCCCTTATTTTAACTCTGTGTGTTTGTTTCAAGTGTGTTTCTTAACAACAGCATAATCCAACATTATGTTGAATTCTGGTTTCTAATCTGTTCTGCTATCAATTTCATTTTATTTATATATATTTATTTATATTTGTATTTCATCCCATCCACATTCACAATTATAATTAATAACTATGCATTTCCTTTCATCCTATTTCCTTCTGTTTATTCTCTTCTTTTTCTCTCTCCTGTCCCTCTTCTAAAGTTTATTTTGTTTCTGACCACTGCTTTCTTTTATCTGGCCTCACTTTTATCACACCCTTCTCCTCCTATTTCCTAGTTGGATATGATATATTTTTATTACCAACTGAGTGTGTGTGTGTGTGTGTGTGTGTGTGTGTACCTTTTCCCCCTTTTTGAACTAGTTTAGATGTCAGTAAACTTCAAATGTTGCCTGCTCTTGCCCTCATTTTTCCTTCCACTGTAAAAGCTCTTCCTTGCATGCCTTTTATGTGAGATAATTTCTCCATTCTTCCTTTCCAATCTCCTTCTCCTAGGCATTTCTCTTTCTCACATATCTTTTTTTTTACATCATCCCAACATAATAGACTCCTTCCCACATCCTTTTTCTATGTATAATCCTTCTAACTGTCCTATAAATGATAAAGTTATTAGAAGATAAATGTATCATCATCCCATATAGAAAGGAAAACAGTTTAACCTTACTGAATCCCTTATAATTTCTCTTTCAGATTTACATTTCTTTGCTTCTTTTGAATTTGTATTTCAAAGTCAAATTTTTTATTTGGCTCTAGCCTTTTCATCAGGAATGCTTAAAAGTCCTTTATTTCATTAAATACCCATTTTTTCTCCTGGAAGGATTGTATTGTTAATGTATTTTTGCTTAATGAGAAGATCTTTCTCATGTGACCTGCTTGAGACCTGCTTAGGTGATCATGATCTTTTCTGTGGCTCATCAATATATTTTAATGATTTTTTTTTTCTGACTACCTGAAGTATTTTCTCTTTGGCCTACTAGAAGTCTTCACTTTGGGATCTCTTTTACTTGGTGATCAGTGGAATTTTTCAATTTTTGTTTTACCCTTGGCTCACAGATACTAGGGCAGTTTTCCTTGACAATTGTTTGAAATATGATGTCTAGAATCTTTCTTTGATCATGGCTTTCAGGTAATCCAATAATTCTTAAATTATGTCTCCTTTATTTTTTCCAGGTGAATTGTTTTTCCAATGAGATGTTTCATATTTTCTTCTATTTTTTTCATTCTTTTAGCTTTGTTTTATGTTTTCTTCATGTCTCATGGAGTCATTAGCTTCTACTTGTCCAATTCTGATTTTTAAGGAATTATTTTCTTCAATGAGCTTTTGTATCTCTTTTTCCATTTGGCCAGTTCTGCTTTTCAAGGATTTATCTTCATCAATGAATTTCTGTACCTCTTTTTTTCCATTTGGCTAATTCAGTATTTTATGGTGTTATTTTCCTGAGTATTTTTGTGCCTCTTTTATCAACCTGAATTATCTTTTCGTAATTTTCTTCCTTTGCTTTTATATCTTTTCCTAATTTCTCCTCTACTGTTCTTATTTGATTTTGATAATCATATTTTGGTTCTTCTACGAATTTTTTTGGGAGGAGGGGGGTTGTGTCCAATTCACATTTTTCTTTAAGGCTTTGCTTGTAACTGTTTTGAATACATTGTCATCTTCTGTGTTTGTGTCTTGATCTTTCATTGCCATAGTAGCTTTTATGGTTAGGTTCTTTTTGCTTTTCTTATTGGTTCATTTTTCCACACTATTTCTTTTGTTTTGTTTTGTTTTTTGTTTGTTCAAAATACTTTATTAACTTCTGGTTTACATCATTCATTTCTGCCAGATTGTGAGTTACAATTTTCCCCCATTTCCCCCCTAGATACCACCCCAAAATAGCAGTCCCACAGGATATCCTCTTATCCAATCTGCTCTCTCCCATATCTTCTCCCTTACCCCCTTCAACTTTTCTAGGAGGGCAAGGTGAATCTCTGTGCCCCAATGTCTGTATATCTTATTTCCCAATTGTATGTAAAATAGTATTAATAATAGTATTTATATATTTTTAAACATTTGATTTTAAAACTGTGAATTCCAGATTCATTCCCTTCCTCCGTTGTCACCCAACCTTACTGGGAAGATAAGCAATTCAGTATAAGTTGTACATGTGTAGCTATGCAAAACATTACCATAGTAGATACATTGTAAAAGACTGACTGTATTTCCCTCCCTCCTATCCCACCTCCCACTTGGTCTATTCCCTCCTTTGATCCTGTCCCTTTTCAAAAGTCGGTGCTTCCAACTGCCTTCCCCCCTTCCCCCCTATCCTCCCTTCCATCATCTTCCCTCTCATCCCCTTCCCCCCATGCTCCTGTAGGGTGAGATATCCTATTTAGCATGTATGTCATTCTCTCCCTGATCCAAATTCAATGAGAATAAGGTTTTGCCTTTTTGCCTTCCTGTTCTTCTCCTCCCTTGTGACCATTTCCCTAGCCTCTTCTACATGGGATAGTTTACCCCATTCTGTCTCTCCCCATCTCCTCTCATTATATTCCTCTCTCACCTTTTAATTTCACCTTTTAAGTATTATCCTTTCCTATTAAAATGGTCCTGTGCCCTCTCTCTATGTATACCTGTAAACATATATACACACATTCACACATGTATTCATATGCCCATATACGCTTCTTCAACTATTTTCATACTGAGAAAAGTTTCATCTGTTACAATTATCATTTTTCCATGTAGGAATGTAAATAGTTCAACTTTGTTAAGTTCCTTATGATTTCTTTTTCCTCTTTATCTTCTCAAGCATCTCTTGCTTCTTGTGTCTGAATGTCAAATTTTCTATTCAACTCTAGTTTTTTCCTCAAGAATGCTTGAAAGTCCTCTATTCCACTGAATGACCATATTTTTCCCTGAAACAAGATACTCAGTTTTGCTGGGTAGGTGACCCTTGGGTTCATTCCCAGCTCTTTTGCCTTCTGGAATATCATATTCCATGCCCTTCTATCCCTCAATGTAGAAGCTGCCAGGTCCTGGGCTATTCTGATTGTGTTTCCACAATATTGAAATTGTTTCTTCCTGGCTGCTTGGAGTATTTTCTCCTTGATCTGGGGATTCTGGAACCTGGCTATAATATTCTGGGAGTTTTCTTTTTGGGATATTTTTCAGGAGGTGATCTGTGGATTCTTTCAACCTCTATTTTGCCCTCTGGGTCTAAAACATCAGGGCAATTTTCCTTGAGAATTTCTTGAAGGATGATTTCTGGGTTCTTTCTTTGATCATGGCTTTCAGGTAGTCCAATAATTTTTAAATTATCTCTCCTGGATCTATTTTCCAGGTCAGTGGTTTTTCCCATGAGATATTTCACATTGCCTTCTATCCTTTCATTTGTTTGGATCTGTTTAACAGCATCTTGATTTCTCATAAAGTTACTAGCTTCCATTTGCTCCAGTCTAATTCTGAAGGAATGATTCTCCTCAGTGAGCTTTTGAGATTCTTTTTCCATCTAGCAAATTGGGCTTTTTAAGGCATTCTTCTCCTCATTGCCTTTCTGAGCCTCTTTTGCCATTTGAGTTAGTCTATTTTTTAAGGTGTTATTTTCCTCAGTCAGGCTGTTGATTCTCATTTCATACTTTTCTTGCATCTTTCTCATTTCTCTTCCCAATTTTTCCTCCACTTCTCTTATCTGCTTCTTAAGGTCCTCTATGGCCTGAAACCAGCTCATATTTTTCTTGGAAGCTTTTGGTGCAGGAGTTCTGACCTCCCAGTCCTCCTCCTGTTCCATGTTTCAATCCTCTTTACCCCCCAAAATAGGAGTCTAGTGTTGAATTTTTCTGTTTGTTTTGCTTCCTTTGCCTGGTCATGTTGCCACTCAATTACTTGACTTTTGGGCTTGTTGCCATGGTAGGACTTTGCCACCAGCTAGGGGAGCTTCCGTCCCAAATGCTGGGGTTTTCTCGGCTGCTGGAGGTATTAGTTGGGTGCCCTCTCTGAAGCCTCGACACACTCTGGCAAGCTGGTCACACACCCCAAGACCTCCACCCCAGACCACAAACCAGATCCAAGAAGGTTAAAGCAAGAGCTAGACTGGTCTCTGGTCCCCCTACAATCCTCAGGCCAGGAACTGAAGCTACAACATGGTGGGCTGCACAGGCTACTCAGCGGCTTCTTGCCCCCAGGGAAAGAGGCTGATGCTTCCAAAGTCCATAGGGCACTGACCTCTCACTTTGTCCTTGGCATCTATGTGTTGTTCATTCTGGAAACGCCATGGCTGCTGGTGTTCTGGAGTCCCTCCAGCAGGCTGCTGGTCCAGCTGCCCTGGGCCTAAAAGCTCAGACTCTCCTGGGCCTGGGCTCAGCTCCCAGAGCACTGTGCTGGCCGCTCCCTGCTGAGTGGCCAGGCTGTCCTCAGTGGGAGGTTATGGGAGGTTGGCTTCTCTGTGTCATTTTGTGGGTTCTGTAGCTCCAATTTGTTCAGAGTCTCCTTTTATACGGATTGGAAGTGGCGTGGGCCAGAGCTGTGCTGAAGTGCTGTTTCTACTCTGCCATCTTGACTCCACCCCCCACGCTATTTCTTGATTCAGAACTTTATGTTAACATTGGTCTCTGTTCCTGGTTGGGGGTAAGGGGATAGGGAGTGAAGAGGCACTATCTCAAACTTCAGGCTTTCTGCCTTGCTATTTTCAAAGCTAGTTCTGGGAGGTTGGAAGGTTTTGGTGCTTCTAAAATGGTGTGATCTGGAGAGACATGTAGTTGTTGCTCTCCTGATCTACACTCTAGTCCCTATGCAGGAAGGGACCCTGATCCCTCAAGTCTGGAAATAATACTGTTCCTTAACAGTACTGTCCCTGATCCTTGGGTATAGAAGTGATATTGCCCCTCAGGACTTCCACTCACTCTTGATTGAAAGTGCTACTCTTGGCCCTTGAACTCTGACCCAGAAGTGGGTATAGGCAATGGAGTTGCCAAATAGCATCTGGACCTGTGCCCAGTGCTAGCCAGGTGTCCCCTGTGATCTCTTCCTGACCATTTACCAGGTATCCTTACTGTCTCTGACTTGAACACTCCTGAAGCTGCTGCTGCTTCTGTCACTACCACATAGAACCACCACTGGAGTATCGTCCACTTGGACTCCAGGCCAGCCTGTACCCCCATGTCACAAATCTCTTTTTCCAACCTATGTTATCTTAGGCTTAAAGAATGTCTCACTCTGACTTTTGACTCTGTCACTCTAGAATTCAATTCAATGCATTATTTTAATGTTGTTTGAAGGTAAATGTTGGGAGAGCTCAGCTGAGAGTTTTCTCTACTTCACCATCTTGTTTCCCACCCTGAAAGTTGCTATCTCTTGCTTTAAGGATATCCAGGAAAGAGGCAGCTAGGTTGCACAGTGAATAGAGCACCAGCCCTGGAATCAGGATGACCTGAGTTCAAATCCAACCTCACAAACTTGATACACTCACTAGCCGTGTGACCTTGAGCAACTCAATTGTCCAGCCTTCCCTCCTCCAAAAAGAAAAAAAAAAAATTAAGAATGTCCAGGGAAGGCGATACCACTCTTCCCTTGACCACCTTGTTGACAGACCTCCAACTTCACTGAAATTTTTCTTCCTTCTCTCCTCTGATCCCACTTCCTCTGTTTAGGTTTTCAGAGAATATCCTTGAGACACGGAGAAAGCACAAGGGCTCTTCTGGTCTTTTGTAAAGCCAGTTTCCCTTCATGCCTCCCCTGAAGGACTGAATCATTCTATTTGATTCCTTTTCATTCCTCCTCATTCACTGTGCTGACACAGGCTAACCTTGCCAGTGGGTGAGCTTCATGATCAGAGACCCTAGGAACATCAGAGTTGGACAGGGCTATAGAGATGATCTAGTACAATCCCCTCCAAAACGCACTGATGTCAAGGCTTTAGCCCAGGTGAAAGAGCTAGTTGGTGGCAAGACCAGAACAAAAATCCAGGTCTCCTCACCTTATCACTGTCCATTTTCTATAACTCTCCCCAAAACAGCTAAGTTAACTAGTATTTCATTCTCCTCCCTTCATATTACAGGGCTCACCTACCTTTTGGAAATGTCAATTATTCCTGCCTCGGGAGATGCAGATTTTGCTACTGGTCTCCCTCTGCCTCCTTTTAACCTCCCACTCTCTTCCTTGCTTCTCTATTTGCTCAATAGTCCTTGCCCTACCCTCCACCTACAGTCTTTAATTAATGCCCAATCAGATTTTTTTCTCCTGTTTTCTTTGTGGTCACTTTGTTCTATCTCCCAATCTCAGTCACAGTGTTATCTATCACAGTTATCTATCACTGCCCAAATAGGGTTGTCTCTATTTATAAATGCTATGTCCCAGAGCAATCAGCAGTTTAGGTCCCTGCACAGATCAAAAGTATAAATGGGTGGGTTTGGGGGCACAGTTAATTCATTTCAGGGTATCACTATTTAGCAGAGAATGAATTTCATTGGCAGTTAGGAGACTTGGCTTCAAAGGCTGGCATCATCAGTTTACTGTGTAGCTTTGGGTGAGTCGTTTTACCTTTTGAAGCTTCAGTGTGTCTATCCACAAAATGGAAAATAAAATATATATATATATATATATATATATATATATATATATATATATATATATATATATATATCCTACCTTTTTCCTCTTATAGAAGGATTTAATAATACTTGTAAAAGTCCTTTGAACTCCTCAGAAGAAAGGTCCTATTAGAATCAAGAGGTCAGTGTCTTAGTTTAAGAGAAACAGTCTGGTTACCAAAGAAAGAGCACTGGATTTTGAGTCAAATCCTGGTTCTAACATTTATTGCATATCCTTGGATAAGTCTCTTTAGCCTCAGTTTACACATCTATAAAATAATATAATGGCAATTCCTACTTCAGAGTTGTGGTGAGAAAGCACTTTGTAAACCTGAAAGCGTTACAAAATAGAGAGTGATGATAACAGTGAATAATTTGCCTTGATTGGCACAAGCTTCCTAGGCTGGCTGAGGGTAGAAAGTAGTCACTTAACTTAGTCTTAGCTTGGCTAAAAATATCCCCACCATCCTTGGAAAATAGGGATAGTCATTAAAAAGTATTCCAAATTCTGCTCCATCCCATGACATTAGCTACTAGCCTCTAGTTTATTACCTTTTTTCTATAAGAACAACAAAAAAATCAGAGCCCTTAGTCCCTAAGAGGTCATTAAAATAGAGGATTTTCTATATGTAAGGGACTTTATAAGTCAAATTCATTTTATTTTTATTTTATTTTTAAATTTCTTTTCTTTTCTTGCTTTTTGGAAGAAGGAGGGCAGGGTAGTTGGGGTTAAGTGACTTGCCCAAGGTCACACAGCTAATAAATGTGTCAAGTGTCTGAGGCTGGATTTGAACTCAGGTCCTCCTGACTCCAGGGCCAGTGTTCTATTCACTGCGCCACCTAGCTGCCCTTCAAATTAATTTTATATGCAGAAATGAATGCCTAGAAAAGTTAAATGACTGGTCCAAAGTCACACAGTTAACAGAAGCAGGATTTCACTCTGTCTCCCAACTCACTGTCAGGGAAATATGTTATCTTGAAAGGATGAGAGTTTTTTTTTCCCCCAAATTTGGGATGGGACACAAAAGGGGAATAGGAAATGCAATGTTCACTTCCCTAAAGAAGATCTCTTTGGGTATACCTAAAGCTTCCCTTTCCTTTCCCCCTTATCGCCATGGCATCTAAACCTGGGGGCAATCTAATACTACCCAGTTCACGTTTCTCTGTAAAGAAGATGGCAAACTCAACCTTGTCTTTCTGTGACAGAGCTGTGATTATATGGAGTAAGAAAACTCTAGAATAGGTTTTGGGGTATTGTTCTATTTTGTTTCTTTTTTTAGGATGCTGAGTTTTCAAGAATGAGGAAAGCCTCTAAACTCTACCTAAAGGATGCTCGAACTGGATCTCAGTAAGTTGCAGGCTTTATGATGCCCTACTTTGGGCTGAGTCTGTTAACAATCTGCCTTGTATAGTGGAAAAGGATGAGTTATATCAGGGACTTTCTTTCCTAATCAAGGTTGCAAAGACTCTTAGTGTTGATTCTGGCATAAAAGAGTCTCCCCACCTACCATCACAAGATTTTTTCTGAGATGAACACCTTGTTCTACTCTGGCTAGTATGTGGGCTTCTATGTCCTGAACTGGCTAAAACTTTCCCCTGGGCACTTCCTGGGTCAGGCCCAAGAAGTACACATGATGTCCAGGGACAGTTCAATCTGAAACTTGGAAATCAAGAAACTCACCTGAGATGGGATCTTTGCCAACTCTTGATCATGGGCTAGGCTTCCTCATAGATTTGAGCATGACAGTTTACCAGGCTTGCAGAATTATCCACTGGCCTTCCAAATTTCCACTGGCCCAGACCCATCCTTTCTTTCTGACACGTGATTCTTTACTGCTCCTCATCTCACTAGGCTAAAAGAAGTAATTCAAGCAACTTCCTATATTGCCAGCATTTTCAACGAGGTCCCTCCCAAACAGGTCCCTTCCCAAAAACTTCATTAAAACTGCTTTCCAAAAATGTCTTTTAAAAGGGACAGAAAGGACAGGCAGGGCTTACTGAATTTCTTTTCATCCTGATGCCTGATGTCCCTTAGGCCTTGGTCACATGTTCATTCACCAAGCTACCATTATGATCTTCTTGAGACTATGGCCAAATATGCTATTAGCATAGCATTCTAGCAGTGAACTGAGTTTGTTAAGGAATTTATTAATTAATGCAAAGACAAGCTCAATGCAAAGTCCCTGGTGAACCAGAAAAGGCTGAACTTTAATCCCCCTTCCACTGATGTCCTCAGCCCTAAGAAGGCAAGGGGGAGGGGAGGAAAAGGAGGGAAGAACAGAGATGGTCATTTGTTTTCCTTTCCTACTCAAACCCAAAGAGAAGAGCATCCCTCACCACAATAGTTGAAGTCTCCATCTATCGCACTCTCTCCCCTCCCTGGATTTCCTGCAGCTTCTGTTCAGCCCCAGAGTTTGGCATTCCATCCAGGAACAGCCACGACAAATGCTATTTGTTGTTGCCATGGGGACCCAGGGCCTGCAAGAGACCTAGGACTCCATGCTTAAAATGCCAAAACAGCCTGACCCACTTTTTCTCCCCTTTAAGATGACAAAATAAAACTTTGCTTGGAGCCTGCCAGGACAGAAAGATGGGCCAGAGCCTTTGTTATCTCACTGGATGAGTTGAAGTTGGGGTTGGGGGAGGGGGGTGGGCATTCAGCAGGCAGGATTGTGTCATCTTTTGTTTGTACAGATTGTGTTTTTGTACTGATCCACTATCAGGAGTAGAACACACATCTATATCTCTTCTAGTCATGATCATTGGCTGACACTAAGCCAATCACATCCTTGTCCCATTTTTCTTGTGACACAGAGCACACATTAAAGGCAGCTGGCAACATGGGACCAACTGTCCTTTCTCACAGAAGCAAATCTATGATAAACCTGGCATCATGCTCTAACCAAATAAGCTAACCATTAGGAAATGGTCTAGAAGAGCCACGAGGGAGACAGAGGAGATCTGGGAAAAGAGAATCATGAAGAAGCTTGATGGGGAAACCTAATCCCCACAGAGCTGATCTCACCAGGATCCATCATGGAATCCTACAGTAGATGGGAGTGAGACTCTGGCTTGAGATAGGAAGAATACAAAATACGAAATAAGAAGTGCCCTTGGACGATCCCAGCTTGGTGGGTAGGAAACAGATAAGTAAGAGGATGGGAGGAACCATTGCCATCTTCTCTAAGGAGAAACAGTCTACAGAAAAAAATTCCTAAAACTTGGTTTGCAATCCACAAAGACAAATAAGTATTCATTGCCACTGCAGCCAAGGCAATACAGAATGAGCTAACACTTTAGCAGAAAAAGATTTAGGTGGATCTTTGGGAAAAACACCTAAACTAACTCTCCAGATATTGGAGTATTTATTACCCAGACAGAATCTCATATGCTAGAGATCTTTAATCGGAAGCAAACATAGGGATGATTTTAGTAGCATTCTTCCTGAAGTCAGGGCAATAGACTAGAACAGGAGCTGTTAACCTTTTTTGTGTCAAAGAATCCTTTGCAAATCTGGTGAAGTTTGTGGGACCCTTCTTGGAATAATGTTGATAAATGTATAAAATACATAGGATTACAGAGGAAATGAATTATGTTGAAATAGTTATCAAAAATACTTTTTATAAGTTTGCAGACCCACGGTTGAGTCCCTGGATTACTTGATATTTAGTGGTCTCTTCCAGCTGCAGAGCTCTGCTTCCGTGTAACTTCCACCTATTTCTTTTGGCTCTGCCTCTGCATCTGCCTCACCCATCTCCCCCCAAATAAGCAAAATATAATGCTGCGATGTATCAGAAGTAGAATAAGTCAAGGGACCCTGGGTCCTGATGTAGAATTATGCGCATAACCTTGGGCAAGCCACTTCTTCTGACCCTCAGTTTTCTCCTCTGTTAAACTGAGAGGTTTGTCAAAAATTAATGTTGCGGGGGGGGAGGGGCGGCAGAGTAGAAACAGCACTTCCAAGGCGCTCTCCCCCACACCACTTCCAAACCATGTAAAAGGTGGACTCTGAACAACTTCTGGAGCTCCAGTACCCAAGAACGACACAGAGAAGCTAACCTCCCTCTGAGGACAGCCTGGCAGCCCTGCAGGGAGCTGGGAACCAACAGTGCAGCCCCGCCTGAGTTGCGGTTTTAGCCCCAGGGTGGCCTGGCCAGCAGCCAGCTGAAGGGACCCCAGAACACCAGCAGCTGTGGAGATTCCAGAATTATCAACACAGATATGCCTAGAACAAAGTGAGAGGTTAGTGCCCTTTGGACTTTGGGACCAGTATTTGGGGAACATGTCAGCTTCTTCCCCTGGGGGTGAAAAGTGGCTACAGAGACATAGCACAGACGCCATTTTGCAGCTTCAGTGGCAGCTTCAGCTCCTGGTCTGCAAACTGTAGGGAGATCCAGCGATCAGTCTTGGGGGATAATCGCTCTTGCTTTAACCTCCCTGGATCTGGATTTTGGTCTGGGGGGGGGGGGGAGGTCATGGGGTGGGTATCCAGCTTGCTGGAACATGTGGAGACTTCACAGAGGCCAACCAACTAATACCTCCGGAAGTTGTGAAGACTCCAACGTTTGGGACAGAAGCTCCCCTGTCTGTTGGCAGAATCCTGCTGTGGCAACAAGCCCAAAAGTCAAGTAACTAAGTGGCATCATGCCTAGGCAAAGGAAACAAAATAAACAGAAAAATTCAACATTAGACTCCTATTTTGGGGGCAAAGAGGATCGAAGCATGGAACAGGAGGAGGACTGGGAGGTCAGAAATCCTGCACCAAAAGCCCCAAATGAAAATATGAGTGGGTTACAGGCCATAGAGGACCTTAAGAAGGATTTTAAAAACCAAATAAGAGAAGTGGAGGAAAAATTGGGAAGAGAAATGAGAAAGATGCAGGAAAAGTATGAAATGAGAGTCAACAGCCTGACTGAGGAAAATAACACTTTAAAAAATAGACTAACTCAAATGGCAAAGGAGGCTCAGAAGGGCAATGAGGAAAAGAATGCCTTAAAAAGCCCAATTTGCTAGATGGAAAAAGAATCTCAAAAGCTCACTGAGGAGATTCATTCCTTCAGAGTTAGACTGGAGCAAATGGAAGCTAGTGACTTTATGAGAAATCAAGATGCTGTTAAAGAGAGCCAAACAAACGAAAGATTAGAAGGCAATGTGAAATATCTCATGGGAAAAACCACTGACCTGGAAAATAGATCCAAGAGAGATAATTTAAAAATTATTGGACTACCTGAAAGCCATGATCAAAGAAAGAACCTAGAAATCATCCTTCAAGAAATTCCCAAGGAAAACTGCCCTGATGTTTTAGACCCAGAGGGGGAAATAGAGGTTGAAAGAATCTACCAATCACCTCCTGAAATAAGATCCCAAAAAGAAAACTCCCAGGAATATTATAGCCAGGTTCCAGAATCCCCAGATCAAGGAGAAAATACTACAAGCAGCCAGGAAGAAATAATTTCAATACTGTGGAAACACAATCAGAATAGCACAGGACATGGAAGATTCTACACTGAGGGATTGAAGGGCATGGAATATGATATTCCACAGGGCAAAAAACCTGGGATTAAAACCAAGAATCACCTACCCAGCAAAACTGAGTATCTTGTTTCAGGGGAAAATATGGTCATTCAGTGGAATAGAGGACTTTCAAGCATTCTTGATGAAAAAACCAGAGTTGAATAGAAAATTTGACATTCAGACACAAGAAGCAAGAAATACTTCAGAAGGTAAACAGGGAAAAGAAATCAAAAAGAACTTATCAAAGTTGAACTATTTACATTCCTACATGGAAAAACAATAAATGTGACTGATGCAACCTTTCTCAGTAGGAAAATAATTGAAGAAGGGTATATGGGCATATGAATACATATGTGAATGTGTGTATACATGTTTACAGGTATACATGGATAGAGGGCACAGGTTGAATTTGCTGGGAAGGGATGATACTTAAGGGGTGAAATCAAGAGGCGAGAGAGGAATGTGGCAAGAGGAGATGGGGAGAGACAGGGTAGGGTAAACTATCTCATGTAGAAGAAGCAAGGGGAAGTGGCTACAGGGGAGGGGAAGAACAGGAAGGCAAAAAGGCAAAACCATATTCTCATTGAATTTGGCTCAGGGAGAGAATGACATACATACTAAATGGGATATCTCACCCTGCAGGAGAGTAGGGGGAAGGGGGATGAGAGGGGAGGATAATGGAGGGGAGGGCATTCTAGGGGGAGGGGAGGTTGGAACTACCCACTTTTGAAGAGGGACAGGATCAAAGTAGGGAATGGACCAGGTGGGGGGTGGGAGGGAAATATAAGCAGTCTTTTACAATATATCCACTATGGTAATGTTTTGCATAGCTGTATAAGTACAACACATACTGAATGGCTTATCTTCCCAAAGGGAGTGGGTGACAAGGAAGGAAGGGAATGGATCTGAAATTCAAAGTTTTAAAATGAAATGTTTCAAATATATATATAAATACTATTATTAATACTATTTTACATGTAATTGAGAGATAAGATGTGCAGGCATTGGGGCACAGAGATTCACCTTGCCCTAATGGAGAAGTCGAAGGGGATATGGGAGAAGATATGGGAGAGAGCAGATTGGATGAGGGGATATCATGTGGGACTGCTATTCTGGGGTGGTGGGTAGGGGGAAAATGGGGATAAAATTGTAACTCAAAATCTGGCGGAAATGAATGATGTAAACCAGAAGTTAATAAAGCATTTGTTTAAAAAAAGATTTTTAAAAATTAATGTTGTGTAATTAGAATGGTCAAGCTTAGGCCCAGAGAAGAACTGAGGAAATGCATCTCTCTCCCCTTTTTGCAGAGATGGGGAACTATGGGTCATGGCTTATATGCTGTTGGTTTTGCTGAGTTGATTTTCCCCCCTCTTTATTTTTATATTTTTGGCAAAAAAAAAAATGATGGTTCACTGGGTAGGGGTGAAGAGAGGGA
The DNA here is from genome assembly GCA_011680675.1 of Gymnobelideus leadbeateri. Taxonomy (NCBI): domain Eukaryota; kingdom Metazoa; phylum Chordata; class Mammalia; order Diprotodontia; family Petauridae; genus Gymnobelideus; species Gymnobelideus leadbeateri. The sequence continues at coordinate 184,975 of WOXC01007091.1, forward strand.
CAGAACAGAAAATAAAGGGGATGTTAACATAAAGGTGTCAATAAAAATAGAGACTTATTTTTTTTAAAAAAATGCATTTCTCTCATTGCAGAGGCCTATGAATATAATATACTGCATACGCAATCAAATAGAAAAGGGAGTCACAAGCAGACCAGGAGTTCTCCAGGGAAGGACACAAATAAAAAACAAAGGGGATGGGCATTCTTATCCTGACCTGCTGGGTGATTCTACATCTTTCTGTGTACCCATATTACCATTCTGCAACTAGAATAACAATGTCATCCTGCTTCACCGAATGGTGAGAAGGAGGGACTCATCAAGAAGGAAACCAATTAAAGTTCTTTCCCCAAAATAAAGTGCTTCCTCTAATTGCTTGACAACTACACAGGAGTTATGGGTAGGAATGTGATTTCCTGGCCTGAAATGAACATGGTTTTTCAAGTCTGCCCTTTGTGCTGACAAAGACAAAAGGGGGAGGCTGGAGCTGTAGAGAATGGATGTTTTTCACATCTTTATCCAGTCTCTACAGGGCCAGAGGCTCAAAGAATTAAAGATCATCTAACCCAACCAGTTCATTTCACAGCTGAGGAAACTGAGGCCCCAGGAAGTTAAATTACTTACCAAAAGTCAGACAAGTAGTAAATAGAAGAACTGGGGCTAGGGGCTCAACCTAGGTCTTTGTGTTATATATCCAGTGTCCTTTAGTTTATACTCTTACCAGTAGCCGCAGGAAATATTTTAAGTCTAACATTAAGAAAAACTTCCTGAAGAAAGCAAGCCTATTTTTCCTGAAACAGAGGAAGATCCTTGAATGTACTTTCTCTGAAATTGTCAGTAAGAAGACAGACAAGTGGGACCACAGTTGCCTAGAGGCAAGGTACTGGACAAAATGACCCAGAATCTTATAGCATCAGAAGGGGTCTTCGAGGGCAGCGTCAGCCTTCAGTGCATTTATCTCCTCCTTAGCAACTCTGTCTGACCAGTGGTTCTCTTAAACTCTTCTAATGTTAGGTCTCACTAGCTCATCAAGGTACCATTTGGGGGCAACTCTAAAGAAACCTTCAAATTTTCATCGGCTATGATTCTGTAAGGCTTCTAGTCTCCAGGGATCAATGATTCAATTATTCCAATTCAATTCATATTTAACTCTTACTATGTACCTATCATTACTCCAAAGTTCCTTGATGACAAGAGCCATTTAAACTTCATTTTGCATCTATCAGAGCATCTGTTAACAGCACCCAGCAACAAGGTAGGCATTAAAATATTTTTTGAGCTGTCTTGACACTGAACTATTTCTAATTATGGAGTCTGTCCTGGACAGTCCAGAAACGTCACCTCTTGGAAATGGAGTGCTATGAAGACAAAAAGAACCCAAGCTCTGTCAGGAAGTAGCAGGCAGGGAAATGGAATTCAAACTGAGCCCCAAACACTAACTGTGTGACTCTTGGCCAATCACTTGACCCCTGCCTTGGTTTCCTCATCTGTAAAATAGGAAATAGTAACAGCACCTGATTCACAGGGTTATCGTGAGGATTAAATGAGATATTTGTAAAGTGCTTTGCAAGCCTTAAAGGGCTATGTAAATGCTAGCTCTTATTGTTATTATTATTAACAATAACACATACATATATACATACTCACAGTAAATTTCTATTCTAATTTCAGTTATAGTGTAACTACCCACTAAAACAAACTCCAGGGCTTGATCTTATGAAATATAAGCTCCATGAATTCCAGGTGTTGTCCTCAAGGCCACAGCTGTGTTCCAATTATGAACAGGATCTGAAGAACATATAATCCTACTTCTACCACTTACTAACTGTAAACATGGGTGAATCATGGGGTTTCAGTTTCCTCACTGATAAAATGAGGAGGCTGGACTAGATGACCTACAAGGTAAAATCCTATACTTCCAGGAGCCTCTACCCTGATCTTAGGGATCAGCGCATCCTGTATTACTGGCTACTGAATAAAAAATTTAAAAATCCAGTGTTGAATTCACCTAAAGTTTCTCATGCTCTTAGGTATTTAATAAGCTTGTATATGTTAGCAGAGCTAGAGTGAGACACTAGACAGACCAGCAACTTAGATGTTGGAATATATGGTTTCTTCTAGGTTTGCCTCGCTATCCAAAATGAGATATTTCGGGGGGAAAATTGTTTCCTCTATTTGAGTTTCAGGTTCTCATCAGCAAAACAAGAACACTGTTACCCATCTCCTTCAGATAAGGAAAGCCAAGGAGAATAAAAAGATGTCAAGAGGGTCTTTGGGGCCTTGGAAGAGGTATTATGATGACAGAAAAGTTTTTTTAAAGAGTAGTAGCATAATCATAGGAAGGGGGAAATGGCTAGCAATAGTTCTACTAAAAATAGAAAAGGGGTTTTTAGTGGACTTCAGAGACAATGAATCAGTCAAAAAGTGAGAGTGGTCAAAAAAACTATTCTGAAACTTGGCTGAAACAAGGTTCAGAACAAAGAAGATGGTCCTGCATTCTGCCCAAGACACTGCACATCTTGAATATCATGTTCCCTTCTAGGTGCTACATTTTAAGAAGGACACTAACCAATTCTAATTGCATCCAGAGGAGAGACAATGCCCTAAGAGAATCAGTAAAAAATACCGGTGACGGTGACATTCTTCTATAATTCTTGCAATCGAGGAGGCTGAAGCTGGTGGACCTCTGAAGCTTGGAAGTTCTGACCAACCACTGCACTAAGTCTGGAACCAATATAATGAACCTCCAGGAGCTGGGGGATCCCACGGTACATGAGGAGGGGTGAACCAACCAGGCTGAAAACAAAACAAGTCAAAGCTTCCATACCGATCCTCAGTAGGATTAGGCCCATAAGTAGACACTAACCGTCTAGCCAGAGTAATCTAAAAAAAAAAAAAATCCATTCTCAAAAAAAATAAAATAAGATAAAATGCTGGGAATGTCAAGCAGTAAAGAAGAAGACACTGGCTGCCTCTGTTTTCTGAAACCAAGCAAAACAAGTCAATTCCCTCTTGCACATAACATAGCCCTTTAAACACTTGAAGGTAAATGTAATGTCCTCTATAAGCCTCCACTAGTCCTTTTCCCTGGTTTCAGGTAGTAGGGTAGAGTCCTTGAGAAAAGTGAAAGATATTAATATCTTTGTCAAAAGTTCTCCAGAAAAAGAAATTCTATCGCCTCCTGCTCCTATTCTTCCCAGGGTCTCATAATGCTGTCAGTAATGTCTTAGCATCTAATCTAAATAGTTTAGAATTATATTTAAGACTTGTTTGGGCTCCTGCAGAGGGAGAGCAGTGGTGACCACCCTTCACTCTCTATGGTACAGCCTTTACTCGTTGCCATGCCCATTGTTCTCCTGATTCAGACCTTTGACACCAGAGCTACATTTATATGCTTTACAATGTACAAAGCACTTTACACAGAGTATCTCACTTGATCCACTCAACAACCCTGTGAATAATCATGATGATGAGAGCTAACTTTACAAATACTTATGTTGTGCTAAGCACTGTAGTGATTACTCTACAATTATTATCTCACTTGATCCTCACAACAACCCTGGGAAGTAGATTATTATTATTATCCCCATTTTACAGATGAGGAAACAGAAGCAAAAAAAAAAAAGAGCTTGTGACTTACCCAAGGTCACACAGCTAGTGTTAGAGCCTGCGTTTGAATTCAGGTCTTCCTGACTCCAAGCTTCATGTTCTATCCACTTCATCACCTAGCTGCTACCTACCTACTATGAAATAGACCCTATATGTATTATTATGCCTATTTTACAGATAAGAAACTGAGTTAAATGACTTGCCTAGGATCACACAATTACTAAGTCTCAGAACCAGGATTGTAGTGGCATTGAATCTGGTCTCCCTGCCTCCAGTCTCACTACTCCAATCCATCTTCTACACTGCTATACCTTACACCTATCAGATTGACTAATATGACCAAAATGGAAAATGATAATGTTAGAGAAGATGTGGGAAAATTGAAACAGTGATGCATTGTTGGTAAAGTTGTGAACTGATCCAACTAGTCAGGAGAGCAATTTGGAACTATGCCCAGACAGGAATCAAACTTTGCATACCCTTTGATCCAGCAATAATGCCACTAGTAGGTTTTAACCCAAAGAGATCATAAAAAATGGAAAAGAACTCACATGTACAAAAATATTTATAGCAGCTCTTTTTGTGGTGGTAAAGAATTGGAAATTGAGGGGATGCCCATCAATTGGGGTATGGCTGAACAAGTTGTGGCATATGAATGTAATTGAATACAATTGTTCTATAAGAAATGATGAGCAGGCAGATTTCAGAAGAACTTGTAAAGACTTACATGAACTGATGATGCTGAGTAAAGTGTGCAAAACCAGGAGAACATTATACAAAGTAACAGTAACACTGTGTGAAGATCAAATATGATTGACTTAACTCTTATCAGCAATACAATGATTTAAGACAATTCCAAAAAACTCATGACAGAAAATGCTATCCACATCCAGAGAAAGAACTATGGAGTCTGTATGCAGATTGAAGATTATTTTTTTCATGGTTTTTTCCTTTTGTTCTGATTCTTCTGGACTAATGTGGAAATATGTTTAATATGATTGTATAAGTATAGCCTATATCAGATTGCTTGCTGTCTTGGGAGGGAAGAGGGGAGAAAGAGAGAAAAAAATTTGGAACTCAAAATCCTATAAAAGGGAATATGGAATACTATCTTCACATGTAATTGGAAAAAATAAAATACTATTAAATGGGAGGGAAAACAAATTTATTCCCCTAATAAATAAACCTGTTTATGTTTTGCCCCTTCTCAAAAACTTGTAATGGATTCCCTATTGCTTCTATATTAAAACACCAATTCTTTATCCTGACTGAGTTTATTCTGACTAAGGCTGTCCAGTCTGGCTCTAAATTACCTACTATCTTTGGTCCACACTACTCTCCTCCAGGAATATAACTTTCATTTAAACTAGACTAGAAGCCACTCTCTGATACTGACAGAACCTCTTAAGGAAGAACAAAAGTTGAGACAAGGGCTCATCAGCATGAACTTGGTGGCACCAATGCCATGTGAAAGAAACTGGTAAGTATGAACCCACTGTTCCCAGCTGGCATCAGGATGAGCAAGACCCAAGTTCTCTCCCCTTACAGCACTGCCTTCCTTGTCTCACCCAAATGCCACCAGGCAAGAAGTTACACCAAGGCGAGGTTCTGAGGTCTGGTGACTTTTGAAAGAACCCTAGTTCTCACAATGCAGCCAAAGAAGCTGCTCCTCCTCATATGGTTAGCAGATTAGGAACAGTAATAGAGTATCTAGGTATATTCCTTGGTCAACCTGGAATTGCATCAGCTGAGCGTTCTGCCCATTCTCATAAGGGCTGGGCTCATTGGCTAGGACCAGGACTTCTTTACATATATATTATCCACAAAGAGCACTGGCTTTACATTCAGGGAATCAGGGGTTTTGTTTGATTTCTGCTTCTTACTACCTATGACCTTGGCCAAGTTGCTTACCAAATCTGTTTAGTCATTTTTCAGTCTTGTCTGACTCTTTATGACCCAATTTGGGATTTTCTTGGCAAAGATACAGGAGTAGTTTACCATTTCCTTTTCCATTTTATTTTAGGGAGGAAACTGAGGCAAACAGGGTTAAGTGACTTGCCCAGGGTCACACAGCTAGTAAGTATCCAAGGCCACATTTGAACTCAGGGAAGATGAGTCTTCTTGACTCCAGGTTTGGAACTCCTATTCACTATACTACCTAGCTTCCCTTAGCCAAAAAATAGCCAAGGTATAATGGATAAAATGGAGAATTGGGAGACTGTGAGAGCTGGATTCAAATCTTGGCTCTGATGTTTACTACCTATGTGAGTATGGGCTAAGTAAGTCACTTAATCTTTGTGATGCTCAGTTCCCTAATCTATAAAATGAGGATATTACTATTTGTACCTGACTTACAAAGTTACTGTCAGGAAAGCATTTTGCTATCCTTAAAGCGCCATCCTAATATAAATTATCATTAATGACAAATGTTCGCCTCTCTCGGCCTTGATTATTTACCCACAAAATGAAAGGGTTATTCTAAGTCAAGGGTTCTTAATGTAAGATCTATGAACTTTTTTTTTTTAATATTTTAACAACTTTTGTTTTTTCGGTTCATGATGTCATTTGGGATTTTTTTTGGCAAAGATACTGGAGTAGTTTGCCATGTCCTTCTCTAGTTCATTTTTACAGATGAGGAAATCACTGGCAACCCAGAGTCAGTAAGTGTCTGAGGCCAGATTTGAACTCAGGTCTTCCTGACTCTAGTGCTCTATCCATTGAACCACCTAGATACCCATTTTATTTTATTTTGCTTTTTGGAGGGCAATTGGGGTTAAGTGACTTGCCCAAGGTCACACAGCTAGTTTTTGTGTTAAGAGCCTGAGGCCAGATTTGAACTCCAGTCCTCCTGACTCCAGGGCCAGTGCTCTATTCACTCTGCCACCTAGGCACCCCAATACCCATTTTAACACCTACTTTTTTTTTTTACTTTTAAAAAATTAACAGAAACCTTTTTTCTCTCCTCCTCACCTCATTAGAAAAAATGGGGGGACCAGCTAGGTGGCACAGTGAATAGAGCACAGGCTCTGGAGTCTGGAAGACCTGAGTTCAAATTGACCTCAAACATTTGACACATAACTAGTAGTGTGACCTTGGGCAAGTCACTTAAATCCAAATGTCTTGCCTTCCCCCCTCCAAAAAAAAAAAAGAAAGAAAAACAAATTCATTGTTACAGATATATATATATATATATATATATATATAGTCAGCCAAAACAAATTCTCTCATTGGCTGTGTTTAGTAAAAATGGTTTCCTTTGTAATCCTATCTATTTTTCGGAAATAACAATATCATTCCAAGAAGGGATCCCTAGGCTTTAGACTGCCAGAGAAATCCAGGACACAAAAATGGTTAAAAAGTCCCTGAACGAGATAATCACTAAGATCTTTTCTAGCTCTAATCCAAACAATTTTAGGGTCACTCTTGATGCACTTCTCACCATCTAGCCTGCATCACGGTTATTGCGTAAAATTCTTTATCTCCCTATTAGATTAAAAGGTCCCTGAGTGTAGGGATTATGAAGTCTTTCATCTTTGTATTTCCCCAGTGTGCCATAGAGAGGAGGAAGTTAATCAATGTTTTTGAACTAAATTTAATTGAATTTCACAGTCTGAAGACACTAAAAGTACATTAAGTTCCCTTTACCCCAACTCCTTCTTCCTTACATAAAATAATTTTGATTCCTCTTGTCTAGAATCATTGAGACACAATTTTTAAAAATGCTAGAGGCTGGGAAAGTACATAGTTAATCAGTGCAATAGATAGCTTAACTTTCACAAAAGCTATACCTAGTTCAAATTTCCCTTTGACATCATGTCCCTTTAAAGATAAACTGAAGAACCACAGTATGTCTCATATGCCTTATGCTTCATTTTATAAAGCTTTTTACAGATGCACTGTTCAGTTATTCCTAAACACCTGATTTCTTGAAGAATTTCCTTTCTAATCCATCAATGCAAACTTAAAGTTAGCTGATGTAACCTAACAAAGTACCATTATGTTCTGGAACTAAGAAAGTGACCTTTCAACAAAACCATTGAAATGCAAAAAAAAAAAAAATCTTAGAAGAGACTTTAGAGATTATCTAGTCTACCCTTTCATATGACAAGTGAAGGAATGGCGACACAGGGAGGTTAAGGGATTTATCCCAAGTCACACAGCTAATTAATAACCAAGCCAAGACTAGAAACCAGATCCATTCCCATGCTATTTCCTCTGTATCCGGTTATTTCATAGGTTTCTCTTATTTGCCAATCTTTATTCATTTTTGAAGCTTTCTTTTGAATCTATAGCTGGATACCATTTTCTCAAGGAGGCACCAGATAATTTTCTTGTTTCAAGTCCAAATGTTCTCCCCAGCCCTTTTCTTTGATACCACAAACGCTTATGGAAACACACACACACACACACACACACACACACACACACACACACACACACACACACACACACACACCCTTGACACTGGTGGACCATCTCTACTGCCCTTGTATTCCTTTCCTCTTTCCCATCAGTCTCTGATACTAATGTGGCTCTTCTTGCCAAGGTCAAACTCTCTATATATGCCCTTGACCTCATACCTTCAGGTTTTCTCTACTAGACTGTATCCTCAATCATCCTCATCCTCCCCCCTCTAATCTTTCCTCTCTCTTATCTTCTAGTTCCTTTCTTCCTCCAAATCTCCTCCATGCTGAAAAAGATGTTCAAGTTCCCTATCTTTTTTTTTTCTTTGCAAATTTGGAAAGGGCTCGAAGGCAGAGCAATTGGGGTTACGTGACTTGCCCAAAGTAGTAGTAAGTGTGTAGCTAGTAAGTGTGTCAATGTGTCTGAGCTCAAATTTGAACTTGGGTCCTCCTGATGCCAAGGCCTGTCCCCTATTCACTCTGCCATCTAGCTACCCCTCAAGTTCCCTATCTTAAAAAATAATAATAATTCAAGAGACCCCATCATCCTCTGAAGCTCTAGCCTATACCTCTTCTTTTTCAGCCTAGAAAATGCTATCTATACTCCATGCTTCCTCTTCTCTCAATATTTAGTTTGTTGCAATCTAGTTTCAGACCTTATCACTCATAATCTCTCAGTTGCCAAATATGATGTTTTTTCAAGTCTTCATCAACCTTCTTGACCTCTCTGTGGCATTTCTCACTGTTGGCCATCCTATTTTCCTGTTTACTATCACTTCTCTGGGTTATTATCCAAATACATCTTCGCAGTATCCTTTGCTGTTTTATTATGTATATAATATGTGTGTATGTATGCATATGCATATAAAACAAAATATAGGGATACAATCCATACACAAACACATATATATGTAAACTAAAATACAAGGACTATATATATATGAAATAAAATATAGAGGCATATATAAAATAAAATATAGGAGTATATGTATATACACAAAAATATATGTGGGGCATATATAAAATAAAATGGGGAATATAAAATAAAATATAGGGGTATACACACACATATATATACATATGCATGTGTATATGAGTGTATAGCCTCTAAATGTAGCTGTCCCCCAAAACTTTGTACTGAACCTTCTTTTTCTCTATTCTCTCATCAACTCTCAATTAGTTATATATATATTGCATAATATTATATATCCATCCATACATATATGTATGCATGTGTATATATATATATATGCATATATATATATATCTCCTTTGTATATATATTCTTTGTATATATATCTCCAACCAGCTGCCAAATCTTGCTACTTTTACTTCTACAACGTCTCACACCTGCCCCCTTCCCTCTATTCACACAGCCACCACCTTATATTGGACCCAGGGCACCACCTTTCCCCTAGAAGACTCCAATAGCCTTTTAATTGATCTCTTTCAGGTTTCTCCCCATTTCAATTCAAACTCAATAGAGCTACCAGAATGACTGTCCCTAAGCTTACTGACCATGTCACTCCCCTACCTCACAAACTTCAGTGGCTCCCTATTGACTCTGCTATAAAAACAGAAACTCCTCTGTCTGTCTTATAAAGGCCTTCACAACCTACCTCCAAACTATCTCCCTAGCTTTATACATTACACATGAGCCCCTTCTCCTAACACTCTACAGTCCCACCTTCTCTTGCAATCCCTCCCTTCCACACACAACTCAAGCACTACCCTTCTCCATGGAGCCTTTCTTGGTCCCAACTGCCAGTGCCCTCTCTCCCTTACTGTCCCATATGTAACTACCTCATTTTTATTTTATACCTATTCTGTATACTTATCTATGTATATACAGTCTCCCTTTCCTCTTAGCTTTAGTGTAGAAAACTGGATAGAGTTCTGGGCCTACAGTCAAAAACACCTGAGTTCAAATCCAGGCTTCAGAGACTTAAGAGCTATGTGACCCTGGACAAGTAACCTAACCTCAGTTTCCTCATCTGTAAAATGGGCATGATAATAGCACCTACCTCCCAGGGTTGTCTTCATCAGGAAGCCTTCCATACTAATTTGCTGCTTTCCAAGGTAAATCTGAAGGACATACACTGCATATTAACCCTTGATCCCTTTTCTACACATATAAATCACTTTATTTATAATCATTTAACACAATGTCTGAAATGTTGTTTAGTTGTTTTCAGTCATTTCCAACTCTTCGTGACCCCATTTGGGGCTTTCTTGCCAGAGACACTAGAGTGGCCTACCATTTCCTTCTCCAGCTCATTTTACAGTTGAGGAAACTAAGGTAAACAAGGTTTAGTGACTTGCCCAGGGTCACCCAGCTAGTAAGCTTGTGAGGCTGAATATGAACTGAGGTTTTCCTGATTCCAGGCCTGGTATTCTACCCACTTAGCCACCTACCTACCCTGGCCTGGAACACAGTAGGTGCTTAATAAATACTTAATAAATTCCTTCCAATATGAATGTAAGCTTCTTAAGAGAAGAGATTATTTCCTTTTGTATGTGGGGGGCAGGGAAGAGGGAGGTTCTATATCCTCAGGACCTAACAGTGACTAGCACATAGTAGATATGTAATAAATGCTTACTAATGGAATAACTGAATGCATTCACATGACAGTTTCGGATTATCCTATAATTCTGGAAGTCAAAGTTTGCCTTTCCAGGGCAGACCAAACCCTGGCATCATGATATTACTCCCATATCTGCAACTTCCATTTTTAATTATTAACAAGACCTCCTCTCCTCTCCATCAGTCCCCTTTGCACCCTTGGTCTAGCCTCTTCCAGACTGGGAAACTGAGGCACCAAACAAGTTAAACTATAAAGCCCAAAGATAGGCACAAACATAATTATTAAGGATAGTACTATGTGTAGCTGTACATATATGTATATATTTTTTAAATCTGTGTATATGTATGCATGTATATATATAGATAGATAGAGAGATAGATAGATAGATGGGAGTATATGTGTAGAAAAAGGGACCAGGGGTTAATTTATGCAGTGTGTGTACCCTTGAAATTTACCTTGGAAAGCAGCACATTAGTGTGGAAAGCTTCCTAATGAAGACCCAAGGTCAGGGATATAGTGCCTGAGTATAAAATGCTCTCACTAGGCCTTACTTTCTCCTTCTGTAAAATGAACACAACATCTCTAGCTTCTCCAAATTACAGTAGCTCTCCAAGGCAGAGACTAGAAATAGCCCCTCTGTCTAGTGATGGTTAGGGATGGGAGGTGTGCCTAGGGATTGTCAGTAAAAGCAGGGCATGTCTGCTGGGGTCAGGAAGCCAGAGTGCAAATTGTCAAAGGATCCTTTTCTCCTTCCACCACTCTAGAAGGGTTCTCCTTGACTGGAAGCCAGCTAGCTGGGAGCCCCTGGAGGTAGATAGCTTTATTCCCCCTCCCTCTTCTTAACTCCCCTAAAACAGCCAAATAATGAACACTGCAGGGGAGGTGTGGGGGAGGCAGAATGAGAGCCTGGGTATCTATTTTCCCAGAATACATGGCAAGTCCCAGAGCCAAATGCCAGCCAAGTCAAAGAATAAACAAATCCCTTTATTTCCCTGGGACAGGAGAGCTATCAGTTTCCCCCTCCCCCTCTTCCTCACCACAGTCAGCCAGATCCGGTCCCACCACCCTCTTGATGCAGAAGAGCCACCTGTCTGCATCTGAAAGAGGCCTGAGAAGTAGTCTACAGTACTTTACCCCTCCCTCCCATCCTACCCATTTCCTGGGCTATCAGGCATGAGAGCAGCTACATTAGTGAGTGGGGGGAGGTCCATGAACTAGGCAAAGAACCCTGACCAGCCCATGCCAGACAGGAAGCCGCGGCAGAAGCTCCCAGAGAGCCCTCTATGACGCATTGCTAATTCAATCATCCCTCCTCCTTTCTCCCAACTCCAAGGTGGGAGGATGAAGTCTTACTGGCCCAAGGGAAGCCATCAGTCCCCATGGAATCCTCAGTGATCCACAGCCCTGCTCCTGCAGGAAGGAAGGGAGGGACTGGAGGAGGGGAAGAGAGAGGAAAAGCTAGTGAGGGGGAAAGAATGAGGCATCTCCGCAGCATGATGTCACGCTGGCTGCCTTCAGATCCCCGAACAGAGAACAGAAGCGAGCAACATGGACTCCGGGCTTCATCTGCCCTGGAAGGTCTGTGTCCTAGGCAGACAGCACTGACCAGCCCAGATCATGCTGGATAGGAAGACACACATACACACGCAGCCAGACGTGCCCCCACCCCCAAACATACCCGCTGTTCTAGAAGAAGAAGGAAAACGCCAGGGATACAGACAAACGGGACAGACACACAGACAAGCTTCAGGACAAGAGTTAGCACTAACCTGGAAGCCATTAGGAACTGTAGCAGAGTGGAGTGCAGCTAGGAACTCATTCATTCATGCACTTGGGAGTGGGTGGGTAGGGAGGGGAAGGGCAAAGGGGGCAGTGAGCAGGGTGGAGGGTACTCACCTCCATGCCCATCTCAAAGCCCTGCTCTAAGGGGGAAAGGGAGTGGGGAGGATGTGCACAGCTCTGGCTTGTTAAGCATGACTCCCCTGCATGTGGGGTTTCTTCCCCCTCCCGCCTCCCCTCGCCGCTGTGTTATTTTGTTGTGGTGGGGCAGCCAGGCTGAAGTGCCTCCCTCTCCCTGCTTGCTTGGTCTCTCTTGTCAGTCTCCCTCATACACAGCTGCTCCCTAGCTCACGCACTCATACGCACGCGCAAGGGAATGCACACGCGCGCGCGCGCGCACACACACACATACACAGGAGCACGCGCGCGCGCGCACACACACACAGACTGCTGGCTGCCAGTTTACATAATGCACTTCTTTAGTGCAGTCGGCTTGCCAGCCCTTAATTATTCATACCAGCTTGGAGGAGAGAACCACTAGGCTCCAGCTTTCTTCTCCCCTCCTCTCCAAACCTGACACTATACAAGATTCTGCTCCCAGGGGGCTTCTGCTCCCTTTGCTGCCACCAATTATTTCCCAGATGTTGCCTATTAAGTCAACCTGTATCAAGGAGGTGACACTAAATAGAAACACAAGAATCCTTATCCTAATAGAGCCCCTTCTGCTCCCTAAAGAGTAATAGTTGTCTGACTGCCTATAAACTTCTCTGGGATTTGTGCAGGCGTGGGTTATCACAGATTTTCAATAGGCTCACGGTGGGGGAGGGAGGGATGCAGAAGTCACATTTCTAGATACTTTCTGGCTCTCCCCAAGTGGGCAAGTCATTATGCTTAGTTCCCTCATCTGTAAAATGGGACCTGTATCACCCTCCTCACAGGATTCTTATTAAAGCACTACGTAAATGGGAGCTATTTATGTGAGTGGAGAGATACCAGGTGGTCTAAGGAAATCAGGGCTTTTTTTAAGACTCTGCCCTATAGATCCAGGCTGGCATAACAATCTCCTCCATCTGTTGACTCCAACCAAATACTGGCATTGGGGTGGGAAGCTACCAGAAGGAAGGGGCTGTGTCATGAAGCAGGGCAGCATCTATGTGTTCAGTGAGCATTTGAAAGAGTCCTTATCACCTCCTTTCTTAGGGTAGGGTGAGGAGCCAAACCCAGGTTTAAACAAACCGTTTAACCCAAAGGAGCTTAGCTGGTGCATTTTGTGTGTCTAGGTGTTCCTAGAGGACAGAGCAATTTGTGTGCTTGCTGCAGCTGTATAGCCTTAGCATGCTTCGGGCAAACCATAAATATAAACTGGTGATGTCACCTATGCCCCTGTTCTGTTGCTGGATCTCAAGGCTGGTGCCAAGAGCCAATACTTCTTAGGCATCTGTTGGCAAGCTGCCTCACACTGAGGGAAGCCAAATCCTGCAGGAGCCGAACATGAGGTCTTTCTAGGATGGCTTCTGGGAGCAACCTATTGACACAACAGCAATTCCACCATATCTAGAAAGGAGCTCCCTTTTCAGCTCATCAGTTTCTGAGCCAATCAGGAGCTGAAACCATTTGTCAAAGGGCTCCCTTCTCCAGAAAGCTTGAATGCCACTATCCTGATGGGATGATATTACCCAAAACACAAATTCCCTCCCAAAACTGAGATGGCAAAAAGCTGTGTTGGAGGCATATGGAAGATCAAAGAAGGAATAAAACAGTTGCTTAGGATGACAAGGGCAAGGATTATAGCAGGAGGGAAAAGCAGGATTGTCCAATTTATCTTTTGTCTCTGTTTTCCCTACCAAGGAGACTAAGTTTGGACTTGAAAGGATCAAGCAAAAATGTTTAGAAGGGAGTTGAAACCCAAGAAAAGTGAAGAGTAGGTAGATACTTGGCTGCCTTCAGTGAGTTCAGATCATTGGGCCCAGACAAACTACATCCCAGTGTGTTAAAAAGAACTAGCAGATGCTTTTCCTCAGTCAGTGATCCTGGAGGAATTATGGAGGATGGGAGAAGAGCCACAGGATGAGAGGGAGACAAATATTTTTCCCTGTTTAAAAAAAAAGGAAGAGACTTGATTCTTCAATCTGTGGCTTAATGAATTTGATTTTGATTCCTGGGGGAAAACATTCCAGAATGCCATCCTAAACTCATTTCCTTTTTTTTTCCTTTTTGGAGAGGGGAAGGTAGGGCAATTGGGGTTAAGTGACTTGCCCAAGGTCACACGGCTAGTTTTGGGTTAAGTGTCTGAGGCTGAATTTGAACTCAGATCCTTGACTCCAGGGCCAGTGTTCTATTCATTTTGTTTCCTTTTTTGACAGGGTTAATAACACAGGAAATAACAGATGTAGGATATGTGGATTTTTGAAAGACAGTTGCCAAAAATCTCAGATAAAGCTCTTGTTTGTAAGATAAAGAAATGTAGCCTAGATAAGAGGAAAGGTAGGGTATATTTGGAACTAATTAAATAAGTCAGTAATGGTTCAATACAAACCCAGATGAAAATCCCTAGTGAAGGGCCCCAGTGACCTCTCCTTGGTCCTGTTCATTCAATGTGTTATCTATGATTTGGAAGAAGGAACAGTGAGCTTGTTAATCAAATATACAAATGACACAAAGCTGTAAGGATGGATAAGAGGTTTATTGAGTAAGGAGATTCAAAAATAACCTTAACTGGCTAAAAACAATGGACTAAATCTGACACAATGAAACTTAATAAGGAGAAATGTAAAATCCCACACAAGTTTAAAACATCAACAATTGTACAAGTCCATGTTCAGCTTTCCTTTGAGATGCTGACAGTTTCAGTGGAAAGGATCTAGGAGGTTTAGAGGGCTATGGGTTTAGTAAGTCATTCTCTGTGACATGGTAGCAAAAAAAAAAAATGATGAAATTTTGAATTGCTGTAGAGTCCAGAATAAGGGAGGTGATATTGCCACTGCCTTCTGAAATGTTAGAATCACTTATTGGGAATTTTATTCATTTCTAGATGCCTTATTTTAGGTACCTATGTAACAGGCTCTAAGAGAGCACAACTCTGATGGCCACGTTGTTCAAATACACACTTGCCAAAAAGACTATTTTATGGAGAACTCACACAGGGCAAGCATTCACATGGCAGTCGGAAGTGATTCGAGGTCTCTCTTAAGAACTTTGGAACTGATTGTGTGAGATGGGAAAGACTGGCATAGCACCACTCACCATGGCGTGCCCTCAGAAAGGGTGTTGTGCTCTATGAGCAAAGCAGAACTGAAAAAGCTCAAGAGAAACACAGGATGCGCAAATTTAGAGAATGCACCCTGAACGTTCACATTTGTGTCCAACCTGTGGTAGATCTTTCCAAGCTCATACTAGTCCGATCAGCCACAGTCAGATACACTGAAACCTTACTCTATCATAGCAATGTCATTTTGGTCCTCTCTGAGAATGAAGGATAACAACCAACCAGGTGCAAATATAGAAAAAGGTGACCAAAATCATTTGGAAACTACACAATATGAGAATCAACTAAATCAATGTTTAGCCTGGAATAGAGAAGGAGGCAGCTAGATGGCTCAGTGAATAGAACACTCAGCCTGGAGTCGGAAAGACCTGAGTTCAAATCTGGCCTTAGACACTGTACTAACTGTGTGACCTTAGGCAAGTCACTTAAACCTACCTGCAGCTAGGTGGTTTGGTGGGTACAGCGCTGGGCCTGGAGTCAGGAAGACCTGAGTTCAAATCTGACCTCGATACTTACTAGCTGTATGATCTTGGGCAAGTCCCTTAGCCTCTGTTTTCGTTAATCCACTGGAAAAGGAAATGGCAAATCACTCAAGTAATTTCACCGAAAAATCCCCATGGATAGTAAAGTCCACATCGTCATGAAGAGTCAGACATGACTGAGTAACAGAGATTTAGGAAGGATATGAAAACTCCAAATATCTGAAGAGTCATCACATAAAAGAGAATTCAAACTTTTTCTGCTCAGCCCAGGGAGCAGAACTAAAAGCAGTGGATGGCAACAGCAAAAAGGCTGGGATATTGGGCTGCCTGAGGGTTCTGTGCAGTGTCTGAACACGTGCTGGAAATGTTGTCAAGGGCTATGAGGGACAAGTCAGGTTAGCGACCTCTGAGGTACATTACTGTCAATACTGCTCTCTCTCTTCCTCCTTCTACCATCTGATATACAGCATTTTAGAGTTAAATTCACTTCTTAAATATGGACTTTTTTGTATCATTCACTACTTTTTATGTTATTGTTTTGTCTACAATTAGATTGCAACCTCTTAAAGGGCAAGGACCACATTTTATACTTAACTTATGTCTGCTTTCCCTCCCACCTTGCCCTCCTCCAACAGAGAACCTAGCACAACACTGGGTGCATAGCATTGCTTTATAAATACATTTTGACTGACCTGTTGCCCTGTACTTAACAGTACAGCCCAAAAAAGATGTCGGGTAGTCTTGGTTTTAGTCCCAGTGATGCTGGTTGTTATTCAATTATTTCAACTGTGTCCAACTCTCTGTGACCCCATTTGGGGTTTTCTTGGCAAAGATACTGGAGTAGTTTCCCATATTCTTCTCCAGCTTATTTTACAGATGAGGAAACTGAGGCAAATTAGGTTAAATGACTTGTCCAGGGTCACACAGCTAGTTAAATGTCTGAGGCTTGGATTTGAACTCAGATCTTCCTGACTCCAGGCTTGGTACTTTATCTCCTTCACCACATAGCTGCCCCATTTTCATTCCAGTACCACTCCAGATAAGTCATTTAATCTCTCAGGTAAAAAATATACAGAATTGGAGTGGCTAGGTGGTGCAGTGAATAGAGCATGGGCCTTAGAGTCAGGAGGACCTGAGTTCAAATCCAACCTCACACACTTAACACACTTACTAGCCATGTGACCTTGGGCAAGTCACTTAAACCCAATTGCCCTCCAAAAAAAAAAAAGGCAAAAAAAATGAAATAAAAAGGTATCATTAAAATTAAAAAAATATATCTATCTATCTATCTATCTATCTATCTATCTATCTATCTATCTATCTATCTATATACACACATACAGAATTCCTGCCTCTTTCTTATGAGGTTTTAGGAAGAAAAGCACTATAAAGAGCCAACACTGTCATCATTTGTTTCATGGCTCGAATTAAACTTGTCTAACATTAAGATGTCACTGATCAAACAAAATAATAATCTGCTGGGGGGGAAAATCTCCTGGTTATGTGACAGGTATTCAAAAGAATCACCCTTGGGAGTGAGGCTGCAACTAATTGCTAAAGGATCACAAGATCTGTAACAAATTTAGATAACATTTCAATTTTTACAAGTACTTTCTTTACAACAAAGCTGTTAGGTATGTGATATAAATGGTATTTTACAAATTATGAAACTGAGGCTTAGTGATGCTATGTGAAATTTGCCCAGGATAACCCAGCTACGGCAGCACTTGGATCTGACCTTGGGTTTTCTGAATCTAATACTAGTATTCTTTTTACTACATCCTACTGCCTTAGACTACATAATGGATGAATGCAGTACTGCCCCACTGGCAAAAATACTATTCTTTTTTTATACTTTCTTAGAGGGGAAGCTTGATGGAGAGAAAGCCAGCCTCAGAATGAGAGCAATCTGGCCTCAAGTCTCACCTTGGACACATACTGGCTATGCAACCCTGGGCAAGAAAGTCATTTCACTTTTGAGCATTTGGGGCAATTCTCTAAGACTATAAGTTGCAGAGAAGGTGCCATTCTGCCTTGGTTCCTCATCCAAAAGTTCCCTAAACTGAGGAAATCTCAGGTCCAGATCCTTTCCTTTACACTGTACCAGGTACCTCCTTTATCAATATGGTGGGTGTAGTGCATGCTACATAAAAATGCAGAACTGCCTAATATGTATAAACATTTTAAGGCTTCTGTGACTGAAATGGACTCATTCACTGGCAAACTCTAAAGTAACGGAGAATATAATAACAATAAGAATGCTATCGTTAATATTAAAAAAATTTATATCATTCAAACCACTATCAAAAATACATGCATGGGATGGGGGGAGGGGGGTTCCTCCAGAAGTGATGATGACTATATATTGAGTTATCCACTCTCCCTCACATGGTTCCCCCCTTCTTTTTTTAATTTTTTTTAAACAAATGCTTTATTAACTTATGGTTTACATCATTCATTTCTGCCAGATTTTGAGTTACAATTTTCCCCCATTTTTCCCCTACCCACCATCCCAGAATAGCAGTCCCACAAGATATCCCCTCATCCAATCTGGATACCCCCTTCGACTTTTCCATTAGAGCAAGGTGAATCCCTGTGCCCCAATGCCTGCACATCTTATCTCCCAATTACATGCAAAATACTATTAATAATAGTATTTATATTGGTTCCCCCCTTCTAACTAAAGGCATATAACTACCAGTTGGCTGTGTGCATTTAGCAGAACCATCCAGGGCTATGTTATAGGACACAAAGCAACCTAGACCTTTCAGGGATGGAATCAGAAAACTAACGTGATATGAGAGACAAAAAAGTCAAGAATGACTTGAGCTGGGAAACTGAAAGGAGGATGGCACCTTCACCAGAAATAGGCTATTTCATAGAAGAGGTATATTTGAATGTAGAGGAGAAGGAAGGGTTTCTATTTTGGATGTTCTGAACTTAAGATATCTACCAGCATATATACTAAGGGAGAGACATCCAGCAGGCAACTGATGTACAACTAGAATTCAGGAGAGCATTTAACACTATATACATAGATTTCAAAGACAGAGAATTTAGAGACAAAATAAAAGCAGCCCTGTGATTGAGTCTCAGGGGATACCCATAATAAGCATTCAGGAAATGGATGGTGATCCTGCAAAAGAGGTTTAAAAAGAACAGTCAGATAGGTAGAAAAACCAGGATAATGGTCATGGAAGTCAAAGGAAGAGAGTCCAGGAAGAGAAGGCTGTAAAAAGGTCAGAAGAGATAGCAGTTAAGAGATTGATGATAACCTTGGAGGAACCAATTTCAGTTGAGTAGTGAGGTAGGGAATCAGATTGCAAGAGGTTAAATAGAGAATGAATGGTAAGTCGAGGCAGTGAATCCAGATGATTCTTTCTAGAAGTCTTACAATGAAAGGGAGGAGAAACAGAAAGATTTTGAGATGATGGTAGGGTTAACATAAAGGATTTTTTAAGGATGGGGTAGAACTGAACATGTTGGTAGGCAGAGGTAAAGAAGCCAAAAGATAGAAAAACATTAAAAATAAGAGACAATGTCTGATGGGGTAAGTTCCTGGTTGGGATGGCACAGGATAGAATTGAGGGCACAAGTAGAAGGATTGTCCTTACCAAGGACAAAAGACACCTCTTACTCAGAGGAGGAATAAAAAGGAAGAAAGCATCAAAGGAGATATAGATGAGTTTTAATATGTGGTTTGGGGAGGAAGACAAAGGTCATGGTCACTGGCTTCTATTCTCTCAGTATAACAGGAGGTGATGATTTTTTCCAATAAAGAAGGCTGTATCCATTTCCTTATCCTCTGCACTCTTGAGTATTCATACCTGAAAGATATGCCTTTTTGCAATCATGCCAATAAGTTGCCTGTAGCAATTTATCAGACTGTTCCCTGCTTGTAACACCTGATGTAAAAAAGGAAGCCAGGATCCATTGCCCATCTCTCCAAAAACATACTACTATAGAAAGCTGAGCTTCCCTGATGTGAAAGCTTGTTGCTCACCAACAGATTCCCATCCCCATCCCTCTTCTTGTCACAGTCTTGAATTCTAGCTCACCACCCAGGGTGTGAAAATGGGAATTTAGGCATTTGGGTCAATAGTCACTGATATTCTTTCAATGGTTCTTTTGGGGCATTTATGTTTGTGATTTTCCAAGTGTTTAGTGTCCCCCTAAGATATCCTGAAAATTGATCCCTAAATGCCATAAACGTTGTGTCACCTCCAGCATGAACACCCTCTACACATACCTAATCTAGTATGACTCATTCCTAGATTTGTTCTCTTTACTGCCATTTCTATGTTGTATACTGTAATTTTAGAATCCACATGGGGTAATTCCATATTCTCATTAATCAAAAAAATTATGATGATGATAATCTTGATTGTTCTGGCAATTGACTTAACTGTGTCCTACGCTCTGGTCTCCTCCCTTCTCTTTTTCTTCCCTCCACATTGCTTTTCTAGGTGCTCTTCTTAATCCCTATTATGTAATGGAGGATGTTGTATGTAATAAAGGCCTATGGGATATGCATGCATTTGTATGTGTGTGTGTGTGTGTGTGTGTGTGTGTGTGTGTGTGTGTGTGTGTGAAAAAGAGAAAGAGAGAGAGAGAGAGAGAGAGAGAGAGAGAAGGGGAATAAGGGATCATCACTAGAAGACTGAGGAAATAAGAAAAGGTTTAGATGTTGCAATAGAGTAAAGGAAAGAATAAATGTCCATTTATAATGCTTTCTCAAAACACAACAAAACTGAAAGATAAAAATTAATTTAAAGAAAAGCTGTCTTTTCCAGTAAATTAACTTACAAACTCTATTTTTAAGTGATGGAAACTTTACATGAGCAAAGGGATCCCCTGAAAATCAGAGATATCCCTTTCCATGGAGACCCCAAAATTCAATGAATGGGGGAATTAAAACATACCATTTTTGAACAACAGAGAAATAGGTAAATTTCAAAATAATACCTAAAAGTCTGGCTGTACAGCAGTAAGGCAGGACCCAGTTTAAGATTAGATAAAAACAACTTTGTGGTGGACCCAATCACCCTAGCAGTATGATTTTTACCAGTAGTTCATGAGTACAATTAGAGAAGGCATATAGTAAGAGTGAGCCAATCTACTGGAGAAGCCAATACACAAATAACTATAATGCAAATTAAAATGTGATAAACAGAGATGAGAAGTACAAACATAATGCTATGGAGTTTCAGAGAAGGGCAAGATCGTTGGGATTTGAGAAGGATTCGAGAAGTAGTATTTAAAATATCTTCTTCCATATGAAGAAAGTAAAATAATTATTAATCATTATCAGGGCAAAGCATTATATTATACAACTTCTAGGAAAAACCACAGTTTACCCCATGAGCCACTGGGCAAATCTCTGTCTCTCACTAAAATTCAGCATTTTTTTCTGTAGTTTTCACCAAGGAAAAATGGAACATAATAATTGGCATTCAAATAAAAATAGAAAAAGAAGGAATGAGGATGGGAGTTGGGGAAGGTAGTACAGAGAGGGAAAGTAAATGAAACTCTTCCAAACTTCAACCCAAGAATAAGTTTTATTAGAGTTAGGATGGAAACTTCAGAGTAAATGGGTTTGAACATAGCTCTTAATGGTTAGGAAATAACTCCTCTTAACTCTTGGTGGGAGGAACCATGGAGCATTTCAAGATTTCCTGTGCCAGAAACTGCCCCAGGGAAGGCGCTCTAGTCTGTTAGAGCTGGCTTCTCAGTGGCCTCCGACACAGCTGTAACCTAAGACTTTTCATGAATACTGCATCTGTCAGGTAAGGGGAAGTGATGCCTGCGTAATTAAAGCTGGAAGCTAAAGGTTGAGCTCATCATGAAGAGTCAATTAGCTTTTGCTTTATGAGATACTAAACTCAATGAAAACTAGTGTATTTCTAGACCAATATTCCCTTTATCAAATAAGGAGGAGAATTACAAGTACAGGAGAAAAAAACCCTCATCAAATACACTATGCCCAGCCCAGAGAATAAGGCTCTGCTTGCATTGGACACTTCCACTGACACAGAGTTCGCTATCTAATACATTAAGTTACCCTGCTGCTCTACTTTGATCCAATTTTTAAAAAGTCCTTGCTGCATGCAGAGCACAGCACTGAGCTAAGCTGGCTGCCTCACCTGGACTATTGCACACAAGCCTCAGTCATGTTTGGACACTTTTATGCTAACCCCATGACCCATCACAGTTATGTAACCATAATTAAATCCATGCTTGAAGTGCTCCTTCAAAGGGTATGCCAAGTGACTCCCCTTTGGATTGAGCCACTATTTCTAACTTTCCAAACCAACATACCCTTCCTGGACTATTGCAACAGCCTCCTGGTTGGTCTCCCTGACCTCAAGTCACTCCCTACTCCACCCCATATTCCCCTTAGCTGTCAAAATGATCTTCCTAAAGTGCAAGTCTGACCATGTCATCCAATCAACTATTCAACCAATTCCAATGGCTTCCTACTGTGTCCAGGAAAAAGTATAAAATCCTCTGTTTAGATCTACACAATCTTTTCTTGTCTCTCTGTAAAACAGTAGAAAACAAATAAGACAACCCCAAATGTTCTCTTCTCCAATCTAAACCTCCCAAGTTGCTGCAACAACTGCCTATGTGACATGGTTTCCATGTGTCTCACAAATCTGGTTGACCTTCTCTAAACAATGCTTAGTTTGCTGTCTGTCAATACATGATGCTCAGAACTAGACAAAACACTCTAGGTAAATAACAACAAGCTCAATAGCATTTATATACTGCTTCAGGGTTTACAAAGCATTTTATAAACATTAGCTCATTTCATCTTCAGAGCAATCATGGGACATGGTGCTATTTTGTATCTCCTTTTATAGAGGAAGAAATTGAGGCAAACAGAGGTTAAGTGATTTGCCCAGGGTCACACGGCTAGTAAGTATCCAAGACAGCATCTGAACCCAGGTCTTCTCAGTTCCAAGTCCAGTATTGTCCATTGTGTGCCCTACCCCCAGTGGCCTCTAGGAAATTAATAGCACAGAATATAGAAGGACTATCACTCCAGATCTAGATATTAAATATGCATATATTAATATTATATATATGTATGTATGTGTGTATATATATATATATACATACATATGTAGGTATGTGTATGTATGTGTAGTTGTAGTGGCTTGATGAGAGAGAAACTTCCAGGGCATCAGGAGTTTGCCTTGGGGGCTTCTTATTGCCATGGATGAGAACATGTTGACAAACTATCAGTCTTAAAGCATTCACCTTTGAGCATACCCTTTCTTCTTCTTAGCCACCTTGCAAGCCTGAACCTTTACTTTTTGGACTCAGGGCAGAGAGTCATGACCTTCACCTCCTAGCATGAAGCCAGCCACTTCCAAAATGGATAGTGTTTCCACCCCCACACTGCTCCACGATGATTTTTCATCCTCACAGGATGAGCCACAAAGAAGTTAGGCCTAGTACTCTGGGGCAATACCCTCCAGGGATGCCGCATGAGCCTTGATATGGGTGATGGTCTCCTGACCCATCACCTCCTTGGGTATAAGCAAAAAGTTGCATGATAATGATATAGACATGCTACTCTTGTTCCCACCTCAGGAAGGTGGAGACCAGAAAGACCACTGCATATCGTAATGCAGTAGACATTAGTCACATTTTTAGCATCAGCATCATAATGTTGGATTTTTTCCCACATAAACTGCTGTCAAACTAGGTCTCTCCCACCTGTACTTACATAATTGTATTAAAACTGCAAGCAGGACTTCACATTTGTCTCCATAAGATTTCATCTTCTTTTAGCCCAACAATTCTGTTGGTACTGCCGTTCAGTATGTGAGACAACCCACTCTCCTTTGTGCCATGCTTTGTTTTGTGGTAGTGTAAAGGGTACTTGATTTGGAGGACAGAAGACCTAAATTCAATTTCAGTTCAGTCACTATTTGTGTGCCTTAAGCAACTCATTTAACATCTTTTTATCTCAGTTTCCTTATTTATCAAATGGAAGTTTATAAGATGACTTACGAGGTTGCCTTCAGCTCTAAACCATGATTCTAGGAGTTTTATCCTTTTCCAAGTCACTGATTAAAATGTTAAGCAGAGTAAGGGGGAGCACAAACAGGGTGGATCCCACTAGAGATTTCCTCATGGTCTGACACAGATTCATTGATTGATCCTCCATAGAAATGTGATCCTGGACCATCGTCCAACCCATGTTTACCCATCTTGTGTACAAGGACATGATCTCTAAGATTCTCAGATGCTTGGCTGTGCTATGGTAACTGTAGAGTCTTATACAAGAAACTGAAGACTGTTGTGTGTGGATCTTCTAGGTTTGGGGTTTTTTTAAAAAACTGTTTTTGAAGAAGAATAAGGATGTCAAAAGAGAAAGGTTTTATGGGAAGTAAAAAGCAAGTTAAGAAATTATTTTGAAGATTGGGATTTCCATTTCTGGGCTATTGCTTAAAACACAAAAATGAGTGAATCTAGACTAAAGATGATATAAAATGAGGACCAGGAAAAGAAACTTGTCTGGAAACTTGTTGAATGGTGGAGAACCAATAAATGAATCAAAAAATATCTATTAAGTATCTACTTAATAAAGAATACAGTACTTGACCTCAAGGAGCTTATATTTTGTCTAAAATGCTGTCTAAATTAGAGGTGACATAGGAAGAAAAATAGTAGTGAAGGGGATCAGTAATTCATAAGAAACAATATTCAGGAAGACAGATTATCATAATACCCATGACCTCAGATTTCTATGCAGAAATGTGCATAGTATGATAATGAAGTAAATCAGTAACTTTAATGAAAAGATAAATTAGTCCTCATAGTTATCAAGCAGTCTCAGGGCCTACCTTATTCAAAAAGAACAGACTACAATTATCCATACATCTTCTGGAGGAACATTTATCAAATTCTTGACTTGATTTCATTCTTTGAATAGGAGAGAAATTAATAAGGTGACTTGCCATTCCAACCAAATAGGAAGACATGATTGACTAGAGCTGGATAAGGAACGGACTAGTCTACTGTAAAGTTTATAATAGTTAACAAGGAAAATGATGGGCATAAACTGACTCCTATCAGGTAGGCATCTAGTAGCAGGTAAGAGCACTGAGATCAGGAAGACCTGAATTCAAATCCAGCCCCAGATACTTACTAGCTGTATGACCTTGGACAAGTCACTTAACCTCTATCTACCTCAGTTTCTTCGTCTATAAAATGGGGAGAACATCTACCTTCCATATTATTGTGAAGATCAAATGAGATAATATTTGTAAAGTCCTTAGCACAGGGCCTGGCATATAGCAGCTTATTAATAAAATCTTCTTTCCTTTCTATATTTGGGAATAGATTTTAAAGAGTGAAATGAAGTTTAGATGGGATCCTATAACCAAAAATTCTACCAGGTAAGTTGGCTCAAGAGGAGTGGAATGTTCTCAAGAATGTTCTCAATGGTCTCAAAATTTTGATGATACAAAACAAATTACTAAAAAGAAGAAAAAAAGAAAAAAACTGTCTCAAGAGAAAAATGTGGTTATAGATGGAATTAACTAACCAACTCATATTTCACAAAGATATATACAGAACATGAAAGCACAAAGTAGGTAAGGAAGGACGAATATAAGCTTGCCAATGGTAAGATCAGAAAATCTAAAACCCAGAGAGATACAAGGCTTATAATAGATGCCAAGGCCAATATAAAGGACTTTCTTTAAAAGCAATTTTAGAGACAAGAGGAAAATGAAAGAAGATTAAAGACACAAGAATGCTGCTCAGTATGAAGGGGTTAATAAAAACTGACAGAGAAAAGGCAGAACTACGTACTCCACATTATTCTGCTTCTATTTTTTCTACCAAAAGGAATGATCTTTAGCCTGGGAAGTACAGACCAAATATGATTTGCAGGGAATTAAAACTCAAGGAAAGTGAAAAGATGGTAAGATACTTCTCTATATCCTCAACAAGTTGCAGTCTCTGAGCCTTGATTAATTAGATCCCAGGGCCCTGGAGTAACTAACAAATATGACTCTCGAATAGTCAATGACAAATGAAAAACTGGAAGATGGGAGAAATGGTGTATTACTGGAGACAGGCAAATACTGTCCCATCCAGCTTTCAAAAAAGGGAATAGGATGAATTACACACACACACACACACACACACACACACACACACACACACACACACACCCCTAGTGAACTACATTACAATTTCTTTTTTTTTAAACAAATGCTTTATTAACTTCTGTTTTACATGATTCATTTCCGCCAGATTTTGAGTTACAATCATTTTCCCCCCGTTATTCCCCTACCCAACCTCCCAGAATAGCAGTCCCACAAGATATCGCTTCCTCCAATCTGCTCTCTCCCATACCCTCTCCCATACCCCCATCGACTTTTCCATTAGAGGAAGGTGAATCTTTGTGTCCCAATGCCTGCACATCTTATCTCCCTATTACAAGCAAAAGAGTATTAATAATAGTATTTATATATATTTGAAACATTTAATGTTAAGACCTCGAATTTCAGATCCATTTCCTTCCTCCCTTGTCACCCATTCCCTCTGGGGAGATAAGTAATTCAGTATATGTTGTACATGTCTAGCTATGCAAAACATTATCATAGTAGATATATTGTACAAGGCTGCTTATAATTCCCTCCCACTCATCCCACCCCCCACCTGGTCCATTCCCTACATGATCCTGTCCCTCTTCTATAGTGGGTACTTCCAACCTCCCCTCCCCCCAAGGATGCCCTCCCATCCATCTTCCCTCCTCTCATCCCCCTTCCCCCTATTCTGCTGCAGGTTGAGATATCCCATTTAGCATGTATGTCATTCTCTCCCTGAACCAAATTCAATGAGAATGTGGTTTTGCCTTTTTGCCTTCCTATTCTTCCCCCCCTTACAACCACTTCCCCTTGCTTCTTCTACATGAGATAGTTTACCCTACCCTGTCTCTCCCCATCTCCTCTTGCCACTTTCCTCTCTCACCTCATAATTTCATCCCTTGAGTATTCTCCCTTCCCAACAAATTCAACCTATGCCCTCTATCCATATATAACTGTAACCATATACACACACATTCACATATGTGACCACACACCCTTCTTCCATTATTTTCATAGTGAGAAAGATATCATCAGTCACAGTTATTGCTTTTCCATATAGGAATGTAAATAGTTCAACTTGGATAAGGTCCTTTTGATTTCTTATTTCTTGCTTCTTGTGTCTGGATGTCAAATTTTCTATTCAGTTCTGGTTTTTTCCTCAAGAATGCTTGAAAGTCCTCTATTCCACTGAATGACCATATTTTCCCCTGAAACAAAATACTCAGTTTTGCTGGGTAGGTGACCCTTGGGTTCATTCCCAGTTCTTTTGCCCTCTGGAATATTATATTCCATGCCCTTCGATCCCTCAGTGTAGAAGCTGCCAGGTCCTGGGCTATTCTGATTGTGTTTCCACAATATTGAAATTATTTCTTCCTGGCTGCTTGTAGTATTTTCTCCTTGATCTGGGGATTCTGGAACCTGGCTAGAATATTCCTGGGAGTTTTCTTTTTGGGATCTTTTTCAGGAGGTGATCTGTGGATTCTTTCAACCTCTATTTTGCCCTCTGGATCTAAAACATCAAGGCAATTTTCCTTGAGAATTTCTTGAAGGGTGATTTCTAGGTTCTTTCCTTGATCATGGCTTTCAGGTAGTCCAATAATTTTTAAATTGTCTCTCCTGGATCTATTTTCCAGGTCAGTGGTTTTTCCCATGAGATATTTCACATTGCCTTCTAATCTTTCATTTGTTTGGATGTGCTTAACAGCATCTTGATTTCTCATAAAGTCACTAGCTTCCATTTGCTCCAGTCTAACTCTGAAGGAATGAATCTCCTCAGTGAACTTTTGAGATTCTTTTTCCATCTGGCAAATTCGACTTTTTAAGGCATTCTTCTCCTCATTGCCCTTTGGGCCTCCTTTGCCATTTGAGTTAGTCTATTTTTTAAGGTGTTGTTTTCCTCAGTCAGGCTGTTGACCCTCATTTCATACTTTTCCTGCATCCTTCTCATTTCTCTTTCCAATTTTTCCTCCACTTCTCTTATTTGATTTTTAAAGTCCTTCTTAAGGTCCTCTATGGCCTGCAACCCGCTCATGTTTTCCCCTGGGGCTTTTGGAGCAGGACTTCTGACCTCACAGTCCTTTTCCTGCTCTATGCCCCCAAAATAGGAGTCTAGGGTTGCATTTTTCTGTTTCCTTTGCCTTGGCATGTTGCCACTTAATTACTTGCCACACTATGGCTTTAAGGCCAGATAGAGGAATTTTTGTCCCAAACGTGTGGGGAGCAACTTCCGTTTCTGGCAAGCTGTAAACCCACCCACGACTTCCACCCTAGATCACAATCCAGATCCAGGGAGGTTAAAGCAAGAGCGATTACCCCCAAGACTGATCGCTGGATCTCCCTACAGTTCGCAGGCCAGCAGCTGGAGCTGCCTCTGAAAACTACAAAATGGCATGTCTCCTCAGAGGCTTCTAGCCCCTAGGGGAGGAAGCCAACACATTCCCCAAATACTGGTCCCAAAGTCCATAGGACACTAACCTCTTACTTTGTCCTAGGCATGTCTATGTTGATAATTCTGGAATCGCCACAGCTCCTGGTGTTCTGGGATCTCTCCAGCCGGCTGCTGTCCCTGCCGCCCTGGGGCTAAAACCTCGGCTCACAGGCACCTGGGCTCCACTGGGCTTGGCTCGCGTGCTGCTGGCTCCCAGAGTGCTACGCTGGTCCTTCCTGCAGGGCTGGTCCTCAGCGGGAGGTTAACTTCTCTGTGTCATTCTGTGGGTGCTGGGGCTGTTCAGAGTACCCTTTTACATAGTTTGGGGGGAATCTGGGGGCAGAGTGGCTTGGATGAGCTGTTTCTACTCTGCCATCTTGGCTCCGCCCCTACATTACAATTTCTAGAAAAATTTTAAAATGAATTGCTGAAGACAAAGTCTGTAAATATTTCAGGAAGGAAGTGGCAATTGTAAACAACCAACATGGGATCAAAGACAGATCATGCTGCAGTAATCTCATTTACCTTTTTTTGGCAGGATCACTGTATACAAAGGTAAGGAGCTACAGTTTTGAGAAAGCTGGATTTGGAGTCAGAAAACCTGAGTTTGAATCCTAGCTCAACAAATGCTATTTACCACCTATATGAGCTTGGGAAACATATTTAATTTAGATGGATCTTAGTTTCCTCAGTGGTGAAATGTAAGGATTGAGTTAGATAATCTCTAAGGTGTTTTTCAACTCTAAATCTGTGATTCCAAAATCAGAAGAATAAAGTTTAAACAGTACATATGTATTTTAACAAAATACTGTATTTTTTCCATGATATCTTTGTAGATAGCATAAAAAGCACAGCTTAGATGAAAAGTGTAGTTCAGTGGATTTGGAACTTCTGAATGACTGGAACCAATGAGCAGTGACATCTGTATTGATGTAATCCAAGAGCCCCAAGGTTCTATGCTAGGTCCAGCTGTACTGAATATCTTTATCAATTACTTGGATGAAGAGGGAGATGATAAGCTTATCTGTTTACAAATAACATAAAGCTAACATATTTAACAGCGCTCATGTAAAAGTCTAGTCTCAAGGACAGAACTAAAAAGTGAAATGGGTTGCCCTGGAAAGTAATGTGTTCTCCTTTACCCAAGGTCTTTAAGCAAAGTTGCATGACCCCTTATCAAGGGATGTTGGGTGTACTGGGGGAATGTGGGAGAGGATGTATTTTGGGTAATTCTGTTTCTAATTCCATTTCCATTTTCATTTCTGTTTCTAATTCCATTTGTGTTTCTATTTCTAACCTTAACCCTAATCCTTCTAATGGCCTCTCTGAAATTCTGTGATACTGTAATTCTGGATAATGGAATAGGGATCCAGACAGATCATAATAAGCTAAAATAATGAGATGAATCTAAAATAATGAAATCTGATGTGGCCAAAAGTAACGTCGTACGTTGGGTTCTAAAATATCAATCTCACAAACACGAAATGGGAGTAGTTGTAGATGGATAGCAATTCATGTGAAAAAGATCTGAGATTTACAGTGAACTGCAAAGTGAATATTAACAGTGTGACACAACAGTAAAAAAAATTAGAAAAAAAAATCCTAGACTACAATAAGATAGACATGGTCTTGCCATGCTCTGTTGGAGGACTGTGTTAGATATTGGGGCTGTATTTTAGAAAGAGCTTCACAGATCAGTACTGGTCCAGAAGAGGTCAACCAAGATGTTGAACGCAGGAGACAATTTTATCAGGATGAGTTTATGAAAATGGGGAAAAGGAGAAGAAAGGAAAGCAGAGGGAGACTGACAGCAAAAGGGAGGGTAAAAAGGGAAAGGAGAAAAATTTGGAGGTACATGCTAGCAACCTTCAAACATTTGAAGGGATATTACATGGAAGAATTATAAGACTTGTTCTTTTTGGTCCTGGAGGGCAGAATTGGGAACAATGTATGGAAGTTGCAAAGAGACTGAGTTTTACTCAGTAGAAATAAGATGAAGGAGGAGGAGGAGGAAAAGAAGAAGAAGTAGTCAGAATTTATACTGCACTTTAAGATTTGCAAACTGCTTTACAAATATTATCTCGTTTTTTAAAAATTCTTATAACAATGCTGGAAAGACAGACCTATGCTAGGAAAACACCTTGAGTGTGGCCAGGGTGAAAGGCAGAATGGAACTGGGGTTTTAAAACATGGGCAAGAATTTTGTGAGAGCTAGATGGCCCAGTGGATAGAGCACTCACTGGGCCTGGAGTCAGGAAGACCTGACTGACTTCAAATCTGACCTCAGATACTTACTAGCTGTGTAACCCTGAGCAAGTTATTTAACCCTGTTTGCCTCAGTTTCTTCATCAGTAAAATGAGCTGGAGAAGGAAATGGCAAATCACTCCAGTATCTTTGCCAAGAAAACCCTAAATGGGGTCATGAAGAGTTGGATACAACACTTTAACCTGTCTATAGTTGTATAAGTATTAGACAGTACTTTAACCTGTCCATAGCTGTATAAGTATTAGAAACGAGGGACTGGCTATGAAAAGCAATTTACTCATTTTCCTCACCCTTCTTGGAGTCTGAGTCACCTGATCATCTCCTCTACTTCCCCCTCCTTTCCTCTCCTACACCCCTGTATCAAAGAAGGAGTCTTCCTACCTTAGTAACCAGAGGAATTCAGCACCAGGCAAACCCCTCTGTCAAGAAGAGCACTGACCTAAGAGTCTGGGTCCCTGAGGTTGGGACTTAGTCCTGTCATTAAATGGCTCTATAACTTTGAACAAGGCATGGGACGCCTCTCTGGGTCTCAGTTTCCTCATCTATCAAATGAACAAAATGTCTGGCCCACCTACCTCAAAGGCTTGTATGAAATGAAGCATATAAAGGTGCTTTGAAAAATTCTAAGTGCTAGACTACTATTGGACAGTGATAGGGATTGAGCCTGTGATGTCAACAGTGTTGTAAAGCCTCAGGTGAGGCCAAGTCTACCATTGTAGGCCAGCACCTAAAGCACAGACTGAGAAATTAAGAGACTTGCATTGGGTCACACAGCTAATAATGTATGTTAAAATCAAGACTTTCACCTAGGTTTTCTTAGCTTCAAGGTCAGTTCTAGGCAGTATACCCAGCTACTTCTCACATAAATGCAAGCTGTTATAATCAATAATGTTACTAGAGGGCAAAGTGCTGGGAATACAGATAAATACCAGAAGAGGGGGCTCAGTGATACAGTCCTATCCTGGAATTTCAATCTAGGGCAGATGGCCATCCTGTGGTCCCCACCCCCTTGTCCACCTCATGACATTAAGAGCTAATGAGCTCCCCTCCAAGCTGTCTCTTTGCAAAGGTAGCTGACCTCTTCTTAATCCTGGATTATGGTTTTAAAGTGGGGAAGCCTGCTTGCTGGGTGCCCCAGTTACAAAGTTGACACAGTGTTCTTATAGAGAGAACTGAGGCTCCTCCTCAACCCTCTTGAGGCCTGGGAAACTTGGTCATCCTGTGTCACTCTTCCTTCTCTACCCCACCCCCATTCCCCCATTCCCACAACAAAGAAGGAATCTTTCCAATCCTAAGCAGTCAGAAGAGAACATACCAAGGAAGTACCTCTGCCGGGCCCCAAACCTGCAATCAGAAAGGGGAATTAGTAGGGCAGTTAGGTGGCACAGTGAATAGAGCACCAACCCTGGAGTCAGGAGGACCTGCGTTCAAATCTGGCCTCAGTCACTTAACACTTACTAGCTGTGTGACCTTGGGCAAGTCATTTAACCCCAACTGCCACCTCCAAAAAAAAAAAAAAAAGCAGGGCGGGGGGCGGGGGATTAGCAAAAGACTGGGCAGTGAAATCCACCTCAAATCAAGCTCTTGGTCCAAGTCTTAGAGAGATTGGGACCTAGCTCTGCCCACTTGTCTCAAAGAGGTCAAGCATAGCATAGGGACCATGGAGTGCCCACCTACCATCTCTAGGGTCTGAAGGCAAGGGTATGTAATCCAATGAGTGCAAAAAAGAAACCTTAGGCTAATTCTCAATCATTTTATCTGAGCAAAAGCCTCCACTTACCCTGCTGAGATACCCAGTCTGTAGTGCTTCATTCCTCCCCAAGGAGGGGAGGCAAGAGTAATGCTCTGACTACTTGGAAACTGTGCCTACTGGCTTTGCTGGAAAGCCACTAACTAATCATTTGCACGATCTTGGGCAAACTTCTAAGGGACAAATCCTGACAAACTAATTTCATTTTTTAAAAAAGAGTTAACTGTCGAATGCCTTGCTCAAATCCAGATATAAACCATGGGCACAGCATTTGCCTAATCCACCAGTCTGGTGGATATGTACTGGATCTATGCATGTCCACTAGACCACCATTCCAAGAAAAACGTCATAGACATAGTTTATCTAGATTTCAGCAACTCACCCACGAAACTCTTAAAAACAAGAGTAATAGTCACCTCTAAAATGTTTATGGCACTTCAAATTGTACAAAGTACTTCACAGACATATGAAAGGACTTGGAAGAGAATGAATAGCTTGGTACAAGGGGTACAAAACCTTGCTCAAGCAACAAACTCCCTAAAAATTCAAATGGACCAAATAGGAATCAATGACTCCATAAGGTAAGAAAAAAATCTGAACAAAGTCAAAGGGGAAAAAATAGGGAAAAGTGTAAGATATTCATAGCAAAAGCAACCAAACTGGAACACAGATCAAAGAGAAACAAATGTAAGAATCATTAGAGTATACCAGACCTGCACAATATATGGCCTGCGGGCCACTCGTGGCCTGCCAAAGCATTTTGGGTGAAAAATATACAGGATGTAAAAGAAAGATGCAATGAGTGCTTTGTCTGTGCCCTGCTTAACCTGCCTCCCACTAGTCACTATTATGCCCATCGTGTAACCTGGCCTGTGGGTTGCCACAGAGCACTCTCTCCTGTTTGTCCCATGACTCACAGCAACCAACCATCGTCAGCCTGTCTCTAGTCTGAGAGAATCAAGGGTCATATCTTTTCACCTTGTTTTCTGTCCTTTTTGGTGTTGAACAGGAACAAACTAGGTGCAGCCACTCGCCAACACAGCTGACACCCCACCACAACATAAGGGCTTCTTCCCCTCCCTCGCCAGCCCCCCTCCAAATTACAGGAGAGCTTTCTCCAAGGTCAAGGGACACAGTCCAGTATTTGTGAGCAGTTGCTATGGAGATTTTTTTGGTCCTAACATTAAAGTTTTGGAGGCCACTTTATAAAATTTATAAAATGGGTAATGAAAAAGAAACAAAAGATCAAATCAGAAAAAAGAGTGTTTAATCCAGAGTGCACAAATAGATACGTGAAAGACAAAATATCGAACCTCGGCTGACAAGAAGTAATAGGCATTCAGGGCGGCTAGGTGGCGCAGTGAATAGAGCATGGGCCTTGGAATCAGGAGGACCCGAGTTCAAATCCGACCTCGGACACTTGACACTAGCCATGTAACCTCGGGCAAGTCAATTAACCCTAATTGCCCTGCCCTCCCACCTCCAAAAAGAAAAAAAAAAAGTAATAGGCTTTCTGAAGGAATATAATTTTTGTTGTCATTTGAAATCAAAACATCCTGACTTAAGCAAATTGAACACCAATGAAAAACAAATTAAAGTGTCCTAACTTGAAAAATCTCAGTGGAGAAAAATGGTTTTTCAAGAAAGTAAACTCAGAAAATAAGGCAGCTACTAAGGTTAGTTTTCAGATTTCTAAAGAAATTTATTTCAAACATGATTCCAGAGTACGAATAAACTAATTGCTGACAAGAAGTGTAATGCATCCTATTAACTAAATGTAAACAGTAAGAAAACCTGAAAATGTATTAAAACTTGTACCACTTAGCAAAGTAATTTTTAAAAACATTAATGTGATTTCATGATAAATAAAAACCCTAAGTATTAAGTGTAATTAATTGATGTTAATTGAAATTTCCCTTTTTAAAATATGGTTTATTTGCAAAATAGTTTTATCATTAATTATACCTTTATTTGGAAAGTGAGCCACTACAAACCTATCTGCAGCCTGAAGAGGTTTAGCCTATTTTAATTTTGACCCCTGCCTACTGCCAAGTTGTGTAGGTCTGGACTATACGAATGTCATGATAAAAAAAAACCGAAAAACCTAGACATCATATTAAAAGAAAACTGACCACATCTCTTAGAAAAAGGGGACCACGTAGAAATAGAATCTATTGGTCACTTCCTGAAAGAAACTTCAAAATAAAACCTCCTAGAAACATCATAGCCAAAATTCAAAGTTTCCAGGTCAAAGAAAAAATATTGCAAGCATGCAAAAAAGCAAGAATTCAGATACCAAGCAGTAAGAATTACATATGATTTAACAGCCACCACTCTAAATGAGAGGAGAACTTGGAATATGACATTCCAAAAGGAAAAGAATATGGGTTTACAGCCAACAATAATTTAGCCAGAAAAACTGAGTATAATGCTACAGGGGAAAAATAGACTTTTAATGAAACAGGACTTCCAAGCATTCCTGATGAAAAGACTAGAGCTGCCAGAGAAATTGTGGGGTAGGGAGGGACAGAAGGCTAATCTTTGAAAATACAATAAAATTTAATTTTTAAAAATTTTATATAAGAGAAAAGAATGTCCCAGCTGGGAGAATATCTGCCAAAGAATTACTCTGGAGGTAATAGGGAGTCATTGGAATTTACTGGAGGTGGGAAGGGACATGGTCAGACCTGTCCACTGACAGATGAGTGGAAGATGACCTGGACTGGGGAAAAACTAGAAGCAGGGAAGCCAACTTCAATAATCCAGACACAAAGTGATGAGGGCCTGCACCAAGGTAACAGCAGTGTCAAAGGAGAGGAGGAGGCATATTCAAGAGATGATAGAAGATAAAATCAACAGGCCTTTGCAATAGATTGGATATGGGAGGTGATAGAGAATAAGGAGTCAAGGAGGACACCTAAAGGTTCCAGCCTAGGTCACAGGGAGAATGGTGGTAACCTCAATAGTAACAAGGAAGTTTAAAAAAGCAGAGGGATTGGCAGGGAGGATGATAATGAGGTCAGTTTTGGGTATCTTGAGTTTAACAGTCTATGGGGCATCCAGTTCAAGATGTATAAATAAGCAGTTGGAGATATGAGATATGAGTCAAAGAGATTA
Source organism: Gymnobelideus leadbeateri (assembly GCA_011680675.1). Taxonomy (NCBI): domain Eukaryota; kingdom Metazoa; phylum Chordata; class Mammalia; order Diprotodontia; family Petauridae; genus Gymnobelideus; species Gymnobelideus leadbeateri. The sequence goes on from WOXC01007091.1 coordinate 220,771, forward strand.
AGGCTTGATAGGTAGATTTAAGAATCATCAGCAGAGAGATATTTGAATTCATGTAAAATGAGAGATCAACCAAGTGAAATAAAGAGGGAAGAGAGAAGAGAGGAAGGGAGGGGAGAGAGAGGAAAAGAAAGAGGGCCTAGACAGGAGTGGGGAAGCTACGGCCTCAGGACCACATATGGCCCTCTAGGTCCTTAAGTGAAACCCTGTGACTGAATCCAAACTTCACAGAACAAAGGGACCCTACCCTGCCCTAGGATGTCTGGTGGGACACCATGCTTAATGGGTGCGGCTTGGAGGAAGATCCAGCAAAAGAGACAGAGAAGTCATATAGGCAGGAGGAGAAGTAGTAGAGAGTAGGGAGAAGTGTCGAGGAGAAGAGGGTGATTGACAATGTCAAAGGCTGAAGAGAGCTCAAGAAAGATGAGGATTGAGAAGAAGTCATTAAAACTGGCAATTAAAAGATACTAACTTTGGAGAGGGCAGTTTGCTGAATGATAAAGACACACTAGACTATAGAAAAGATGTGAGAAGGCAGCGGAGGCACCTGGTATAGACAGGCTTTTCAAGGAGTTCAGCACAAAAGGGAAGAGAGATAGGGGACGATAGTGGAGACAGAAGAATCAAGGGAAGAATTTGGGGATGGAGAAGAATGAGTGTGTTTGTAGATAGTAGAGAAGCAGTCAGCAGACAAGAGTCTGAAGATTAGTAAGAGGGGCAATCTGCTAGAGTAGTCAAGATGAAGTAAAATCACTTACGCATGTACGGGGGGCTTGCCTTGGCAAGAAGAAGGTCCACATCTTCCTGTGAGGCAGATATTTTCAAAAGACTTCTTAAGTGATATGAAATGAGCATAAGGGGACAAAAGGGAGCTTTCAGGGAATGGTCTCAGTTTTTTAGTGAAATATGAGGAAGATTCTCCTCTGAGATGGCGGAGAGAGTAAACCTCAAAGTAAGAGAAATCACTGAACGATGGTGGTAGAGAATAGCTTGGAAGTGGCAATGGGGAGCAAAAAGCATTCCAGCTCCCCAGCCTCAGGGAATGAGTGAAAGTACAACAAAGACTGGAATGAATGAGCTATATATAAGGCTGTGTCACCAGGAGGGAGCAAAACCTCAGTGAAAGTCAGCAAAGAGAAGGAGAGGGAAAGAAAAAGGTTTAATATGAAAGCAAGTTTGTTACCTATCCAGCAAGCCTTCCAGAGAGCTCTGCTGCTTGAAGGCAGAAGGGGAGGGTGGCTTTAGAGAGAGAGAGATTAAGGATGTAGGGCTGAGTGGATAGAGGTGGGAATGGAGGCAGTGGGGCAATGAGAGAACAAAGAATGAAATTTGAGTAATTTCAGCATGAGAACAGCCTCAGCTTCAGAATCACTGGAATGGGAAGGGTATGACCAGGTCAGAGTTTGTTAATCATTAAGAAATGAGTTCTGGTATGTTATATACCTCCCTAGGGATTTAAAATGGGGATCTTTTCAGGGTGTTAGGAAGTCAGGAGTTATGGAGGAGTTGTTAGCAGTGTCTCTCTCATGAAATTGTTTTGAATGTACTTGGTATTTATTTACTCATCCACATGTCCTCTGATGGAACATAAGGACCTTGAGGGCAGGGACTTTTGGCCTTTGTCTCCTCCACATCCCCTAGCACAGTGCCTTGTGCATTGAAGGCATATAATAATAAGTGTTTGATAAATTGACTCTGTAAGCTGATGAGGCTAGAGTAAATGGCTTCTATGGAGTCTTCCAGCTCTGAATCTATTACTTAGATGTTACAGATGGTAGACATATCTAATTTCTAGATGGCACAAAGTTGTGAGGAATAGCTAACATGTTGGACAAAAGACTCAAAATCACAAAATCTCTCCAGGAAGAAACAGTGAGCTGAAGCTAGCAAGATTAAGTGTAATAGCTAAATGGACAATCCTGCAGCTAGGAGGACTCAGCTATGCTTTGGCTGAGCCTCTTTCACCCCTCAACTGTAAGTTGCTGAAATGGTGCAGGTCAAAGGTTAATGTACAGTGTTTTGTTTTTTTTCCAATATAAAGCATCTACTTTCTTGGAGTCTAATGACTATAAAGGACTATTTGGCTGTTGTATGTTACCTATAGTGGCAGCATGAAATAGTGAATAAAATTGCTGGCCTTGAAGTCAAGAAGAGCTCTGACATGCAAGGGCTGTTTGACTCTGAGCAACTGCCTTAACCTTTCAGTATTCTAGGCCAGAAGTGTCATACTCATTGACCATGCATAGAACTCCCAAGTGAGGCCAGAACCTAATTAAAATGTAGTAGAAATGTTTAACAAAATAAATAAAAATGTAAGTGGATCTCTACATAAAGCAATTTTTACATTGGAAAGGAAAGAAGGGTATGGAGAGAAGGGACAAGTACACAGTTTTTTTTTTCAGTGCTTCTGTTTGGTGTTTTTTTTTTTGGTGGGTAGTGAGTGGGGTAGGAGACTGCCAAGGGGCAGGAGCAGAGAGAGAGTACCCTACTATATATTAAAGTTAAGATAGGTGGTTTGGGGGAATGCAGATTTCCTTCAGAAAAGTCAAATTGGCATAATGAGAATTTATGTAAAGCTGAGAATTGTCTGTACATCATAGATGATATTAATTTGTAGATTTCTTCAGTTAACATGTGGCTGGTAAGGATCCATTTTTTCTTTTAGTATGACCCCACTGCTTTAGGTACCTTTAAGGCTATAAGTTACAGAAAATATGCAGATTGATCCACATTGGTAAAAGGAGTTTGCTCACCTGAAAGTTACCTATACCAATGAAGTTACAGGTCCACAGATTCAAACTATATTACAAAACAAACGATAGTACAAAGCAGTAATCATTAAAATGATTTGGGACCAATTTAAAAATAGAAGCTGATCAATGGTACAGATTAGATACACAACAAAAAAAAACCAACACAGGCAAAGTGTTCTATAAATCCAAAGACACTAGTTACTAGGTAAAGACTCATCACTGACAAAAATTGCTGGTAAACTGGAAAGCAGTTTGGCAGAAATTAGGTATTCACCAATATCTGACACTAATACACATGTGTATATGTATATAAATATATGAAGACAAATTTCAAATGCATATATGACTTAATCAACATTAAGAGGGACATCATAAACAAATTGGAGGAACAAGGAAGAAACTAAGGATCAGATCTATGGATGGGGGAAAGTTCACAACTAAAATAGAGAGAGGATCATCAAAGATAAAAACATACAATTTAATTTTATAACATTTAAAATGTTTCATAACAAATAAAGCCAATGCATTTAAAATTAGAAAGGAAACAGGTAACTGAGAAAAAAATCTTTACAGCAAGTTTCTCTGGAAAAGGTCTCATATCTAAGATATATAAGGAAATCTGTAAGACTAAGAGCCATTTCCCAACAAATAAATTGTCAAAGATGGCACAATGGACGGAGTGTCAGACAGGAGTCAGGAAGACCTGGAAGGCCATTTTACTAGATGTGTGACCCTGGGAAAGTTACTTAACTCTGTTTTCCTTGGTTTCCTCATCTGTAAAATGAGCTGGAGAAGGAACTGGCAAACCATTACAGTAACTTTGCCAAGAAAACCCCAAATGGGGTCACAAAGATTGACATAACTGAACAAAAACAACAACATGAAAAGGAATTTTTCAAAAGAAAAATCCAAGCTAACAATAGTCATATGAAAAAATGCTTCAAATCACTAATTATCAGAGAAACTAAAGCAACCCTGAGATTCTATTTCAAACACACCAGAATAGCAAAAATGTCAAAAGAGTAAAATTATAAATGTTAGAAGGGCTATGGGAAAATGGACACACCAATATACTATTGATGAAACTGAAAACTGGTCAAGCCCCTCTAAGAAAACAATTGGGAACTATGTCCCTAATGTCACTAAATGGTGCCTAACTTTTGGCCTAGTAAAATACCATTATTCTATAAACCCCCAAAAGATCAAAAAAAGAAGAAAAGGATCCATATGCACAAAAAATATTTTTACTAACCCTTTTTATAGTAGTCTCAAACTGGAAACTAACAGCTAATAGCTAGCATTTATATAATGCTTTATGGTGTGCAAAGTGTTTTATGTATGTTAGCTAATTTGATCCTCTACTAAACTAAGGGAATGCCCACCTATTGGGAAATGGCCACACAAATTATGGTATATACATGTAATGGACTATTATTGTGCCATAAAAAATAGAAAGTTCAGATGAAAATGGAAATACTTATATGAAGTGAAGCAGTAAAGTGAACACAACCAGGAAAATATACTACAACAAGATTATAAAGAAAAATAATTTTGAAAGGCTTTAGGTCTCTGATCCATGTAATAAATCACAAGTCTAGAGGACTAAAGATGAAACATGCTATTCACCTCCTGCCAAAGAGATGATGAACTTAAAATAAGGAATGAGACATATATTTGGGACACAGTCAAAATGGGATTTTGTTTTGCTGGACTATGCGTATTTATGATTGCTTTCCTTTTAATTTTAAGTGTTCAGTTGGGCAGAGAAAATGGGCAGGAAAAATAATAACACTTGTAAAAATAAATTAAAAATAGAAAATCATAAGTCCAGTCAATTCCTATTTATGTTTCCTATGCTTGTTTATATGAACCTGTGAGTTCTTTGCATAAAATCTAATGCATTTTCTATAGTGGAGAAAATACAAAACTCTTTCATACTTGATTCTTTTAAAAAAAATTAAATGCAAGAGGGATAAATGTAAAATCTTCCACTTGGGTTTAAGAAACAAATGTGTAAAGTACAAGTTGGAGGGGGTCTAGTTTGAAAGTCATTGGTTGATATAAATAAAACTTAAGTTTTCTAGGGGTATGCTGGTAAATATTTATCAATTGGTTATCTGGGGGAAAAATGTGCCACCATCACACTAAGTTTAATCTGTATTATTAACTTTCCCTTTATTACTTTCTTAAGTCTAGACATTCAGTGAAACAATAAATCAAGCCCTGATTTATAGTGTTTTCCAGTTTTCTAAAGGTAAATGCACTGAAAATTTAACAATCAGCTCTAGACCTGGTTCTAAGGGCTCTAGCAACACCCTATAATTAGCTTGGTGTGACAACTAAAAAATAAATGTGATCTGGGGCTGAGTTAGTAGATACATGTATACGGGAAGAGATAATCATACTGCATTTTGTCTTGTCCATACTACACTTAAAAATAGTATTCAGGGTACCATATTAGAAATTAAGCCCTCGAGGAGCTTATGCGTAGATCCAAACAAGTATATAAATACAAAGTACTACAAATTAAATTCAGAAGAGCAAACAAGGAAGAAGGCACTCAAAATCATGTTAACTTATAATTATTTAGCCTAAAGAAGAAAAATCATGTCCAACTCCATGACCCCATTTGAGGTTTTCTTGGCAAAGATATAGGAATGGTTTGCCATTTTCTTCTCCAGCTCATTTTACAGATGAGGAAACTGAGACAAACAGTTAAGTAACTTGCCCAGGGTCACACAGCTAGTAAGTGTCTAAGGCCAGATTTGACCTCAGGAAATTGAATCTTCCAGACTACAGGTGTGGCACTCTATCCACCATATCGCCCAGCTGCCCCCAGGAGAACAATAGCTATCTTTGATTACTTGAAAAGTCTTTACTTGGAACCTTCAGTTAAGGAGGGAACCCAGGCCTCAACCCCAACTCATGTCTCCTTCCTCTCTATTTAGCATTCCTTACTTCCCCTACTAAGCTTTAATTCTTCATCCCACATAGGCTGCTCCTCTCAGAACATCCACTGAAGGGACTGGCCCAGGCCAGGCTAGTCTTATTCATTCCAGGCTTTTCTTTTGAATTTTTCCACTTTTTTTCCCTATCTCCTTCCAACTTTCTTTTGTGTGTTATCTTTCCTTCATTTGAATGTATGCTCCTTGAGGGCAGGACCTATTTTTCTTTCAACTTGTATTTGTATTTCCAGAGCTTAGCACAGAGCCTGGCACAGTTGGTGCTTAATAAATGTGGGTTGACTGTAAATAAGAAATTGTCTAATTCTGTGTTGTTCTACTAGGCAGAGTAGCATCAATAGGTCAGAGCTTCAAGCAGAATGACCACTTGTTAAGAATGCTGTAGATGGGATTTATGTGTAGGGTAAATGTTGGACTAGACAACTTTTGAGGATCCTGACAATTCAGTAAACCATAGAAATAATGTCATGATTCCATGTTTACTCATCAGTAAATTAAAAAAGCTAAAATAGATTACTTCTTTTTTTCTCCTCCCCTCAGAATATACTTTAAATGAACATTTTTTTTAAAAGCATTCATCTTACAAATTGTTTTGCAGTCCAAATATACAGTTGCTTGTAAAAACAGTTTAGGGAAAAGAGTGTAAAAAGACTAACAAAAATAACAACATCAGTACATGTTTCATATAGCTCCATAGATATCACTGTTCCTTTGGTTGCTCTTCTGGATGAAAAATACTCTTTATGCCAGGTTTCATTTTCCCACCCTCTGATACCAATTAGGTTTTGTCCTTTAAAATCCCAAACACAGACAAATCTTATTTTTCTAATATGGAGCATATCATTTCTGCTGGTACTTTGTTTGGATGAAGCTAGTGTTTTAGAACCATCTCCTGGGGCAAGTAGGTGGCACAGTAGAGAGAGCACCAGCCCTGGAGTCAGGAAGACCTGCAAGTCACTTCACCCTGATAGGAAGAATAGGAAGAGGACGGAAGAAAAGAAGAAGAAAGAGGAAAAGGAGGAGGAGGAGAAGGAGAAAGGCAAGGGGGGGGAAGGAGAGGAAGAAGGTTTGGTTTTTTTCTGGGAGAATTTTATTTTTCTTCTTTGTCATTTTTGTTGATTTCCCTGTCTGAATCATTCCAGGATGAGCTTGAAATCATTAACTCCTTTGACTCTGGCATCACTCCATTCCTGCAGCCACACATTCTGCTGTTTGCTGGGGAGTCCAATTAGATCAATGCTAAGGTCCTTTCCAACTCTAACATTCTATAGATCTAGGAAGGCAGGGACTATTCTTTTGAGTCTCTCTAGATTTACTTGGCCTTCTCTGATCTTGCCTGAGCCCAGAGAGGTATGTGTGACAAGAAGTATTGGTACTGAGTGTGCATTTATCTTTTGCATACCAATTTATCTCAGAAATTCAGAAGTGAAAGAAGCTTTTGAAGACATCTGGTCCATCTTGTAACTGAATCAGAATATATATCAAATGATCAACCAGCTTCGGTCTTGAAGGCCCCCATGATAATACATTTGGAAAGTCAGGGACTTGGTTTGCTCAAGTTATATACCTAACAAAGGACCATGCAAATTAAATATTTAATGCATATTTCTTGAGGGAAATGTGACAATTCAGGCTAATTTAGAGAAAGTTACTGAAATGTGGTAACTCTTAGCTAGCTCAATAATATGAACACTGGACTGGAAATCCTAAGACCTGGGTCTTACCCTGTCTTAGCCACTAACCAGCTGTGTAACATTAAGCAATTCATTTCCCCAAGAAAAAGATGACATTTCTAAATCCCCCTGACTGATTCAAGACAGTAAAATTTGCTTCCCAGTTCTGCCACTAATTATCTTGGACAAGCTTCTTGACCTCTACAGGCCTCTGCTTTTTCACATGTCCACACAGCACCTTTCACTAACATTGTAGACCAGAAAGGGTGAGCTCTATGATGAATGAAGTAAATCAGGGCAGACAGGGAGCCTTTTAACCACAGCCCATCAATGTCAATTATCTAGGTCTATGTCTCCTTCCAAGGCCTGCTATCTTTCTACCTTGTATCCTCTGACTGAAGCAAATGAGCCTGGAAAAGGAAAGACCTTGGCCTTTAACTATCTCTGTCTTCTACTTTCCATTTCTGTGTTTCCTGTCTCATCAGAGGAGAAATGCCACAAAGGAGCCTCTGCTGTATCAGGATACCCAGAAAGAGGGGCTTGTCACAGACCTGAATCTACTTGATTCTTCCAGACTGTCTGGTGGGGTTGGATAGAGTGGATAAAGTGAGTAGAGAATAGTGGAGGAATAGAGATTCAATTAGGAAAAGGATAGTGGAGTGGGCAGCTAGGGCTCTCAGGGTTCTGCTAGAAATAAATCCATTCAGCTCTATTCCGAAGATGCCCTGGAATAATCAGATATCTACTTCCCCCTTCTCCACCACACTTAGCAAAGCCTGACTCCCAACAGAGAGAATCAGATCTTTTATTGAAGCAACAAGATGGTGCATGAGTGCCAGGCCTGGAGTTTGGCTTGTGTGACCCCAGGCAAGTCACCTAACCACTGTTCACTTCAGTTTCCTCATCTATAAAATGGGGATAATATTAACAATTACCTCCCAGGATTTCTGTGAGCATAAAATGAGATAATAATTGGATAGCATTTAGCATGCTACCTAGCATAGAGTAAGCACTATATAAATGTTAGCTATTATTATTATTATTACTAGGAAGCTAGGTGATATGGTGGCTAGATCACTGAGTTTGGGATCAAAAAGTCCTGAGTTCAAATTCAGCCATAGACACTTACTAGCTATGTGACCCTAGGCAAGTCATTTAGTCTGTGTGTCTCAGTTTATGCAACTGTAAAATAAGGATAACCTCCCAGGTTTACTGTGACAACCAAATGAGTTAATATTTATAAGCACTTAGCACAGAGCCAGCCACATAAGAGCCCCTAAATAAATGCTTGTTCCCTTCCTCTCCTCATTCTTCTTCTCTCCCATATCACATTGAGCACACAGTTAGCCCTGCCAAAAGGTAGCTCAGGCTCCCAAGAATGCATGAAGTGGGATATATGGAAGATGGAGGAACTTCAAAGCACACAGGTAAAAGGTCCCCAAACCTCTTATCTATGGGAAAGACTGCCTAAAGTTCACACCTTACCTTTCTTTGTGTTTTAGGAGATGTGGTTAAAGTACCCAAAGGCTAGGGACTACATATAAACTCAGGCTCAGAATGAGAGAGACTCAGCTGCTGGGTCCCACCATTCTCTGTGCTGGTCAGGACACATCAAGAGTACCATACACAAACAGCAGCCACATTTCAAAAGGGCCCTGGACAAATGAGAAAGCATACAGGGCAAGACAACCAGAATGGCAAGGGTATTGGATAAAGCATCACATAAAAATACCAGCCAGAGAACTGGGCATGTTTAACATGGAGGAGATGAAGTAATGTGTAATCAGTCAGAAGGTAGGCTTCAGCCAAATTAGGAAAGGTTTCAAATGCCAGAAGCAGGAGCTTGCATTTTCTCTCTCTCTCTCTCTCTCTCTCTCTCTCTCTCAGAGAGAGAGAGAGAGAGAGAGAGAGAGAGAGAGAGAGAGAGAGACATTGAAGTTTCTTGAGAAAAAACAGTCAGATTTGTGCCTAAGAAATATCAAGGGAAGGGGGTAGCTAGGTGGCGCAGTGAATAGAGCACTGGCCCTGGAGTTAGAAGGACCTGAGTTCAAATCGCCTCAGACTCTTAACACAATGATTAGCCGTGTAACCTTGGGCAAGTCACTTACTCCCAATTGCCTTGGCTTCCCCCCTCCAAAAAAAAAAAAAATATCAAGGAACTGTAGGAGTCACTTAGATCAACCTTGTATCCAATGTAGAAATCCCTTCTAGAAAAATAGCCCCCAAGGTGGGCAACAGTAGAAAGGAAGAGAAGCCAGGCAGTAAGACATTGGGAAAAGAGAATTCAGAATCAGAGAGCCTGGATTAGAATCTCAGCTCTGTTACTTCCTACCTCTGAGACATCAGATGAGTCATTTTATTCCAAGTCCCAACTGTCTCCTTTATAAAACAAGGTTGGATTAGATGACCTCACAGGTCTCTCCTAGCTCTAAATCTACCAATTCTCTGAAACCATCTCTGAGTCATGCCTTTTCTCGATTTGGGGGTTAGATAAGCCTTCATGACCCCCCCCCCATACTAGTGTGGTGGATGGCCACCCATCAGACCTCTTGAATCTAAGACTATCCAGTCTTATACTGAAAACTTGGCTTCGGATGACCACCAGAAGAGGCCTGAAATGTCAAAGGTCTTCATCCCAATGACCAGAATGACCTCATGAGGCCTTCCTGAAATATCCCTATTAATACAAATATGTGGGCCTCAAGTGGAGGCTGAGAAAGAACTCCTCCCCACCACCGGCATTCATAGTGTGTTGACATTTGTAAACAAAGCTAGAATGGTCCAAGTAAATTGCTCTGGAGCTTTTTTTTTTCTCCTCCAAAGAGCCAGTTACCAGCAGCTCCTATAAAGCAGGAGCTTTCCTGAGATTTGTGTGGCAGTGACCAGATCCCCCAGTGCTGTCTGTCACCCTGGCAGCCCCCTCAGGTGGGAGATGACTCTAGCTTCCCTGGCTCCAACAAGCTGGACAGAGTCACATGAGCCTGATTCACTTTGATGATGGAGGAAGCTACCCTCTCCCATCCCCCAAGCCCCCTACCTCTTGCCTTGGCCCATAAGAAAAAAAAATTTAATGTACAGCTTTAGCTCTAAAGTGATACTTAGGGGAAACCAAGCTGGAGTTCAATGGAGCCATTAAATGGAACAGAATAATTTTCTGAAAAATGCTAAGTGAATCAAACCAAAGCGTTATAAGTAGAAACTGTAGACTTGACTCTCATGCTCCTTATGTCAGAATTAGAAGGCTAATGCTGACTAAAATTCACTCAAGATTCACTCTTTCTTCTCCACGAGGTCAAGAAAACCGAGGACAAGAGAGGGTTAAATTTAACCCAGGGGAGGGAGCTGGGTGTAGATAGTAATTATGAGACCTTATATTTATGTCTAGTTATTTCTAGCCTGTAGCTTGTTTTCTCTTCCTATGGTTCTCTCTGAAGAGGTCAGCTGGCTCAACAGATGTGGTTCCTAGACCTTCCTACAACAGCCGAGGCTACCCTATGTCACCACATCTCCTAGAAGTGAGGACAGGGCAGGGATTTTTTTCCTCCCTCTACACATGGGGAAGCTGAGGCATTAAAGGCTGAGCCTCAGGCACACAGCAAGTAACAGAGGCAAGCTTTTTAATAAGTAAAAATAGTTAATATTTATGTCGTGTTTTAGGATGCATCCAGCTCTTTCAACAGTCCTGTTAGGTAGGTAGGTAGGTAGTAAAAGTCTCTGCCTTAGAGATAAACCAAGACTCAAGAAGATCAAGAGTCTTGTTCACACTCAGAGCCAGGATTTGGTCTATTTTTCTTAAACCCAAACCCAGTCGTCTCTGTTTATGTGAAACATTGCTAGAGTCAACAGCTTAGGCCCTGAACTGAAATCTGACTAGAAAGGACCCATGAGAAGGCACTTGTGGGTATGTAATTCTATTGCAGGGCTAGCATTATCCATGAGGGCCTGTTGTTCCTTAAATACATTTTTAATACTGCCATTCTCTCCTGAGGGTCTGTAAAATTTTTTTTCAATATTTCAATCATCTATTTCAATATGTTTCCTTTGTAACACTATGTGTTTCATTTTATGCATTTAAAAACACTATTCTGAAAAGGGGTCTGAACCCCTAGAGATAATTAGAATTCTTCCTAGACTAGTCATATAGTCCTGCTTAAGTTTTTAAATTTACTGATGCAGTAATCTACATAACAGGCTAGTAGAAATATGTGGGCTTCTTCATTCTCTCTCCCTTAGTGACAAAGCTGCCTTAAGACACCACTGGGAAGGAGAAAAGTGGGGAGACTGGTTGGGGAGCACTCACTGCCCTGCCATGTTTGACATGCTGCACATCACAGGGGGACATGCGGTTGGCAAAAGGGGAAAGAGAAAAGACTGGGCGGTCTCCCCTTGCTAGAACAATAGCCTCTTCACAGTCCTGGCATCTGAATTGGCAGACAGCCACTGGAGAAGAAAAGTTCTCCCTGTCCCTTTAAGAATGCCCTCTGATCCACAAAGGTCAAAAATGCCAGCTAAGCTTGCCTAGTTTCTGGTTTTTGGACACTGCCACAGCCTAGGGAACCTCAGTAGCTCCCCTTTCCCCTTGTTTTCCCTCACCTGCTCAAATAAGGGATTTATAAAGCACCTAAAAGAGTGCCTGAAAAAGTAGGAGCTTAATAAATGCTTACTCTCTCAATCTGTCCCCTAGGGTGCCTTATAGGAGACCATACTATTTGCCTAGGATCTGGTTGAATGCTGAGTTACCTGAGCTAGCCCCGAGCATTTTCTCTGGCTGTTTCCCTCTCCTACTCCAACTACTGGCTTCCTTTAAGACCCAATGAAAATCCTGCCTTCTACAGGAAGCTTTCCCCAAGCCCTCTTAATTCCAGAGCCTTTCCTCTGTTCATTATTTCCTATTTATCCTGCATAGAGCTTGCTTTGTATATATTTTGTTTGTATGTTGTCTCCCCCATTAAATTACAAGTTCCTTGAGGGTAGCAACTGCCTTTTAACTCTTTTTTGTTACCCTCAGCATTTAACACAGTGCCTGACACAGAGCAGGTACTTAATAAATGTTCATTGATTGACCATTGGTACCAAGATACTTGGCAGTGCTAAAGTATTCATTTGCTACAGAAAAATGTCCTCAAAGTGAAAGTTAAGAAGAAAATAGAATAATTAGATAGCGGAGAATAATTAGGTATCACAAGAGCTAGATGAGACTTTGGGCAGCATCTAGTCCAAGATCCTTATTTTGTAGGTGAGGAAACTGAGGTTCAAAGAATTAATAATTAAGCTAGGAAGCAGAACCAGACTTTTTTAGAGCTAAAAAAAAGGGGGGGTAGAAATGACCCACCGTGAGTGGAAGAGAGGGAGAGGAGGAAGAGGAGGAGGTGGTGCCCTTCCTCTCTTTTCCAGGATGCTTGGCTGCTAAAATGGTTCACATTAGCTGCAAGTCAACAACTCTATTCTTTCCAAAAAGATGGAGAACCACCAGGTTTTACCATCTGCTCTACAGTCCCTCAGCACTGTCAGCTGGGACTACTTATGTAACCTTGGGGACCCCTGGGCTTTAGCATCCAAGCCACCACTGAACCCTCAGGACTTCCAGATCTTTCCATCTGCTCTGAAGTTAAATGTATTGTCTCCACTTAGAGTATGGGCTTCTCAACAGCATGGACTGTCTCGATTTTTCTGTCTTGATCCCCAACACTTAACACATATTCAACACTTAATAAATGCTTCATTCATTCATTCATTCATTCTGCTTGACCCCAGAAAGAACTAGGACCAATGGATGGACAGTATAGGACAGGGTCAATGAGTTAGATTTTGACTCAATAAAAGGAAAAATAGAAAACTGGAACTGTTGAAAAATGAAATCATTTACCTCAGTAAATTCCAAGTTCACCATCAGTGATTACCTTTTAAAACAACAGAAGAATTTTAAAATAAGAGTGACATTACTACAATCTGGGCTTAAGGATGATAAGTCTGGTTCAGAGGGAAGAGAAAGTGGAAGCAGGATAGCCATCAGGGATTCTGTGTTGGAAATGATGTTGTTTGATAGAGACAGGGCTAGGCCTGCATCAGTGATTTCATTGGTAAAGGGAACTCCCTGGTGAGGAAGTTCCCTCTACCAAAGCAAGTCAATAACCTTCTCCATTTTCTGTAGTCTTAGAAAGTTGCCTAGAACATTGAGTTAATTTGTGCCTACAGCACAAGTTAAGGGATTTATTCAGGGTCACATAGTTAGGTGCAGTCAGAGATAGGAAAGACAATAAGCTGGACTTTAGATAAGCAGCATTTGCAATAGGAATGAGGTTGAAATGCAATTGGAATATGGAGGTAGATGTAGCCCACAGGCAGTTTCAGATATGAGACTAGGGTTTGGAAGAGGAGTCAGGGATGGAGATAACACTCACTCCAAAAATACTCTCCTAAATCATCAAATCCATTGGACCTTTTTCAGTCTCCCTCCTCTCTGATCTTTCTTTCTGGATATTGTCCTCCATTGTTTTCAAACACAGCACTCCCTCTTGGTTCTCTTACCTATGTAGCAGCTATTTATTTCTGTCTTTTTCAATGGCTCCTCATTCTAATCCCTAAATCAGGGTATTCTCCAAGGTTCTAGTGAGAATAGAACTCCTTCCCTTGGCAATTTCATCAGCTCCAAGAGTTCTCTATAGGTGATTCCCAAATCTTTATCTCCAGCCCTGACTTCTGTCCTGAGCTCTAAGACCATATCTAAACTTGTCTTCAGGAATTCACAGAACTACAGGAAGACTTCTATGAACTGATGTGGAGCTTTGAACACAAAACCAGTAAACCAATATAAACAACTAAAATAGTATAAATTATAACTCTAAAAAGCAGCTGAACATTTATTAAATGCAATGGCCAATCTTGGTCACTGAGAGCAGGTGAAACACCCTTCCTCCCCCCCCACTATGTGGCAGAAAGGTGTCAGACTATGGGTGAGTCATATTGCGTCTACTAATAGACATTTGCACCATGGGCCATTTTGATTTAACTATGCATCTTTGTTAAGGGATGGTTCTACAGTGGCAGGAATAGGAGAGCGGAAGGGATGGATATCCTGAAACAACCATGGTGTCAATAAAGGCGTTATTAATGAGATTTCATTATGGTGAAGTTGCCATGTGAAGCACTGTTTTTTACTTTCTCTCAAGCACTGTTTTACTTTTAAATTATGGAATAAAGGGGCAGGTAGGTGGCGCAATGAATAGAGCACCAGCCCTGGAGTTAGGAGGACCTGAGGCACTTACTAGCCTTGTGACCTTAGGCAAGTCACTTAACCCCAACTGCCCTGCCTCCACCCTTCCAAAAAGAAAGAAAGAAAAAAATTTATGGAATAAAACAAGCATTTCCATAATAGTACAACAACAAAAAAAGATGATTACATCTGAAACTATAAATCAGCTACCTACAAACTGCTATTCCTTTCAAACATACAATTATTGTGCAAACCCCTTTTTTTCCTTCCCTCCCTATCCATAGTCTCATCTCTCTAGAAATCCCAGAATTACAGAATACTTTGTCCAGCCTCATCCACAAAACACAAATAAAACTCTGGGGTTCATCCATCCTTTTCAGCCCCTCCCCTTGTACCCTGGAAGCACAGGCTTTTGAGCCCCTTCAAATTCTTCAAAAAGTACAGAGTAACCATATAAAAAATGCCATCCTTTCTGCTGTTAGGTATGACGACCTTTTAAAGGAAGTAACTTTTTATATAGGTCATTCATTACATAAAACTTAAAACTACTTTTTTTCTGTTGCATTACAGAACTATGATGCCATCTGAGGATCTCTGATTTTACCCAGAGCCCTTAATGAAATTATCACTTTATAATTCATGTTTGTTCTTAACAGTCTAATAATAAAACACACACACACAAAAAGTTAAAAAAAATAAAATTACCTACAGAAGACTTCCACCTGTATGTCCCACCAGCACCTCAAATTTACTATGGACCAAACAGCTTATAATTATGTTCTATTCCAATAACCCCCCCTTCCTTCTCACTTTGACATTTCTGACAGTGGTACCCCTCATTTACCCAGTCTGCCATGTTCAAAATAACTTGGGAGTTCATGTTATATGAAGATTGGTTGAAGGGAACTTGTGATGTTTAAGGCTGGAGAAGATTCAAGGAGGAACAAGACAGGTATCTTCAAAAATCTAAAAAACTATCACCAAAAAGAATGATTAAGTTGTTCTATGTGACTCTAGAAGACAAAACTAGGAACAGGGGGTAGATGTTGCAAAAAGGCAGATTAAGGCTTAATAGAAGGAAAAATTTCTAATAACTACAATGATATAAAAGTGAAACTATTTGCCTAAGTAGGTGGTGAGTTCCCTGTCATTAGAGGACTACAAGCAAAGGCTGAATGGCCATTTGTTGGGTAAGCTATAAAAGGAATCCACTTTCAGATTTGGGTAGGACTGGATGGTCTCTGAGGTCCTTCCAACCTTGAGATTCTGTGTGGGAAAACTATGATATTATCTTTGACAATTCCCACTGCCTGATCCATTGCCAAGTCATAAGGCTTCAATATCTCTGGCATTTGTCTCTCGCTTTCTATTCCCACTCACTTCCAATAGCATGATAGTATAGGAGCTCCCGAAGACTATAGCAACAGTTCTCTTAACAAATGGGTTTGAGTCTTTCCACTTTCACTCCCTTTCCCAATCTCTATTCATTCTTCAAAATGCTGAAGGACTGATCTTCCTTAAACATAGATCCCAACACATTACTACTCAAATCAAGTCTTCCCTACTGGTTATCAAGAGAAGCCCATACTATATATATATATAGCCTGACATTCAAGATCTCCCATAATCTGATGTCATTCTACTTGTCCTAGTTAACCTTAATATATTTCTTTATTCTCTTATTATTGTGAAATTGGACTATTATCTGTCCATGATGCATTGTTCTGTGCTTTCTCAATCCTGTGACCCCTAGAGGGATGGAGCCTTACAATCCAGACCTAGAAAGAAAAGAGGGACATTTCCCAAACAATGATTTCTTGGAGAGCTCCCAGACCCAGCCTCTTAGGGAGGCACCTGGAGTTCCTAGACAGCTCTAGCCTCTTAGAAAGTAAAGAATCAGAGTGACAGCCTTCTGGAGACAGAAGAGAGAGGCTACTGTGCTACACAGCACAGCCATTTAGAGAGAAGAGGATTTTACACATGGTCCCAGAAAATCCATGGATGAGAAGCAAAAAAAAATAACCATGATATGGAAGGGCAAAAATGTGGACTTTGCCCTTCATTCAGACACTGCCCTTCAAATGGCACAGGTTTAGTGGAAAGTGGATTTTGCCCCCTCTAGCAATCCCAAATGTGTATCCTTTCTGGGGGGTATCCAAACACTAAATTTATTTCTACAAAACTGGAGGCCTGTCTAGGTCCCTGGGGTAGAGGTGAAAATCCCTGTAATATGAAGCAATCCCAAGTTATTTTACTTCTGAGGAGAAAATAAATATTTAAGGTAATATGATAAGGCTGGAGTCCTATATAGGTCTATGGGTTGTAAAATCACCAGAAAGAAGAACATTTTATTAACTGCTTGGGGGGAGGGTAGTAGGAGTTAGTTCATGTTTTGCATTTTCATAGGGTTAAATAATAGTCCCTATATCCAATATGCATTGTTACCTTGAATAGTTTGCCCCAGAAGCTAAGGTTGCTTTAACCACATCTGTGGAGTTTTAGACACAGGCTACATTGTGAGGTTCCCAGAGAAAACTCTTGGAAGGGGCAAAAGGTCAGAGGCATAATTCTGAGGAAGTTCCCCAAAACTGAACCCCGTACATATAAGCTTAGATGGTATAGTACATAGTTACATTTCTGTAACATTTGTCTAAATTTTCTCCATGATAACAATCCCCATCTAGTTTCCAATTCCTGGGGCCACAAGAGAATGCTGAGTTCCTCTGGGAATCTTTATCCATCTATGGCATCCTTAGGCCAGATGAGTCCCACAGAAAGAGCAAGAATTTCATCTCTTTAACAGAGGAAGGATGGTTAAACTGAGGGACTCTCTTACATGGCAGTTCTATCATCTTTATTCAGAATAATAATAGCTTATTCCTTCCTTCACATATTACCTCACTTGATCCACACAGCAACCTACCTAGTACAGTGCAAAAAGCAATTATCGTCCTAATTTTACACTTGAGGAAACTAAGTATTAAAGAGGTTAAATGTAAACTCCTTGAGGGCAGGATTTGTTTGTTTCTTTCTTGTTCTCTCACCTCATCCAGAAGCACACTGCCTTATACAAATATTTATTCATTGATAAATATTTGGTGAATTGGATTAAGGAAGACCTGCCCAAGGTCACACCAAAACTGTGTGTCTGGGGGTCAAAACTTAAACTAGAGTCTTCTGATTTTCATCCCAGGCTCTTTGAACTATTTTCTGTCTCTCTGCCAAATTCTCTATCAACAACTCAAGCTGTTGTACAAATAACTTCCCTGATTTTACAGACCATGTTTACAATGAGTATTTCTAAGTAGCTCTAAAATGAAAAGGGGAAAGAGGAAGAGTGAGAAAAACAAAGGAGAGGCCAGAAAGAGGGAAGGCAAATGGAACAAAGCATGCAGGAAAGCAAGCAACCACAATTTCAAATGACAGGAAGACACTTGCTTAGCAAGGCCTCAGAATTTACTAATGGCAGCCAGCCCCCTCCACCAAATGACCTTATCCTTCCTATCTAATGACCTTCATCTCTCATTAAGTCCTGTGCACTGGACACTCTGCTCCAGCCTGGCCAACCTACTCATCCACCCGCAAAATGACTTGCTCTTTCCTCTGCCTTGGCACAGAGTTCTCTCTTTATTTAGACTGACCTCACTTTTCTTCTCCAGTCTAGTCCTTCTCCTTCAAAAAAGCCGATCCTAATTCACCTTCTCCAAGACACTAATGAACCATATCAGACTTTGTCCATTCCATTGTCTTTGGCATTCCCCAGAACTTCAACATAGTTCATACTGGTTATTATTCAACATAATAATAACAGCCAACATTCATATGGTGTTTTAAAATTTACAGAGTATTTTGCATGCATTATGAACCTTATAAATACTATTAACCCATTTTACAGATTAGGGCTTAAGTGACTTGTCACACAATTATCACGCATAAGAAGGATTTAAACCCAGGTCTGGCCTGACTCCAAGTCAAGCACTGTTTCTACTACACTGGCTCTCATATTTCCATAATACTTGTCCTTTGAAAATTCAACGTACCATAACAGAAAGAGCACCACAATTGGAGTTCAAAGACATAGTTTTAAGTCCTGGCTTTTTATATTTATTAGTTGAACCATTTAAAGGAGCTGAAGGCACTTAAAGTCCTTGATCTTCTGTAAAATGGGGATAACCCTGGCAATAGATGCAAGGTGGCAAGTATTCAATAAGGTAATATACAATTAAGTATTTTGGAGCCAGAAAGCACTACATGCAAGTTATCATTATTCCTCCGTTTCTCCTTTTCTCAGCATCTCCTACTTTTTCTCAAGTTGGGAAATACATAAATGCCACAGATATATAAATTACAATATCATCATCATCATCATCAGTAGTAGTAGTAGTAGTAGTATTAATATGTATGAACAAGATAGTGAAATTCTGGAGAATGCCAAAGAGAACAGAATAGACAAATATGTACCTCATAAACCAGTTTATAGGTCCCCAGGAGCAGAAGCTTGGAGAGAGTTTCTGAATATCCCAGATGATGGTATTATCTATCAGGCTAATACTTTAGAGATAGGACACCACAAGCCTCTGTGGGGAGACTGCTGTTCTGGCCTACCTTTGATCCTGGCCTTCAGGGATTTCTTTCCTTGGTGTTATCCTTAGTACAAAACAATCAAAACTGTGGATAATAATAGCACCTGCCCTAAGAGGGTCATTAGAAAGAATGAGCAGATGTAAAGCACTTTGTGAACCATAAGGCACTATGAAAATGCTAACTGTCATTATTACAATTATCATAACAGCACAGATTTCAAGAATGAAGGCACCTTTAAGGTCATCTAGTCCAAACTCCTCTTTTTACAGTTAAAGGAAACTGAGCACCAGAGCAAAGAAGTGATCTGCCCAAGGGTACACATGCTACAAGTGGCAGAGAGCAGCCTAGAGTCAGGAAGACCTGAGTTCAAATCTGGCCTCAGATACTTACTAGCCCTGTACCCTCAGGCAAATCACTCAACCTCTGTGTCTCCCTCAGTTCCCTTGCTTGTAAAATGGGGATAATAATAGTACCTATCTCCCAGGGTTGTTTGTGGATCAAATGAGACAATATTCATAAAGTGCCTGACTGTAGCACCAATGCAATGTTCATAAATCATGGTCACTATAAATATACTTGCATAGTGCTCGACTGCAAAATATAACAGGCTCTCCATATAGAAGAAAGAAGTAAAACATTTATTCAGACACCAGAAAACCAAATACCAATACCAGGAAACTGAATCCATCATAGCAACATAGAAGTTAATGCACCACAACATAGCAGAGAGCCACATGATTCTTTAGACTTCCCACAAACCAACTCAAGCCCCAACTTTAACTCACAAGTCTATCTGTCTCCTTGCCTGAATGTGCTCTCCTCCCAACTGTCTAGCTGGCTCTGACTCCCAGCTTTCTGTGGGTTCTGCTCCACCCTGCAGCAAATTCCTCCACAGGCTCCATGTGATTACATTCTGCCTATTAAGGGACAGAGTTTACTTTCAAAGCAGGGAAGGTCTTCAAATTCCCTTAAGGGCAAGGAAGATCTTCAAATTCCCATTCCCATTACACTGACACATAGTAGGTGTTATACAAATGTTAGCTATTACTACTACTACTACTACCCCACTAGTATTACCACTACTGCTTCAAACACAACACTCTATTGCCCAGGAGCTGTTTTTCACGTATATGAGTAACCCTACTGCTCTTAATGTCCAACCTGGAAGAACAGGACAAGAAGGAAAGGAGCTTGAGGTATTGCAACAAGGATCCCAAACTGACTACTAATAGTAACAGCAATGTAAGAGGTAGAGGATTTCCATCTGTTCTGCACTAGTTTCAAATACAGTTTTATCTGAAGGTAAGAGCATAAAATAGATCCTATTTGAAGCTTCCTTTCACCATATGTATTTTTATGAAAACTCAGGCCCTCGAGATTTAGAAAAATGAGTAAAGTGTTATGGAATATAATATGTAATAAAATTTACCTCTATTTAAGCCTTTTTTCCTTCTAAAAATGTTTAGTTCTATTTGCAAATGAGATATTGGTGGAAGTTCTTTAATTTTTTTTAAACCACTTGTGGAAGCACATTGTCAAGGGACCTTAAACATTTTCTAGTCTAATCCCTTCATTTTATGGATAAGGAAACTTGAGTTTCACAGGAATGCAGTATGAGACAGTACCTACCTGTGTGACCCTGGACAAGTCACTTAACACTATAAACCGGCGATAATAATAGTACCTCTACCTCCAGGGCTGTTGTGAGGATCAAATAAAACAATCATCATAAATGTTCTTAGCACAGTGCCTGGCACACAATAAGCGCTATATAAATGGAAGCAATTATTTTGAACAAATTTAGTTTGTTGCAGAATCAGAACTAGAATTAGATCCCAGGTTTCCAAACTCTTTCCATCACTCAAATAAAATAAAACAAATAATAAACTCACTGAATTTAAAAACAAGCTTATTCTTTTCCCCAAAACCTTCTTCTTCAGAGATAATAATGTCTATCTTTTTGTTTTTATATTTCTAGTGTTTAACACAATGCCTGGCATACAGTAAACATTTTATAAATGCTGGCAGCACAACCATTCTCCCCTTCTGTGTTTAAAATCTTGTCATTATCTTTGACTCTTCCTTCTCGTGTCACTACCCATATCAATAGTCAACTCCTGTCACTTCTCTCAGATCCATCCATGCCCCCCCCCAGCTCTATTGCCAATGCCCCACTCTACACCTTCATGGAGGGGTGATCAATCAAGACAAAAAGCATTTATTATGGGCGTACTGCGAGCCAGATATTGTGCTAGGCCCCAGAGAAACAAATAGAAAGAGCAAAATGTTTCCTAGTTTCAAGGAGCTAGTATTACATAAAATCCTAAGGCTCACAGATTTAGACCCAGAAGGGATGTTAGAGGTCTTCAAGCCCAACCTTGCTCATTTCATAGATAAGAAAACCAAAGCTCAGATAGGTTCTCACTCATCTGAGCTATGTATCTCATAATATCTCACATTGGAAAGGACCTCATAGATCATCTAATATTGAATGAAACAATATTTGACAATAATTTTTCATAATAATGGCATCTTATTATTTGCTGAGTTGACCTTGAATGTGTTATGATCACCCCAACCTCTGACTAAGCCCTTCCAAGCAGGAGAAACTCACTACTACAGAAGACAGCCCATTCCATTGTGGGATAGCTCTGTTAGTAAATACTCTATGACACCGAGAAAAAACTTCTGAGAACCCACTGTCTCTTGTTCTGTCTCTGCTCTGGCCAGATAAATCTTTCACATAACAACCCTTTACATATTTGAAGGTATCAATCATCTCCCATCTTCCCTTACCCAACCGCGTCTTTACTCCTCCAGGATAAACCTCCTCAGTTATTTCAACTGGTCCTCATATAACCTGGCTTCAAGTGCCCTGAGGTGGTCCTTCCCCAGGACATGTGCATCCTGAAATACAGTGATGAGAACTAAAGACAACTGGAGATATGGTCTGACCAGGACAGAATAAAGTGCAACTATCACCTTCCCTGTTCTTTTATTTGATGCAGCCTAAGATAGCATTAGCTATATCATAAATACTTCTTAATTTCATAGACTTGGAGTAGGAAGGGGGCTCAGAGGTCATGTAACTCAACCTCCCCTCCCCTTTTTTTTTCATTGAAGAAACTGAGGTAAGGGAAGATGGGGGATGTAACTTGGTCACACTCAAGCTTATAGTACACTAAAACTCTTAGGGCTTTTCCATATACACTTCTGTCTTGCCAGTTTGATACTGTATACAGAGGTGTTGGATCTGGAGTCAACTGGAGTTCCTATTTTGCCTCTGGTGCTTACTACTTGGATGATCTTAGGCAAGCCTCAGGTTCCCCATCTGTAAAATGAGGGATTGAATCAGATAGCCCTTCCAGCTCTTGGGTCTTGTTTTGTTTTGTTTTGTCTTGTTTCGTTTCGTTTTTTTTTTTTTTTTTAATCCAAAGTACAGAATTTTCCCTTAATACCTACTAAATTTCATCACTCTAGCCCACTGCTGTCTTCTGGGACCCCATTTCTGTTATCCACTGCATTAACCACCCCCACTTCAAACAGCTCAAACCATGCTCTTGCTGCAACCTAGAGCTGAGTACTCATGGCCGTGAGCATACAATTTTGTAAACAGGAGGTATTGTCATTGGGTTGTTATATCACTATATATAATGGTTGTCATAAAAGTGTTCAATAGCTGAATCACAGGGGTGGCCTCCCGTCACCAAGGAGGCAGACAAGGATACAGATTTATTTTGTTTGCTGATGTCAGAAGGAAACAGGTATAGCATACAGGAGTCTTGCATTAAGGGAACCTGAAGGGTTTAAGGAATAACAAACATTCCAAAGTCAAGAGACACAAAAACAATAGAGGTTCTAGAGCAATATATTGGAAATGGCAGATTTCCATGGACTATCTAACGGTAGCATTACTTGACACCTAAAGTTAATCATACAAACATCAAAGAAACAAAGGGAAAACATCTGAAGGGGTGGTTGTTTGCACCATTGCAGCAAATAAATTATATAAAGGATACAAAAAAATTGGCTTGGGTTTGGGCAAGGAAGAAGTTGCCAGCATCTGACTGTGGAATTCTAAAGAAGGTCTGCCTACCACTCTCCTGAAGAAAGCAGATCTGTGAGTTCTCAGGAAGCAGATAAATGACTATGGTAGGAAGGGGAGTATAGGCAGGGTGTAGAATAAGGGGGGCTGTTTGGACCACTGACTCCGTGTAATTTTTTTGCTTTGCTATCTTAACTGGAAATCAGGATCCAGCTCTATTTCTGTAGGTGATGGGAGGATGTTACCCAACAATGGCAGCCTGTAGTGGTTAGAAAGCTGGCCTCAGAGCCTGCAGGCATAGGCTCAAGTCCAGCTTTGAGGACCTTGGACAAGTCAGTTAGCTTATCCGTATCTCAAGCAACTGTAAATTACAGAGAGGTTATATAGAGTTCTTTATAGCAATGAAATAATAGAATCATAGATCTGGAGCCATAAGGGACTTTAGAATCCAACCCCATCAGCTTACAGAGAAGGCCAACTGAAAACAAATGGTCACTAGGTATTAAAGGACCAGAAGAAGGATTTGGACTCAGGTCTTCTATGTCCAAAGCAGCACTTTTTTCCTCACTGAACTTTGCCAATTCTGACAAGTTCAATCTTATGTATGTATGTGTGTTATGTGTATGTGTATGCATACACATATATAAACCCCTATGTAAAATCACGGCATATATGTATATATTATTGTGTATAGACATCACAGTGCTGCTTAATAAGCATTTATTTTATTTTACTGTGTGTATGATAATTAGCATTTTATGTAGCACTTTAAGGTGTATGAAGTATTTTACAAATACTGTCTCATTTTATCTTTATAACAATCTTGGAAGGTGCTGTTATTATCTCCATTTAACAAGTAAGGAAACTGAGGCAGATAAAGATTTAAGTGACTTGCCCATGGTCACACAGTTAATATGTGTCTGAGGCTGGATCTGAACTCTGGTCTTCCTGAGTCTTGATCCAGTCCTCTATGCACAGTAACACGTATGTGTAAAATAAGGGAATTCACCCAAGTTAGAACCAAAGACCACTGACCGCTGTCCATGCCTTCCCCACTATACCTTGCTGTTTAGAGAAGGTGTCAGGAGACAGCAAGATTTATGAGGAAAGGCTAATTAAAGAAATATTTACTTAGAGAAGACAAGAAGCCATTATAATAGTCATCAAGACAAAAAAGATTACTCTACAGAGGTAAATGACCAAATATTCTCAGTCTCAATCAAGAGCAAAATATCTAAGTCTCTGGAGAGGAAGAACTACTTATACCTGTGTTCTCTGGACAGTACCATTTCTAGTTAGGTACTTAATGCTGCCTCACATTAATCAACCAAACATTTACTGAACAACTTCTATGAGTGTCAGGTGCTGGGAACAGCACAAAATCAAATATCCCCTGCCCTCAAGGAGTTTACAATCTATTGGAGGACACCTGCTTAAGGTAGTTATTAACAAAACAGCCAGCCACAGTAGTCTCCACAACAGCCTAGAACATGATTCAGAGAGGGCCTCCAAGTTATGCAATTCCTCAGGCCTTCAGGACAAAGAAGGCTAGCACCAGAGAACAAGCATGACTCCTCTGATGAGTGGGAATCTTTTTTCATCTCAGGCTTCAGAGGAGCAAAATCCAAGCAGCAGTTCCATAAAGATTTGCATTCTTCAGAATTCTGGCCTTTCCAGCCTGGGCCATTTGCATAGATTTCAAAAATAAACTATGACCTTATTTTGAAGCAGTAGCTTTAGCTGGCTGTGTGAGCCCAGACAAGTGAGCCCATAATGGTGGGATGATTTGATTGTATTCTCTGCTAGTGAAAAGAACACACAGTATTGCTGAGTGTTTATATTACCCCAGGGGAAAAATTTCTCTTTACCATCTTTCTGATAGCTCCTGAAATCCTACCTCCTTTTAGAGTGATCAAAGGAAATTTGACAGCATCTAAAAAGCAAGCTCCAACTGGACATGGGCTCCCTCTTAACTATTTTCCCAAACACACCCCTATGACCCTGACTCTCCATCACCAAAGTATTTATCCTTTACCTGTGCATGATGCATAAGGTGATGCAGAAATGAATGCTACATAATGTTTCTTTACTGACACTATGTCTGTTTTTGTCTATCCATAACAGCATTATCTTCCTCAGATCATAAGCCCCTTCTGAAATAATCCTCAACTTTTTTTTTATTTGTAATGGTGGGACTGGCCCACCAAGGCTCAGAGGGTAGAGTATGCACAATATCCTCTGCCTGCCACAGATTAGGCTAGGCTAAACTGTAAAGGCCACAAATCTGAAGAATGCAAATCCTCATGGAACTGCTGCTTAGATTTTTTTTTTTTTGTCTTTTTGGAGGGGGTAGGGCTGGGCAATTGGGTTGAGTGACTTGCACAAGGTCACACATCTAGTAAGTGTTAAGTATCTGAGGTCAGATTTGAGCTCAAGTCCTTCTGACTCCAAGGCTAGTACTCTATTCACTGTGCCACCTACCTGCCCTCTGCTGCTTAGATTTTGCCCCTCTGAAGTCTGAGATGGGAAGAGACTCTTGCTCAGCAAAGGACACATGCTTTTTCTCTAGTGCTAGCCTTCCTTGTCCTGGAGGCCAAAGGAACTGCATTAACTTAAGAGTTCCTTCTGAATCCATATTATGGGCAGTTGTAGAACGTCTACTGAGGCTGGCTGTTTTGTTTAAAACTCCCAACGCAGGGTTCTTTCCATTTCTGTTTCCAGAAATGTGTGATGGAGGAGCCTTTCCTTCCTTCCTTCCTCTGCCTACCCCATTCTGAACATGCTTGCTGTTGGCTTACTATGGGGTTGCTAAAAAAGCCTTTTAATTGGTTGCTAAACTGGAAGTGACAAGATCTCTCTGTCTCTCTCAACTCAGTCAAAAGTGTGAGAGAGACAGAGAGAGAATAATAAGCTAGCTTCAGCACAGAAACAGAAACAAGCTATCTCAGCTCCTCACCTAGCCTCCATGTGGCCGTGAAGGCACAGTGTCACTCCATCTCTTGTCCCTTTCTGTTTATTCTTTCCTCATCTTAGGTGAAATAAGCAGAGTTTCAGAGATAGAGCAGACCAGATTATGACCTTGCTTGACCAGCCCAGCATTAAACTGACCACAACTGTCACAACTAAGACACTCTGTTTTGAAAGCGAGAGAGTATCCAATCCATAGGCCATGCTATGCCCAAGAAACCAGCTTGATGAGGGAATGTTTTATAGCAACTGCTTCTTAAGTTTGAATCCACTATCCCCTGGGATGGAAGTGGTAGAGAAAAGTGTGATCACAATTTGGGAGACTGTACTTTCAGCCTTGCTAAAACTTTTCGTAGAAATCCCTTGATAAGAGACAATTGATACTAACTGGCTAAATTAGATAAAGGATATAATAACTGACAATAAATATTAAGGGAAACACACTAGATGAGTACACTAGATGAGAAACAGTAAAACCACTTGGCCCTCAGGATTACTCCTCAAACTCTAAGAGGAGCAGCAGCCACACTCTGGGAACCCAAGCTGCCAATGTGAAAGTAGACTGGAAGAGGTAGCCCCAGAATACTTCCTACACTACTTATTTCAGAGCCACAAAAATTACTGTGACTCTCCTTTTTGACAAGTAGCTATGTGGTCCCCCAAAACATACACACACACACCTTTATTTTAGGGTGTATTTATTAACATTTATTATGGCTACATATTATATATTCATTTATTTTTCCTAATTGGATTTAGATCTGTATTGTTTCACTTTTGTTTTCCTATCTCCAAAGCTTGTTGATAGATTGGAACATACCTATGGTTGATCTCTTACTTAGTTATGCTTACTCATTACTTTGGGGAAACATCAAAAAGGGAAAGCTTATCAAAAAAATTTTTTAAAAGAAAATGTGCTTTTGGAAAAAGTCAGTTTTGCTCAACAGGTTCTTTAAAGTCACATGACTTCTTAGAGCTGCCAACCAGTGAGTATGGATCATATCAATATAAGAGTTCAGTATTTCATATCTTGATTCTCCAAATGATTCCCAGATCTTTTTATACATTTCTAACCTCTCTTGCCCTTCAGGCTTGTATCTCCAACCGTATTAGACATCTTAACCTGGATGTCTCATAGATATCTAAACTCAACATGTTCAAAACTGAATTCATCATCTTTCCCCAAACTCTCCCCTCTTCCTAACTTTCCTATTACTGTCAAGGATATCACCATCTTCCCAGGCTCTCAGATTCACAACCTTGGTGGTCAACCTTTCTCTCACAAGATTCTTATATACAGTCCCTTCTCTCCTCTGACACTGCCACCATCCCGGAATAGGCCTTTATCCCCTCATGCATGGAAACAGTTATGTATACAATTGCAATGCCCTTCTGGTTCATCTTCCTTCCTCATGTCTCTTCCTCCTCCAATCCATCCTCCATTCAGTAAGAAAGCACTCAAATTCTAGTAGCTCCCTATCCTCTAGGATTAAATATGTAATATATTTATATATAATATAAAAGTATATATTAAATATAAAATCCTCTTCCTTTAACAGCCCTTCATAACTTGGACCTTTCCTACCTTTCCAGTCTTCTCTTATTTTACTCCCCTCCACATACTCTATAGTCCAGTGACTCAGACACTTTCCGCTGTTCCTCTTCATTTTCACTGGCTATCCCATGTCTGGAATGTTCTCTCCCTCCTCGTCTGTCTTCTGGCTTCCTTCAAGTCCCAATTATGTTTACCTAGATTATCTCCAATTTATCCCATTTATATCTTATTTGTATGTAGCTGTTACATATTGTCTCTCCTTATTAAACTTGAGGGGAGCAACTGGTTTTGCCTTTCTTTGTACCCTTATCATTTAGCATGTTACCAATTTCACTTGGTCTTAGATTATTATAAAAACCTCTCTTAACTGACCTTTCTGATTCTAGAGATCGAAGAACTAGTGCTGAAAGGGACCTCATACCATACCTGATTTTACAGATAAGGAAACTGAGGTCCAGGGAGATTAGGTCATTTACACAAGGTCACACAGGTCATAAGGGGCATATCTGGGATGCTAATGAAAGGTCCTTGAAACTGAAGTTTGTTTTGAAGGCACTTCAAATACCTTTAGTACCGACCTCATAGGGTTACAGAGAGGGTCAAATATTATAATGTATATAAAGCATTTCGAAAGTTGTAAAGTAGAGCAGCCAGGTGAGACAGTGGCACAGTGAATAGAGCACTGGCCCTTGAGTCAGGAGGACCTGAGTTCAAATCAGGCCTCAGACACTTAATACATACTAGCCAAGTGACCTTGGGCAAGTCACTTAATCCCAATTGCCCACCCTTCCCCCTGCCCAAAACCTGAAATGACTTAGAAGGAGGACAATAACAATTCAGCTCTTTGGAACCCTACTAGATTTTAATCTGGTTTCTATTCAAGTGCAGAAATCTTAGGCAAAATTGGTCTACATATGGAAAGTCCAACCAAAAATGACTTCTCTTGAAAGCCAGAAGGACAAAGAGAGAATTAGGACTTCTTTATGTATGTAGATGTGTATGGGGAGTCACAGCCTTTAACTCACGTGAAATACTGACATCCAGAGCCCTGGTAGCCATATGATCAATCTAAAAGGAGATCGGGAATTATTCTTCCTTTTTGTGCCACTAAAAAAAAAAACATTCTTATTTAGAGTGAAAAGGCTGGAGTAAAACTTTATAAATCTGGATGGCGTGGCTGTATCAAGAATTAGCTAAATGAACCTGGGCTAGTCAGTTTACCGGTATAGGCTTTCAGTTTCCTCATCTGCAGTGGAAGTTGGATCAGATGGATCCCTAAGATCTGTTTCAATTCTAATAATCTATGATTCTACATTATCATTGGAAAGTAAAAATGTAGTTTTTCCCCACTGCACTATCAAAAAGAGTCAGTGGTTTATTTACAATGATTTATTTAATGTGGCCACTTCCAAAATATTAGCCTCCTTCTGAAGGAAGAACCTTAAGATGAAGGAGGGGCAAAAGGTTTTCTTCTCTTCAGAAATTTCACAAGTCCTAAAATGAAGCCATTTCTCTGTGGCTAACCCTTAGCAATGAGAATTTGCATTTATGGTTGAAGGTTAGGTAGGGCACATTAGTGTCCTACATTTACATGACCAAAGAAAAAGCTAAATTTGTTACCCTAGTACATTTCTGAGAGAAGTTTGTAAATAAGCATAATTTTATTTTTTCAAAGAAAGATTTCCTGAGTAATCCCAACTGGTTAGAAAGACATGTTAATAAACAACAACATCATCATCATCAGTGACTACTTCATCAACAATATAGCCTTTCCTTTAACCATTAATAAGGAAACCTGGAGACTAATCTGTCCAACATTTCTACAGGGACCCCTTTTATTTAATTCCATTTTTAAAATGGACAAAGTAGGGCACAGATCAAGGTAGCTAGAATTAAAATTCTGGGGTTTTAACCCAATCTTATGCAAAAATTACTAGGGTTTACAACACCTTCATTCCCTCTGAGTATCATTATCTATTAAATATTTTATCACACAAACCAAATACTAGAGAAAGCACCAAGAGTTATTTAGACTTCTGCCTCCAAATAGAATTTATCACCAA
This sequence comes from Gymnobelideus leadbeateri, assembly GCA_011680675.1. NCBI lineage: Eukaryota > Metazoa > Chordata > Mammalia > Diprotodontia > Petauridae > Gymnobelideus > Gymnobelideus leadbeateri. Next base: position 250,584 of record WOXC01007091.1, read on the forward strand.
AAATTATTCTTTAGAGGCAAGAGTGATCTTAAATGACTTCAAGAATAGAAATCCTCAAACTTCCATTGGTTGTCCTTAGGCTCAGGAAGTCCTTCCTTACATCTAACTAAAAACACTCCTGCAGTCATTTAAACCCATTCTTCTTTTGTGGTTATAGTGGAGAACAGCTGAAATAGGAAAACAGCTCATCACCAGCCTTCATTCCTTCAGATGTTACAAGAAAAATGTACTTGGAAATTGACCTTTTGAGCCCAATAACATACAGCTGACCATCAATTTTTATGAAATATAAAGATGAATTAAAAATGAACTGCAACATTGTTACCTGACATAACTGAAGAAGCTGAATCTCCCTTTACACACTTTATTCCCCCTCATACTACCCAGCTAAGTTTTAGTAGTAGTAACATGTCCTCTGAAATAAAAGCTCCTCACTCACCTCCCCAAACACATATATGTATGCAAACAAATCCAAATCCAAAACCTCACCACCACATATACTCACTGACATTCCAGGATAGAAGAGGCCATAAAAAAAAATTCTGGACTATTCATTCAGAACACCTACCCCCCAGAAAATCCTGCATAGCCCTATCCCCTTGTATCTTGGACTCTTGCGAAAGACAACAATTTTCACAGACCTGAGACCAAGATCCAGACTCTAGACCAAGAGCTCTTCACTTTTGGGGGGTTACTCTTAGACCTCTTTGGCAGTCTGGTGAAACTTACAGACTTCCTCTTAGAAGAAAATGCAAAAAACAAAATACATAGGATTGCAAAGGAAACCAATTATATTGAAATAAAGATGTAATTTTTTTCCCCATCCAAGTTCACAGACTCTCCCCACACATACTCACGGAAACCTATCCAAAGGACCTCTTAGAAGTCCACAACCCCACGTTAAGAACACCTTTTCTAGAGGAAGACAGAGAGGACAGATGAAAGTTGCAATAAGCAAGATCTTAATAAAATCAATATGGTCTATAGAAGATATAGCTCCACTATATATATCCACAAAGGATCCTTTGAAGAAATTATCATATGAGATAAGGAAGAGAGGAAAAAGCAAAAACCAAAATCAAAAGTATTAAAGAGGCCTAGAAAAATCATTTTTAAAAAGCACTTGGTAAAGCCAAAATCTTTTATAACCTTCACACTTACTTTGGCCCCATCCTTGTTTACCTACAATTGACCCTTCCCCTCTAAACCCATCTCACTCTCCCTTCAAAGCTGAAAATGTTTTTAGTAGACTGAATTATCTACCTGCCCCAGTCAAAGGAGGAAAGTCCGGTTTAATCTCATAATCCAATAATGTTGTCTATCATGGCTTAATGTCATTATAATTATTCAAAAGAATTTATTAAGTCCCCAGTTGAATGCAGTTCTGTGCACAGTACCAAAGTGTCTGCCTAACAAAGTCCTATGTATTCCCCAAGGCTCTCTCTCCTCTGCCAACCCGCAAATGAGTTCAATCAAATGGAGAGACCAAGGTAGGAGGCTGAAGGTCATCCATGGGATCCCATTAACACCTGAACTCAGGAAGCCATCTATTTCAGTTCTGGGATCCCACTTCATTTAATCAATTCCATCCTCTCTAGTAGCCAGAAAGTTCCATTCATCAGCACAATTCAACTAATGAGTTTGTCTACGGTGTGTTGGAAGGAGTGGGGGGGGGGGTTGGCAGGGGGGAAGAAGGGAGAAGGAAGAGATGGAGAAAAATCATGGTAGAGTAAAGGTATGAGTTCTTAGAGCCCTGTCAAGTGACATCATGGGAGGAAATTGGAAGAATGAGGCCAACATATTAGAAAAACATCAAGGGGCCTTCATAGCATAAGAGGAACTTAAGATATGACCTAGTCCAACTCCATTATTTTACAGAAGAGGAAAATGTGGCCCAGACAGGAAATTACTTGTCCAAGGTCTCTGCCTGTATACATGTCACAATACAATGAGAAACCAAACCATTACAGTATTTACACAATCATCCATCCATAGGGAGAAAAGTCCTTTTGCATTCAGAGGTAAAACCCTACAAAGCTCTGTTCATCTGGAAAGGGAAAATTTGCCTCAGCTAAAGCTCCTGGGTTAACCCTGCTTCCTCCCATCAGAATGCAGCAAGAAGAATTCAGGGAAGACCCGAAGCAGTCTCTGAGGGACTAATTCAGGCTGAGACCAGCACTCAGATTTAACATGATGTCTCATTCTGAAACAACCCAGTATTCCCTCAGTCCCAAGTGATCCAGGATGGATGCAGAATGATTTCGGTTAAGTTGTTCCATGTCCCTATTCTCCCTGAGGCACCTGAGTTTTCCTGGGAGGCCTCTTACTGAATTCTGGGCCCAGTATGGCCCACCTAAGAATGAAGATCTTACAGAAAATGAAAAAAAAAAAAAGATGATGTACAGAGGGTGCTAATGCTGGGTAGTGATGGGATCTCCAGTCCTGTGAAGGCTGGACCTAGCAAGGACAGCAATTAGTAACGGCAGCTTCCTCTCCAATACACTCATAACCCACTCAGGATCAAAATAAAAGAGGCCTAATGATCAGTGTCAATGGCATAAGCAGTGGGGAAAGAGGCTTCCTAAGGGTTAATAGCTTTGGGACTAAGCTTCACTCACCTCCACCCCCATTTTCAATGCAGACAACTCTTTTCCTAAACTAACCAAAATGTCCTCCTGTCCAGAGAAAGAGAAATGTATTTTAAAAAGCCCTAATGGCTCATCCTGGGCAGTATTGGGGAGTCTGAAGATCCAAAGTTAGTATCGAGTGAGTTACATGGTTCAGGAGCTATCTCCAATTCTAAAAATCAACACAAACCAGGTAGGTGATTTAGGAATACCCTATGGGCACACTGCTGGCCATAAGAAGGGCAGAACGCATCCCTGTAGGGAGTGTCTCACATGACTACTTACTTTCCTCCCCCCACCCGTCACCCCTCCATAAAGAAGACGCTGTTCTAGTCTTCTAGTACAAGGGGCTGGTCTCCTGAGAAGGCCCCCAAGCAACTACACATGTTGCCCTGCAGGGAGAGCCAGAGCCCTCTCCTCAACCAACAAAGTTTTCCAGGGAAAAACTGTTCTTTTTCTCTACCAGATAAAAAGCCAACTCACCCACTGATCAGGCCTTTGGGGGTTGGGGAGTGGAAAGAGTGGAAGGAGAAGGTAGATTAAGGCAGGATTTTGCTTTTAAAAATAGAAAGTAAATAATCCAGGCTTCTGATGAGTTCTTGGTAAGGAAATAACTATCAGAGTAGAGCTACAGACCCCCATTCTGGACAAGAGATATCATTTAAAACATCCCACTGGGCAGACCTGCTGTGGGGGTGGGCAGGGGTTTGGGGTGTGGTGCTACTGGAGGCCCAAGAATCAGGCAGATAGGACTCCTCTCAGCATAGTATGAAGTCTGACATCCCCAAAGATAGACCCTAATTGACTCCTTCTGTCACTTCTCCACCTAAATAGAAGTCCTTGGAGATGGTAGGGTTTGTGGGGGGAGGGTTGAAGAAGCACACACAGGAGGTTCATTCTAAGTAGGAAAGCCAGAAATTCCCCCATGGACTAGCCCCAGGCCAACATCCTCAGGGGCTGGTAAAACATCCAGGTTGCCCAACAGGATCAAAAATAGTGAGTACAACCTCACCAGTGTCCTGATGCAAAGGACACTGGCTCCAGAGAATGACATTCTTTACACTTTTTCTACACACACACACACCCCCAAAGAAAACGATGAGCAAGGCTACAGTCTGACAGCCCCCACCCCACCCTGGTACCCTGCATGGAAGATGCTGCTAACAAGCACTGCAGTGTTGCAGGGGCTGGGATGGGGGGAGGGGGAGGGGAGCCAACTTTGTAGAGTCCGTAGCCCCACCTCCACCTCATCCCCTTCTCCCTTCTCTCTTAGGTGGGATGGGGCCTGTCTGAACTATGCCTCCAGAGGATACAGGGATGTTGGGGAGGCTGTGAGGTGGGGAGAGAAAGGAAAGGAGGATGGGGGCCTGTATTCTCTTCTCAGCTTACCAGGATAGCTTGAATCCTTTCATTAGTACAGTCACGATAATCCACTGACCATGTCCTTATCGTCCCCCTTACAGCTCCGGAGGTCCCAGGACATATTGGAAAAGATGACGGAATCCCAAAAGAACAGAATCTCATGTAATTCGACTTGTGCCAAGAGGGAAAGAGACAGAGAAGCTTCTTCTTTCCCCCCTCCTCGTCCTTTACCGGCTGGAATCTAGGCTCAGAAACATAGGACAGTTTCTGCAAACCCAGCCCTAAGCTGGGGCTCTCTGCTTTCGCTGCTGCTGGTGCTGCTGCCGCTGCCGCCACCACCGCCAGCTTCTGCTGAGGATGGGCACCACTGGCAGGGCTGCAAAACAAGCTCCTGGAGTTGCTGTCAATGGTCGAGTTGCCAGCCGGCCACCTACCCACCCCACAGCTGCTCAGTAGCAGTCTCCAGGATAGAGGCAAAGGGAGTCAGAAAAGAGAATGAAAACCTAGCTGAACAACCACCTCTCTTCCCCCAGGCAGCAGCTCCCACTGCTCCATATAATCTCCTAATCAATGCAGTACCCAAGCAAAGCAATGCCAGCTACTTCCGCCCATTTAAAGACACAGAGCATGTTTTGTCCCTGGATGGGACAGAGTGCAGGGGAAGGGGTGACAGAAGCAGGGGAGGAAGAAAAAGAGGGAGGCAGAAGGGTTTGGAGATCAGCTTCCTCTAATCTGCATCCCCCAAAGGGTTAACAACTGGCTGGTGGCTGAGATCCAGGATTGTTGGCACAACTCCCAAAATCAAATGGGGATGAAGAAGGAGGCTGAGTTTGACCTGAAAGGCCTCTTGTAGAGTCTCTAGGTACCTATCCAAAGCAGTCTGCAGGAGACCACCTTAAATAGAATCCTCATCATCCTCTCTCCAGCTAGGGTGGGGCAAACTCCCAACAGTGTAATCCCAAGCACTTCCTAGTACACAAAACACATAGATTTCTTCTTGGCTAGGAAAAATGCAGCCAGCCCTGGGAAGCAGTGTAGCAACAATGCATCAGCCGACCCATCCAAGATTTATGGACTAGGAGAATTTAGTTGGCTAAAGGCAAAGCCTTTAGGGGAGATTTGTGAGAAAGCCTAACTAAAATATATAGAAAAAAAGAGCATTTAGACCAGGGGTGGGGAACCTGTGGCCTGAAGGCCACATGTGGCCTAGGTCCTTGGATTCAGCCTTTTGACTGAGTCCAAGTTGTACAAAAAAAATTATTTTACTAAAGGGATTTGTTCTGTGAAGTCTGGATTCAGTCAAAGGCCGTCACTTGAGGGCCTAGAGGGCCACATGTGATTTAGACCCATCCCTGATTTAGACCATGCACCCCACAAAGCAATGGGGAACTTAAAAGCACAATTCTTTAGGGATAAGGAAGAAGACCTCCCCCTGCCACACCTGGTACCCAATACCTTCCATACAGAACCAAATCACTTTTAGGAAGATTACTAATTTGTATCCTAATGCCTCTTCCTTGGCCATATCTCTCTCCATAGTCCTACACATATTTCTCAAGAAGGGAGCCTGAGTCAGAGGTAAGAAGGACAAAAGAATAGTAATTCCTCCAATAAGGACCACCTTCATCAAAATACTGCCAGGTGGACAAAACACTGAACTTGGAGTCAACGAGACCTTCATTCAAACCTGTCCTCAGATACTTACAAGCTGTGTGACCCTTGGTACATCATTTAACCTCTGCCTGCCTCATTTTCTTAATCTTTGAAATGTAACTGGTAACCCCCCCCCACCTACTTCCCAGGTTGTGAAGATAAAATGAGATATTTGTAAAATTCATTATCAACCTTATAATGCTATATGAATGCTATTCTTATCATTATTACTATTATAACCCTTTACCTTGAACTTACCAGAAAGCTTTGATGATGTATGCACGATACACATGTCAACTTCATTGATGTTAACACATATAATGTTTTCATGTTTGCAAAGTGCTTTTCATATATTACCTTATTTGATCATAAGTATCATATGCAAATGTAAGCGTCAATCAAGAAAATTTCATTGCCTTCACCCTAAGTGAACATCACCCCTTCCTAGGGCCCTATGGGTCTCTCTGCCCTCCCCAACCTCCCTTCTCCTGTTCCTCATTCTGCCCAACCCTACCCACCTCCCTGCCTCCGAACCAAAGCAAGCACTAATTCGCCTGTTCTTCCTGAGGTTATGGAATCTGTTCCCAAGTCAGAGCTGGTACACAGAATTCTTTGATGTACGATGGAGCCCTTACTTAGCTGCTGTTTTTGGTCTTAGCCAAGGGATACTTTCAAATTATTTTGAGACTTTAAAACAAATCCCTACCTATGTTTTCAAATCCTCTAATTGCAGGGACCAACTGGAATTCCCCCAGCTCTGTGCACTTGGATTGTAGACAAATCCACATTTACCATACTCCCAACACAGCCCTGGTCAGGTAAAACAGGGGCTAGTTTTAAGGCTGGGAAACCATGAATTCTATAGTAGGGGATAAAGAAGTTCACTTTTTTATAAGTAGCTCATTGATTCAAAGTTCTTTTTTTTTTCTTTTTGGAGGGCAATTGGGGTTAAGTAACTTGCCCAAGGTCACACGGCTAGGTTTTTTGTTTGTGTGTGGTTAAGTGTCTGAGGCCGGATCCTAACTCAGGTCCTTCTGACTCCAGGGCTGACTCTCTACGCACTGCACCACCTAACCGCCTCTCAAAGTTCTTTCTAAGGTAGATATCGTGGATGTCTGGACAGGCTGGTGAAGCCTATGGACCCCTTCTCAGAATATTGTTTTTAAATGCATAAAGTAAAATGTATAGAATTAAAAAGGAAACTAATTTTATTTAAATGGAACTGTCAAAATATTTAAAAATAAGTTCACAGATAACCAAGTTAGAAATCCTCATTTTACCACCTACCTAGGCAGTCTTAGGATCAGAGATCAGAGGTCAAAGGTCATTTAGTCCTAACCCCCTTGTTTTAGGGCTGAGATAACTAAGGCAAATTGCCTGCCTGAGATCAAATAGTAAGCAGAAGGGGTGGGATTCAGACCTAGCTCCTCTGACTCTAAATCTAGCGCTCAGATATTTCTCCTGCACATATTAGGGGTCTTACCTAAAGCCAACCACACGATTTACCTAAAGCACTCCACTTAGATGTGACCATAAAAGTCCCTTCACTAGGGCTTTTTTCTGCCCCAGTTCACCTCCTATACTGACTATTCCAACCACAAGGAACAAAGAAAATCCTTTGCACTGCATCTCCCCAATATTAAATTACAACAACATCATTAAGACCAGTTCTGGCTTTCCCTCTTCTGAATCACAAAAAGAAGCAAGTGGGCTTCAGTTTCCTCCTCTAAAAATGAGGGGAGTATGCTGGATCACTGCAGCAATCCTTCTCCTGTTCTATCTATAATTCTTCAGGCCTAGGGCCTAAAACAAATCAGGAAACAGGCCCAAAAAGTTAATAATAAAGTCTGCGTCTTCTATTACTGATCAGTTAGGTTGCCAGGAGCTAATTTTATAGAATTTTCAAGTTACTTCAACCCCCTCATTTTATAGAGGAGGAAACCAAACCCTAGAGAAAGGAAGTAACTTGAGCAAAGTCAGTGAGTTAGTCAATATTTATCAAGCATCTATTCAATTCAATTAAAAAAATATTAAGTACCTACTATGTGCCAAGCCAGGTGCTAAGAGCTCAGCTTACAAAAGGAGACAAAAGACAATCCCTGTCCTCAAGGAATTTACCATCTGATGAGGGGGACAACAAGCAAACCAATATATACAAAGTGAGCTATATAAATGATAAATGGGAAATAATGGACAGAGGAAAGGTCCTGGAATTAAGAGGGGTTGGAAAAGGCCTCCTGTAGAAGGCTGGATTTTAGCTGGAACTTAAAGGAAGCCAGGGAGGTCAGTATGCAGAGGAGAGATAGCATTCCAGAAGCAGGGGACTCAATCAGAGAGAATGCCCAGAGGGGGAGAGATCAGAGTGAAGAGCCAGGAGACCTGCATCACTGAAGAGTATGTGTATGGTTGGGCGAGTAAAGTATCGGAAGACTAGAAAGGTAGGAGAAGGCAAGATTATGAATGGCTTTGAATGCCAACCAGAGCATTTTTCATTTCATCCAGGAAGCAAGAGGAAGCCACTGCAGTTTGTGAGGTGGAGGTGACATGATCGGACTTACTGTGTAAAAGCCACTATGCTAAGCACTAGGGATGTTAAGGAAGGCAAAAGGTAGTCCCTTTTTTTAAGGACTTTACAAATCTAATGGGGTACAAACAGCTCTCTCTCTCTCTCTCTCTCTCTTTCTCTCTCTCTCTCTCTGTATACACACACACATACATACACACGTATGTATGTATACGTGAGTGTGTGTGTATGTATGTATGTATGTATATACAGGATAAATAGGAAATAGCAGAGCAAAGGCACCAGAATAAAGAGGGACTAGAAAAGGCTTTCTGTAGATGGTGAGATTTTAGGTAGAACTTGAAGCCAAGAGGTGGGGATGAAGTGAGAAAGCTTTCTAGTTACTGGAGACAGCAAGGTCACAGTCTAGGTCAGTAATGGTAGGAAGAAAGAAAACATGCCACAGGGGCATGTAAAGCAATTTTCTTACCTCAGACTCAGCTCAGTCCTTACTTTATGAAACCAATGTCCTTAATGAAGAACCTAAAGAAAGAGTTCAGAGTCTAGAGGAAGTTTTGCAACATGCAGTGGTCCCTGAACACATGGCTGCAGCTAGCCACAGAGCCAACTTGTTCAGTGAGGCTCAAGTAGGGGAACTCAGAAGTAGGGGAACTCAGAAGGCAGGGAGGCTGCCAAGTAGAGGAGAATGATCATTTCTGTGATATTCCCATCTCTAACTTTTTGTACATGGGAAGTCTAGCTTAAAAACAATAATTTTATAACAAAGTCAACTTTCAGTTATTCTGAGGCTAACAATGAAGCCTTTTCTTTTACCTTTTGTGCCTGACTTTTGGTCAGGCAGGTTCTTGACGCTGCTCTCTAGCAAACCCTGAGAGAGAAAACAAAACCCTTAAAGGGTACTTTGGCTTTTTATGAATAGTTTTGATGGAAAAAAAAAATGTGGTGGGGGCAGTAAAGGATTGGCTATGATTGGATTTCCTTTTTTTTTTTAATTTATTTTATGGAATAAAACAAGCATTTCCATAACAGTACAATAAAAAAAAGGTGACTGCACATGAAACTTCAAATCAACTATGTACAACTTGATTTTAAAAATTGATGCTTTCCCTTTCACCCCAGTGTTAGGGGGAATCATCAAAGGTTTGCTAAATTTGCAAGACTAGCTCAACAAGAAAGTAGTCGGTGCTATTCCAGGCTTGATGCTATCGAAATTCTTTTCCAAACCTTTGTGGATTAAGGTTAAAGGTTGGAAACAATGGCTGAGTCGGCGCCAAGTCTAAAAGTTTTGACCAGCCACCATCAACTTTATGCAATACAAATGAAATGACTGAAATGCAATGTGAAATGCACATTGCCTGAAGTTGGTCCATGCCAGTAATCCTTGGAAGGCTAAGGGTCAGGTAGACTGCCTAAACTGGGTAATTCTGAGCCATAAAGGGCTCAGCCTGCTAAGCCCCTAAAAGCAGGGAGGATACCAGGTTGCTTTAGAAATGGCAAACTGGCCAGGTTAGAAAAGGAGTACTGACCAAAAGTGGAATCAGTCAATGAGTGGATGTGAGGGTGTGGGAGGAGAGGAAGAGGAAAGAAGAAGGGAGGATGTAGGAGAGAAGGAGAGATGAAAGGGAGAGGGAGGGGAGGAAAAGAGAAGAGGAGAAGAGAGGTGAAGGGTGGGAAAGACAGTGGAAAGAAGAGGGGGAGGGGAGGAGGGGAAGGGAAAATAGGGAAAGAGAGGAGGAGAGGACCTGGGGGAAGGGGAGAAGAGAGAAAGGGAGATCCTTGCCCTAGAAACTAGAGGGCTCTTTTCCTTAAGTTCAGGAGTTAGGTGTCAAGAGCTACAATGGTAAGAAGCAGGTGTGAAATTATATCATTTAAGCTCAACTTCTTTTATTTTTTCCCTAAAATTCTTTAAGCCTACCTTCTAAGGATGCTCTTTATCTTGTTCTCCCTCCATCCCTCCCTGGCAGATAGGCAAGCTGCAGTAATATGGAGGAGGCTCTCTGCCCCAAGCAGCCTGCAAATCTGGGGCAGGCCAGTGCTGCAGTCACACACTGGGAAATCAAAGCTCAAGGCTCAGGCAGGGGAGACATCAGGAGCTGAGCATGTTATATTTAAGGAGTACTTTGGAGGTCACAAAGCAAAAGGAGGGAGCTGCCTCCAAAGACTCCAGCTCAACCACAGGCCTTCTCGAGCCAGAATCCTCTTCCAGATTCATCTCCTCATCTACAGAGTCTGTGTGAGGGGATGGTCACAGTAGCGGATGTTTGGGGCTGAGCCTGATCAGGTGCTCCTACAGCTTCCTTGAGCTGCCTCCCTCCTCCTCCTCCTCCTCCCTCCCTTCCTGTTCCCTCCTCCACCCTCATCCACTATTAGTCACAGGATCTGGGGTGACAGCCTAGGCTCCCAGCATTGGTCTTGCCTTCTGGTCTGTTCATCTGTGTCAGCTCCCAGCTTAGAGCAGCACAGAGCACCCCACCCCCAACCACCATGAACACTCATCCACACATGCATACATATGTGCCCTCTGGCCCAATCATCCCAGCAAAACTGGCATAACAGGAAGGCAACTGTCCATAGGGAAGGAGGGAGAGAGGGAGAGGGAAAGGGAGAGAGACAGAGAGAAGCCAAAGGTGTCAGTGGTCCAGCATCCTGTTTCAGTTATCTGTTTGGCCCTAAGAATGATAGCTTCTGATTCTATAACCCTGGGGGTGTACTGACAGTGAAACTACCTCACTTTCTTCCTTCTTTCCTTCATGACCTGTTATACCAGGAATTCTCCCCAAGCAAGTAACAGACAAAGCAAAGTCAAAGGCAGACTCTACTTAGCACCTTCATACCCACAATTCCTATACAAAATACTCTGTTGGCATGAAGCAAGATACATATGCCCAGTGGCCAGATGGCACGCAGGCAGGGGCATGGCTTCCACAGATGGGTGTCTGTATTCATCCTAGAAAAAGGACATGTCTGTTTTCCTGTCAGAACTCTAGGAGAACAGGATACATGGGCATGGCCACTGTGGCTAGAGCTACAGAGCTGAGCATTGGTTGACCCGATAATAATCAAAAAGTAAGACCCAATCATCTATGACCTAATTGCCTTACACACATCAAAATCTTCTACAGCCTCACATGACACTCTACCCTTGACTTATGATAAACTTGTTCAATAATCTTGAAGCCTGTTTCTGCTCCTTAAAATTTATGTGGTCCTCCAGACTTCAGGGCCAGTGCTCTATTCACTGTGCCACCTAGCTGCCCCCATACTTTTTTTTTAACTTTATTTTTCTTGGGTTTTAATTTTGGTCTGTTTCCTTTTACAACATGACTAATATGAAAATATGTTTTGCATGATTACACATATATAACCTATATCAAATTGTTTGACTTCTCAATGAGGGGAGTGGAGAGGAAGGGAGAGAATTTGGAACTCAATTTTTAAAATTAATGTTGATACACATATAGCCTATATCAGATCGATGTTGTCTTGGGGAGGTGGGAGTGGAGGGAGGGAAATTTAGAACTTAAACTCTTATAAAAGTAGATGTTGAAAATTAAAAATAAGTAAATTTAAAAAATAAAAATGAATGTTGAAAATTGTTTTTACATGTAATTGGGGGAAAATAAAATATTAAATTAAAATGCACACACATATATATACTAAGTATATATGTGTACATTGTGTACAAATTGTGTATATATGTTTACATTGTATGTGTGTGTGTAAACACACATCTATACATAGAGAGACCTGGGGAACTTTCATAGCCTCAGTTTCCTCATCTACAAAATGAAAGTGTCTCTAAAACCCTTTATAACTCTAAATACTTTACATTTACACTTCTAGGTCCTAGGATCCTGAGTAACTAACTTATTCTACTATCCCACCAGTTTCCCAGACTCATAACTTGAGGGTCATCTTTTATTCTTCTCTTTCCCTGATCCCACATGCCCCAAGAGTCAGAAGCTCCTTCTACTTCTACCTCCAAAATATTTCTCAAGTCCAGATCCTCTAGTCCCCTTCCACAGCAACTACTCTCCCTAGTTCAGGCTTACTTACATCTCTTCGTTCAGTCAACATCCCAGGCACTGTGCTAAGCACCAGAAATACAAAGATAGCACAAAACAAACCCTGCCCTCAGGAAGCTCACAGAAGTATAGTAGAGGTAACATGCACAGAGCTTTTTACCAACAAGCTATGTGTAGCATAAATCCTTCCTCAGCTTTTTCCTCTAATCTTTTCCCTCGCCAATACATTTTCAATCGATGCCTAAATAAGTTTCCTAATGTATCACCATGACTGCATTACTCCATAATCCTATTCAACAAGCATTTATCAAACACTTAACATCCTAAGCACTGGAGATACAAAGACAAAAACAATATACTCTTTCAGGAGCTTACTAATGGGTGGTTGGGAAGGAACACAGCATAGAAAAGTAAATAGAAGGTAATTTAGGGAAAGACAAAGGACTAACAACTTGTAAAATCTGGGAAGGCTTCATAGAAGAGATGGCACCTGAGAAGAGATGAGAAGAAAGCAAGACGGAAGAGAGTGCATTCCAGACACAGCAGGAAGACTGTGAGTAGTAGTCCAGTCTGGAAGGAACAAAGAGTTCTTGGAGTGGAATCATATTAAATAAAGCCAGAAAAGGGGGAAGGAGCAAGACTGGAGGGCTCTAAATGCCAGGTTGAGGAATTTGCATTTCACTTGTAATCTTGTTGTGTCCGATTCTTCACAACCCCATTTGGGGTCTCTTGGCAAAAATATCTGGGAGTGTTTTGCCATTTCCTTCTTCAGCTCATTTTACAGGTGAGGAGGAAACTGAGGCACACAGGGTTATATGACTTGCCTAGGGTCACACAGTTGCTAAGTGTCTGAGGCCAGATTTGAACTCAGGAAGATGAGTTTCCTGACTCCAGGCCTGGAATTCTATCCACTGCACCAACTGGCCCCTAGCTGACATTTTATGCCAAAAACAATAGGGAGTCATTGAAAGTTTTCAAGCAGACAAATGACATGGCCAACCATATTCCTTAGTAAGACTCTTTTGGCAAGTGACATGGACGAAGAATTGAAAAGGGAAGTTGCTGGAATCAAGAAGGGGAAATCTTAAGTCTAATGCAGTAATCAAGGAAAGAGAGAATAAATCTGAACTAGGATAGAAGCTATTTGGGTGAAAGAAAGGGGGTTAGAAATGAGAGATATTGGGAAGGCTGAATCAAGATATAGCAACTGCTTGACTATGATAACTGAGAGAGATGCTAAAGTAAAGGACAATTCTGATGTCATAAATTTGGGTGACTGAGTGGATGATGATGCCCTTGCCAAATAGAGAAAAGTTAAAGGAGGACCAGTTTTAGGAAGAAAGATTAAGTCCCACTTCCTACATGTTGAGTATGAGAAAACAATAGAACATCCAGAGAGTGATGTTTAAAAGGCTATTAACAATGCAGGACTGGCACTCAACAGATAAATCAGGGGGCATCATCTGTATTCATTCAACCACCTGCACCAATAGAAGTTGATGAGATCACCAAGTGAGACAGAGTATACAGAAAGTATATAGAAGGTGGCTGATCACCTTTGGGGCAGGGTGTCACATCTCCTTAAGGGGGTAGGAGATATACAAGGATCTAGCAAAAGAGAATGAGAAAGAATAGTCTGACAATATTCTGACAATTACTAATGGACTAAGTTCTCCATGGAGATGGGAGTGAATGGGAGAGCGGGCAGAAGTAGAGGCGTTAACCTCAGCAAGAAGAAAGGCCATGTCTTTCAGAGACTGGTGCAAAGGAGGAAAGGACAGATGATGGTAAAGAAGGGCTCTGAGAAACAGAGTAAGGAAGGTGAGGTAGCCTTGATTTTCTCAAAAAAGTAGAAAGTTATGTCATCAGCTAACAAGTACGAGATTTGAGGACATGTTGGGGGGAAGGGGGGATTTGGAACATTCACAATAGGGATCATGATGGCTAACTAGGACAAAAAAAGAATTGCCGGGGGCGGAGCCAAGATGGTGGAGTAGAAACAGCTCATCCAAGCCACTCTGCCCCCAGATTCCCCCCAAACTACGTAAAAGGGGACTCTGAACAACTTCTGGAGCCCCAGCACCCACAGAACGACACAGAGAACCTAACCTCCCGCTGAGGACAGCCCAGCAGCCCTGCAGGAAGGACCAGCGCAGCAGTCTGGGAGCCGGCAGCACGCAGCACGCAATGCGCCTCAGGTCGGTGTGAGCCGAGGTTTTAGCCCCAGGGCGGCAGGGCCAGCAGCCGGCTGGACAGACCCCAGAACACCAGGAGCTGTGGCGACTCCAGAATTATCAACATAGACATACCTAGGACAAAGTAAGAGGTTAGTGTCCTATGGACTTTGGGACTAGTATTTGGGGAATGTGTCGGCTCCCTCCCCTGGGGGCTAGAAGCCACTGAGGAGACACGCCATTTTGTAGTTTTCAGAGGCAGCTCCAGCTCTTGGCCTGAAATTAATTGTAGGGAGACACAGTGATCAGTCTTGGGGGGTAATCGCTCTTGCTTTAACCTACCTGGATCTGGATTGTGATCTAGGGTGGAAGTTGTGGGTGGGTTTACAGCTTGCCAGGAACGGAAGTTGCCCCCCACACGTTCAGGATGAAAATTCCTCTATCTGGCCTTAAAGCCATAGTGTGGCAACAAGCCCAAAAGTCAAGTAATTAAGTGGCAACATGCCAAGGCAAAGGAAACAGAAAAATGCAACCCTAGACTCCTATTTTGGGGCATAGAGCGGGAAAAGGACTGTGAGGTCAGAAGTCCTGCTCCAAAAGCCTCAGGGGAAAACATGAGCGGGTTGCAGGCCATAGAGGACCTTAAGAAGGACTTTAAAAATCAAATAAGAGAAGTGGAGGAAAAATTAGAAAGAGAAATGAGAAAGATGCAGGAAAAGTATGAAATGAGGGTCAACAGCCTGACTGAGGAAAACAACACCTTAAAAAAGAGACTAACTCAAATGGCAAAGGAGGCCCAAAAGGGCAATGAGGAGAAGAATGCCTTAAAAAGTCGAATTTGCCAGATGGAAAAAGAATATCAAAAGTTCACTGAGGAGATTCATTCCTTCAGAGTTAGACTGGAGCAAATGGAAGCCAATGACTTTATGAGAAATCAAGATGCTGTTAAGCAGATCCAAACAAATGAAAGATTAGAAGGCAATGTGAAATATCTCATGGGAAAAAACACTGACCTGGAAAATAGATCCAGGAGAGACAATTTAAAAATTATTGGACTACCCGAAAGTCATGATCAAAGAAAGAACCTAGAAATCACCCTTCAAGAAATCCTCAAGGAAAACTGCCCTGATGTTTTAGATCCAGAGGGCAAAATAGAGGTTGAAAGAATCCACCAATCACCTCCTGAAAAAGATCCCAAAAAGAAAACTCCCAGGAACATTATAGCCAGGTTCCAGAATCCCCAGATCAAGGAGAAAATACTACAAGCAGCCAGGAAGAAACAATTTCAATATTGTGGAAACACAATCAGAATAGCCCAGGACCTGGCAGCTTCTACACTGAGGGATTGAAGGGCATGGAATATGATATTCCAGAGGGCAAAAGAACTGGGAATGAACCCAAGGGTCACCTACACAGCAAAACTGAGTATTTTGTTTCAGGGGAAAATATGGTCATTCAGTGGAATAGAGGACTTTCAAGCATTCTTGAGGAAAAAACCAGAATTGAATAGAAAATTTGACATCCAGACACAAGAAGCAAGAGATGCCTGAGAAGGTAATCAGGGAAAAGAAATCAAAAGGAACTTATCAAAGTTGAACTATTTACATTCCTATATGGAAAAACAATAACTGTGACTGATGATATCTTTCTCACTATGAAAATAATGGAAGAAGGGTGTGTGGTCATATGAATACATATGTGAATGTGTGTGTATGTGGTTACAGTTATATATGGATAGAGGGGATAGGTTGAATTTGTTGGGAAGGGAGAATACTCAAGGGATGAAATTATGAGGTGAGAGAGGAAAGTGGCAAGAGGAGATGGGGGAGAGACAGGGTAGGGTAAACTATCTCATGCAGAAGAAGCAAGGGGAAGTGGTTGCAAGGGAGGGGGAGAATAGGAAGGCTTAAAAGGCAAAACCACATTCTCATTGAATTTGGTTCAGGGAGAGAATGACATACATACTAAATGGGATATGTCAACCTGCAGCAGAATAGGGGGAAGGGGGAGGAGAGGAGGGATGATGGATGGGAGGGCATCCTTGTGGGGAGGGGAGATTGGAAGTACCCACTATAGAAGAGGGACAGGATCATGTAAGGAATGGGCCAGGTGGAGGGTGGGATGAGTGGGAGGGAATTATAAGCAGCCTTGTACAATATATCTACAATGATAATGTTTTGCATAGCTAGACATGTACAACATATACTGCATTACTTATCTCCTCAGAGGGAATGGGTGACAAGGGAGGAAGGAAATGGATCTGAAATTCGAGGTCTTAACATTAAATGTTTCAAATATATATAAATACTATTATTAATACTCTTTTGCTTGTAATTGGGAGATAAGATGTGCAGGCATTGGGACACAAAGATTCACCTTCCTCTAATGGAAAAGTCGAAGTGGGTATGGGAGAAGGTATGGGAGAGAGCAGATTGGAGGAAGCGATATCTTGTGGGACTGCTATTCTGGGAGGTTGGGTAGGGGAATAACGGGGGGAAAATGACTGTAACTCAAAATCTGGCGGAAATGAATGATGTAAAACAGAAGTTAATAAAGCATTTGTTTAAAAAAAAAAAAGAATTGCCACGTAGCAAGAGTCAGTTGTGAAAGCAAACGATGAAATGATAGTGGACCCAGACAGGATGGTTATGTGAGTTCCTCCAGTGAGTGGCATTCAGTAGGAAAGGAGCAGAAGAGAAGGGAGATGGTGGGGGCAAGCTTTCAGGGCATGAACGGCAGTAGGGAGAGGGATGAGAGACTGGAGGGCAGAAGATAGCAAGATGTCATACTTCTAAATACAGGTCTGAGATTCTGCTCAAAAAGCTCCCTATTGCCTGGCATTCAAAGACTCTATAATTTGGCTCCAACCTGCCTGTAGAGCCTTAATTTTTACAACTTCCCTTCATATACTCTATGTTCCAGCCAAACTAGATTACTACTCATTGTCCTCTCACCCATGCTAAACTCCATGCTTGTAAGAGATTCCTTCCAAACCCCTTAATTTCCATCTAAATTTAGGTTCAAAGGATCATATATTTAATGCTACAAGAACCCTCAGAAACCCTCTACCGGGGTGGGGAACTTAAAGCCTCAAGGCCACACTTGGCCCTCTAGGTCCTCAAGAGTGTCCCTTTAACTGAATCCAAACTTCACAGAACAAATCCTCTTAATAAAAGGATCTGTTTGGTAAAACTTGGACTCAGTCAAAAGGCCACACCCAAGGCCCTAGAAGGCCCCATGTGGCCCCAAGGCCACAGGTTCCCCATCCCTGCTGTAGTCCAATTCCTTCTTGTGGCAGATGAGGAAACTGAGACCCAAAGAGGTTAAATGACTTGCCCAAAGTAGTAATCAGAAGAGCTAAGATTAAAAAATGGATCCTTTGGCTATAAGCCCAGTGCTCTGCCATGAAGTCCTTCCCTTCTCTCAAAGGCCAACTCAGATCAAACTTGCTCTATGACGCTGACATCCCCCTCCTCAAATTGCCTTAACATTTTGCCTGGCTCTCCTTTGACCCATCACACTCTACCCCATACCATATTTATGTGTGCATGCCCCCCCTCTATTAGACTAAGGTCCTTGAGGGTAGAGAGTGGACCATGGTTTGATTTCTGCGCTACCAACCCCTAGCACATAGGGGCACATGCACACAAGGCATTTGGTAAATAACTATTAAAGTATTTTTTCTGTACTTGTGATTTCATGGGTTTAGGAGGCTCTCATTGAAGAACTTCCTTTGTCAACACATATTAACAACTTTACTACAATTTATAGTTTTATAGTGTTGCCTAGGGTATTGTGAGGTTAGATGAATTGTCCAGGGTCATGAGTTAGTATCACAGACAGGACTCAAACTTAAGAGCTTCCTGACTCAGAAGCCCACTCTCTATCTTCTATGTTAAACCCCCTCTCTTACTATATTAATGATATTATATTAATTATATAATATTACATTATATCATTATTATATCATATTATACTATATCCAACACTTATCTAGCACTTTAATATTTGCCCAGAGTCACAAGCCGAGTAACATTGGTAAGACCAGAATCTTGACCCTAAGCCCAGCAATCTTTTATTCCAATCACTGCCTCAAACTCTCATCATTAGTGAGGCCATCTGCCTGGAATTTCACTCTCCTTCCATCCTACTCAACACTCAGTCAAGCCAACACTTTATTTAAAAGTTCCTGGAACCTAGGGGGTGGAGCCAAGATGGCAGAGTAGAAACAGCTCATCCAAGCCACTCTGCCCCCAGATTTCCTCCAAACTATGTAAAAGGGGACTCTGAACAACTTCTGGAGCCCCAGCACCCACAGAATGACACAGAGAAGCTAACCTCCCACTGAGGACAGCCCAGCAGCCCTGCAGGAAGGACCAGCGCAGCACTCTGGGAGCCAGCAGCGTGCAGCAAGCACAACGTGGGGAGCCAAGCTGAGCTGAGCCCAGGTTGGTGTGAGCCGAGGTTTTAGCCCCAGGGCGGCAGGGACAGCAGCCGGCTGGACAGACCCCAGAACACCAGCAGCTGTGGTGATTCCAGAATTATCAACATAGACATGCCTAGGACAAAGTGAGAGGTTAGTGCCCTGTGGACTCTGGGACCAGTATTTGGGGAACATGTCGGCTTCCTCCCCTGGGGGCTAGAAGCCGCTGAGGAGACACGCCATTTTGTAGTTTTCAGAGGCAGCTCTAGCTCCTGGCCTGCGAACTGTAGGGACATCCAGCGATCAGTCTTGGGGGGAATGAGAGGTGAGAGAGGAAAGTGGCAAGAGGAGATGGGGAGAGACAGGGTAGGGTAAACTATCTTATGTAGAAGAAGCAAGGGGAAGTGGTTGCAGGGGAGGGGAAGAACAGGAAGGCAAAAAGGCAAAACCATATTCTCATTGAATTTGGCTCAGGGAGAGAATGACATACATACTAAATGGGATATCTCACCCTGCAGGAGAGTAGGGGGAAGGGGGATGAGAGGGGGAATGATGGAGGGGAGGGCATTCTGGGGGAAGGCGAGGTTGGAAGTACCCACATTCAAAGAGGGACAGGATCAAAGTAGGGAATGGATCAGGTGGGGGTGGCATGAGTGGGAGGGAAATATAAGCAGTCTTTTACAATATATCTACTATGGTAATGTTTTGCATAGCTATACATGTACAAGACATACTGAATTGCTTATCTTCCCAGAGGGAGTGGGTGACAAGGGAGGAAGGGAATGGATCTGAAATTTGAAGTTTTAAAATTAAATGTTTCAAATACATATAAATACTATTATTAATACTATTTTGCATGTAATTGGGAGATAAGATATGCAGGCATTGGGGCTCAGAGATTCACCTTGCCCTAATGGCAAAGTCGAAGGGGGTATGGGAGAAGATAGGGGAGAGAGCAGATTGGATGAGGGGATATCTTGTGGAACTGCTGATCTGGGTGGTGGGTATGGGGAAAATGGGGAAAAAATTGTAACTCAAAATCTGGTGGAAATGAATGACGTAAACCAGAAGGAAATAAAGCATTTGTTAAAAAAAAAGAATACTGGCCAGAGATCGACTTGTCACAGGACTATTTACTGATATCTGAACTCACTGAACAAGATAAAAAAGAATAAGATGGTAAAAATAATAACAGTGATAATAACATTAATAATAACATGCAACAAAATGGTAAAAATGATGCAACATAATCCTGCGGGAATTTAGCACCTTTCGGAAATTTGCTATTTTTCATAAACAGGAAAAAAAATCCCATACTACAAATACACACCTCAAAAATAAATTTGGGAAGTCAACAGAATTTTAAATAAAGTATTGGCCTGGCTGACTGTTGAGTAGGAGAGTGAAACTCCAGGTAGATGGCCTCACTAGAAGCAGACCATGATCTCAGCCCCAAGGGTTGCCCACAATCACCCAGACTAACAATGATGACCAACATTTTTAATAGATGTAGCTATACCAGATAATCATTTTCAAGCTTTGTGGAATGAAAAACTAAAAACACAGAGACCTAGTAGGAAAAAACAAAATCACCTGAGAACAAAATATATTCCCTATCATCCCCCCTGGTACACCATTTGCTGCTGAACAGGTCTGAAAATACTTTTGCTAATAAGCCTAGAGAGCTTACACTCCAACGCTTTCACACTGAAACAAATCATAAATATCAACACCTGGATGGTAGACCTTTGCTGCAGAAGAGATGATGCTGGCCACTCCTAAGTTTCCTTTGCTGGATTTTCCTCCGGATCATTCTTCAACAGTAAAAGGGCACCTGGGTTCTGTCCCAGATTCTTTTCTCTTCTCTCTATAACTTCCCTTGATGATCTTATCAGCTCCCATGGATTTAATCGCTATCTCTATACTGACTGATTCTCAGGCACACTTATCCTGCCCCCAATCTCTCAGTTTACCTTCAATCTCACAACTCCAACTGACTTTCAGACATCTTGAATTTACCATGTCTCAGAACAGAACTCATAATCTTTCTTCCTAAACCCTTCTCCCCTCCTAACTTCCATAGATTTCCATAGAAGACAACATCAGTCTCCTAGTCCCTCAGGCTAAAAACCTAGATGTAATCCTTAACTCCTTACTGTCTCTCATTCTTCCACATCCCTTATAACCAATCTATTTCCAAGGCCCTCAATTTCACCTTTTCATTATCTCTCAAGTACAACCCTTTCTCTCCACAGACACAGCCACCACCCAGGGGCAGGTCATGATCACCTCACTGAGTGCCTTAAGCCTCTCCCCACTCCCATCTATCCTCCATTTAGCCATCAAAAGAATTTTCCCAAAGTGCAGGTCCTACTATGTCAGACATATATGTTCTCTCTCTCTCTCTCTCTCCTTTCCTCCATCCCTCCCTCCCTCTCTTCCCTCCCTCCCTCCCTCCTCCTCCCCAGTGGGCTCCCTATTACCTCCAGGATCAAACACAAAATTCTGTTTGGCATTTAAAGCTCTTCACAACCTAGTCACTCCCCCTCCACCTTTCTAGTCTTCTTATTCCTTACTCCCCACCTTGTACTTTGGACTCCTTACTGAGGCACAAACATCCTATCTCCAATTTCTGGGTATTTTCTCTGGCTGTCCCCCATACTTTAAATATTCTCCCTCCTTATCTCTACCTATTGGCAATTCTTTAAAATTCCATCTTTTACAGAAAGTCTTTCCCAACTCCTCTTAATTCTAATGCCTTCTTTTTTCTAATTATTTCCTATTTATCCTGTATATAATTTCTTAGTATATGTCTTTTTCGCTTGTAGTCTTCCTCATTAAAGTATAAATTTCTTGAGGGCAGGGACTGTCTTTTGCCTCTTTTTGTATCCCCAGTGCTTAGCACATAGTACGTGCTTAATAAGTGTTTACTGATTTGTCTAAAGCAGGAATATAAAGGCTAGTGTGTAATCACAATTAATATAAGGTCTTCTCTATTGAATTGGCAATCAGAAATATAACTAGGTGTGAAAAACTCCAAAGGTCAGGAGGTGTGAAGTATTTTAATCATTGGATGAAATCAGAAGAAGCTACTAGGAAATATATTGGGAATTGGGTGAAAGGATTAGACACAACTCTGGACCTATATTTATCATAGCAATCCAATTTGGAGCTAAGTATGCTAGCAAAAGCATCCAGCTACTGAACAGGCTAGGGGTGGGCAAAGGAAATGCCCTGGGAAGAGGGGAGAATTCAACTCTCTCTCTTTCTCATCCACTGACCAGAGGATAACTTTGTTAACTTCAAAAAGGTAAGAAAATTTGGATTCCCGTCAGTGTGTCAGCTGCAGCGTCCTCAAAACAACAGTGGCTTACAGGAGTATCTGCAATAAGAGATGACAGACACACCAAGACACTGGAGAAATGCAGCTTCGAGTCTCAAAAAGGCCACCAACCCTCAGAGCTCAGCAGAGAACTACACCTAAGAAAAACTTCCTCTGCCAAGGGAGAAAAGGAATTCTAATAAACAGGAGCTGGGAGTTAATCCTCTGCCACATGCGCCATGTATTACAATGTAAGATGTAAGTATTACATGGCGCATGTGGCAGAGGATTAAGTCCCAGCTCCTCATAGACCCCATGTATAGTTTCACAAGAGCATGTCCCAGATGTTCTGGGAGGCTATTTATGTACCCCGGTGTAATGGAAATGCAGATTTAAAGATCTTCCCTGCCCCTAGGCCCTTTGATAGGCTTAAGAGATTCTGAAAACCTTCCTTGATTTGAAAATATACTCTCTGCCCCCTAATAGGCTGAATGTGGTCACATGGAGCCTGTGGCAGGAGGCTTGGTTTTCAGGAAGGCCTACACCTTGATGCTGTGTGATTGGGCAGTGGGTCAAGAGGGTTGTTACATTCTCTGACTCAGGAAGAGGCTATATAATCCCTGGTGTTGTGTGATTTGACCAGATGAGACTCTGGGCAGCTGTTGAGAGCCAGCCCTCCCCACACCCTTTGAAAACCCAGATGTTGATGCTTCCCTCTCTGGTAACTGTGATTTGGTATTGAGGTAATGGTTGGACAGTTTGGAAGCCTGTCTGCTTGGTCTGTTTGTTTCTCTATTTTGAAACTTCTGTCTGTATACTCTGAAGTTCGCGGTGCTGACCTTTCTCCCCTGAACTAGGTAAATGATATATGTTTGATTGATTAAAGTAAGCTTGTTAACCCATTTTGAGTTGCTTTCCTTTAAAAAACAGATCTAAGAACCTCTGTTGCCAGCCACCCTGGGGATGTTGGGGTGCTTGCTGCTACACCCGGTCCCTGTTATATCCATGAATAAGAATCCTTTCTAAAAGTTATTTGTCTTGCTAAAAACCAATGGGGAGTACACCAGATCAGGGCTCACAAGTGATAGTAATAGAAATCCTAATTCTAACTTACCAGGGAACTCTGTTGAAAGAAGTATTGAATGTGTTTCCACAGACTCAACCTGCCCAATGCTAGAGGAAGCTGGGGCAGTGCCCTCAGAAGGGGTGTTACAAAAGGCACAACTTAATACACATGAAATGGACTGAAGAGAAGAATGCATTCATTATGCCCGAGAGCTACATAATTCATAATAGCAGCTTGTATTTATGTAGCACTTTAAGGCTCACAAAATGCTTTTAACATACATTATCTCATCTGATTTTCAGGCAGCCCTGGCAGATAAGTTTTACAAGTCTCATAATCCCCATTTTATAGATGAAGAAGTCAAGGCTCAAAAAGGTTAACCGATTTGTCCTTGGTCACGGAGCATTTGACTCAATATTCAAACCCAGGTTTCTCTTATCTTCAAATCACTGGTTTTGTTACAAGATAAAAGGGCCTCTTAGGCAGGTATAAAGAGCAAATGCAATGGATAGTGCTGGAAATCTAAGATGACTGAGGTTCCTTCTCACCAATGGTTTTGTTTAAAGAAGAGCGACTTCTATGGCCTCTACACCTTTTTAGTCTGGTGTAGATAGGAAACGGGGTTTCTTTTCCTTCAATTCCATAACTGATGAGAATTTCATTTTCATAACTCAGATGAAATGAATGCTAACTGATAACAGTATATAAACTCTATTGGCTAAGGCTGGGAATATAATCTATAGTCTGAACATCAAGAAAACCACAGAATTTATTGTTGGAAAGGACCTAAGCCAACTTCTAGTATAACCTATTTACTTTAGAGATGGGGAAGTTCAGCCTCAGACAAAAAAAGAAGGAACTTAACCTAAGGTTATCCAGGGAATGATGAAACAGAAAGTTCTTATCACCAAATTTTTGGTGCTGTTTAATGGTTCAAGTTCAGAAACTGATGATTTTTTCAGTGAAAATGACATTTAAGATGCCTCATCACGGACCTCAGGACTTTTCCATCTGCCTAGCAGCTGAAGTTGTCCACATGTGCTGTCTTGCCTACTAGAATGTGCCTCTTGGAAAATAAGGACTGTCTCATTCTTCTATCTATATCCCCAGTACTTAGCCCAGTGCTTTGTACCTAGTAAGTTCTTAATAAATGCTGATTATTCAAGGAAGAGTAGAGCTATGATTCAAAGCCAGGTCTTTTGGCTTCATCTAGTGCTCTTAATATTGAGAATATTAAGGCAATGTCCTTATCAACTAACATTTGAAAGCAAACTTATGGTATACAAGGTGTTCCCTAAAGTCTTAGAGCAATTTTAGCTTAAAATCACACTAAACCTTTTGGGACACTTTATAAGCATTTTCCAAAAGCATTCTGTCTGGATCTCTCCTTTGTGCTATCATATTCCATACCTTAATAGCTACTTTTAAAGTTCTGTATCTGCTTAAAAGTTATATCTAACTAAACCATAAGCTCCCTGAGGGCAGGGAATGTACCTTTTTACCTCTGTACTTAGTGCCTTGCATATAGTCAATGCTTAACAAATTTTCTTTGAATTGAACAAAATTCCTACAATATTATTATTCCTACTGATTAATTTTATCTTTAAAAGATACACAATATAGACATTAGTCAAAGTTTTTCATCGCCATTTCCTGTGGCAGAAACTTCTTGACTATATTACAGTTAACCAGAATACTTCCTCCTGAAATTGGTAGTATTACCATCATTCAACTGAAACTGTCCTCTCCAAAGTTACCACTGATCTCTTTTTTTTTTTTTTTTAGGGGGGGAAGGCAAGGCAGTTGGAGTTAAATGCCTTGCCCAAGGTCACATAGCTAGTAATTGTGTCAAGTATCTGAAACCAAATTTGAACTCAGGTCTTCCTGACTCCAGGGCTGGTGATCTATCTATTCACTGTGACACCTGACTGATCTCTTAATTTTTATTTTTTTTTGAGGGCAATTGGGGTTAAGTAACTTGCCCAAGGTCACACGGCTAGGTTTTTGTTTGTGTGTGCGTTAAGTGTCTGAGGCCAGATCCGAACTCAGGTCCTTCTGACTCCAGGGCTGGTGCTCTACTCATTGCGCCACGTAGCTGCCCCTGATCTCTTAATTTTTACATTAGAGGGCCTTTTTTCAATCTTCATCCTTCTTAACCTCTCTGCAGCATTTACAACTAGTGTTCAGTTCTAGATTGTTGAAACTGTTGAAACTTTTTTCTCCAGAATACTCTCCACACTCTGGGTCTTTGTGACATTTATCACTCTTGGTCCTCCTCCTACCTGACCACATCTCAGTCTCTTTTGTTAGATCTTCATTTACTATTGACACTTTTTTCTTACTTGGTGATCTCATCAGCTCCCATGGATTCAATAATCAACTCTATGAAGATCAGATTTATTTATCCAGCCTTAGACTTTCTTCTGAGATACAATCTCATATCACCAATGGCTTAAAACTGGAAGTCCCACAAGGCTCTCAAACTCAGAAAGTCCAGAAAGTAAATTTCCTCCCAACCCTTCTCTTTCAAATTTCCCTCTTGCTTTCAAAGTCTCTACCATCCTCCCACTCACCTAGGCTCACCTCCTCATCTCATCTTCCATTCATCACTGTCCCTCACCCAAAATATATACAAATGAGACAACCACATATAAAGAACTCTGTAAACTTTAAAGCACCATATAATTATTAACAATTAGCAATTATTAACAGTTATTATCCTGATAATCAGAATTATATCAAAACCAAATACCATGGACAAATCTAGCAATCAACACATAATGAGATAACTTAGAGGCACACTACCCTGACACAATCCTGAGAACACAACATGCCATTGTGGCAGGACACACCATGCCAACTATTGTCTCAGATGGGTCAAGTACAGTCTGGCACAGAAACAAAGACCAGGACTTGATGACCACAAGAGATTCCTTCCAGTTTTGAGATATGATGAAACAGCAAGCACTTAATAAATGCTTGCTGAATTGCACTGAATTTTATTCTTTCTTTGTTGGCATCATTTCCATCTTAGAATCTCTATGCTGTAAAGAACCTCAGAAAATTCTCTCGTCCAGTTAACAACCTTCAGGTCAGCAACTATCCCTTCCACATCATAAGAATTAGGGGCACAGTGCCCCTGCCATCTGGAAAATCCCAGTAAAAGTTTTTGGCCCTCCCTTTGTACCAGAGAAGAAATTTGAATTTTTGTTTTTCTTTTATGGGGTGTTTACAGTACCTTATTGTAAAATTTGGGTTAAGTATTTGGTCATAGGCTCTGTGTCATCTGCTGGTCTTTGTGCGTTGTCTGCATCTTCAGCAAAACACCCCCCAAATTCCCATTTAATTTCTTTTGCCATAAAGATGTAGAAGGGATAATTGTATTTTCATCTTGAGGACCTAGAAGCATTCCCTAGCCATTTTTCTGTGACGCACACTAGCAGGAGAATTTCCCTAAAGGGAAACATAAGTATAAAGCATACTTTTAGTATGTTAAAAATGTACATACTAAGTTATGTTACAAAGTGGTCACACCAGAATAAAGTGTATCCACTTCCTATACACTAAACCATCCAAGGACTATGACCAAGAAACCCACTTTTGACAAAGCCAGTAATGGAGATCCCAAGTCAGATTTTAGAGGACTGGGTCACTCCTTTCAAAACCACCTCTCCTTGGGTGGCTAGGTGGCACAGTGAATAGAGCACAGGCCCTGGAGTCAGGAGGACCCTGAGTTCAAATCAGGCCTCAGACACATAACACAAAAACCAGCCATGTGACCTTGGGCAAATCACTTAATCACAGTTGTCCTCCAAAAAGCAAAAACAAAACAAAAAACAAAACACCTCTCCTAGGTGGAGTCCCTTGGCTAATGTCTTCACTTCCTACTCAAAAGAAAAAATTAGCTTGTGTTTATTTTGCTTACACATTTTTATGCATGTTATCTCCATGTGAAAGAATATAAGTTCCTTGAGCCCAGGTTCTATTTCAATTCTGTCTTTTTGTCTAGCATCAAACACAACAGCATCCACAGTCTCACTCACAGTGGGCATTTGATCAAGGCTTGTAGTGGTAGAGGACGTATGTGTAGAAGTCTAAACAACGTTTTTCAACTTAGGAGAAGCTTACTTGATATACTGGAGATGATAGAAATTCAAAAGATGGTCTCTAGGGGGAAATAGAACAGGAGCTAGAAGGATTTTTCTACATTCTGACACAAATGA
Organism: Gymnobelideus leadbeateri; assembly: GCA_011680675.1. Taxonomy (NCBI): domain Eukaryota; kingdom Metazoa; phylum Chordata; class Mammalia; order Diprotodontia; family Petauridae; genus Gymnobelideus; species Gymnobelideus leadbeateri. Next base: position 277,983 of record WOXC01007091.1, read on the forward strand.
ATGGCATTATAAAGCTTTGCATATGACACGCAAATGAATTGCATATTAGTTTTGAGTCAATATCTCAGGTGCTTTTATATAGGCCATGCAAATTATATGCAAATTAACCACAGCTCATTTTGGAGTCAATCACTCAGGCATTCTCTATATAAGAGCAGCAAAATGCTACAGACATAGAACCATCTACCCAGCCCTTCTCCTCTAAAGGAAAGGATACAGAAATGAATACAGGGGACCCATGGCTCTAGAGCTAAGTGAGACATGCCTGACTGCCCAATTGGATTTGGTCTGCTTAGTTATGCCCTGAAAGTAAATAATGGTGCCAATCTCAGAAGGAACCTGAGCCCAAAGCTCATCTCTACATCTGGTGCAGTAATTAGCAATCCAGACTAAGGGATGGCAAATGCCTTAGAAGGAGGAATCTGCTTCTCTTTCTTTCTAAAAGAAAAAATATATAACTATTCCTAACCATTTGCAAAACAACTCCAAAAAGCCCTTAAGCCACATGCTCCCTAATGAATCCAACCATCACTGTCACCCCCTGCCAGTGTCAGCTTGTATATGACAAATCTTTTGCCATGGGAAAAGTGAGAAAGTCAGCAGGTTTACAAAAGGTGGGTCCTGGCAGAGATGTACAAAGCACCATAGGCAGCATGAGCACTGAAGCCAGACAGCAAATTGCTTGCAGCAAATTGTTTTGAAGCAAAATGTACTTGTGAGTGCATCCTCCCACAACTACCACTAAAAATACCAATAGGACCTTGCACATAGTAGGTATTCCAAGAAAATAGAAGTAAAGGGAAGAGGGAAGAACCTCTCTGACACTACTCCCCAGAGTTCCTGTATCTAAAGAGCAAAGAGGGCTTTGCAGATTGGAGCTCTCTCATCATGCTAATAGGAAATGAGTGACATTAGCAGGATTTTACAAATTGTGAGGAAAAGTACATAGAGTCTAAGCAACAAGGACAAGATTACACAGCATGTGGTAGAAAGGAAAGGACAGGAAGGAACCGAGAACTTTTTCACTGTCCACAGTATACACAGTCCCCCCTGGTGTCCTGGTTTGTGGTACCCCCATCTCCTCTTCCTCCTCCTCCTCCTCCTCCTTCTTCTTCTTCTTCTTCTTCTCTCTCTCTCTCTCTCTCTCTCTCTCTCTCTCTCTCTCTCACACACACACACACACACACACACACACACACACACACACACAATCTAACCTGCTCCAGATATCTGAGCTGCATCCAGTCTTCCACCTCTGGAAAAAAGGAGACCCTGCCATCTGGTCAGATAGACCCCAAACCAAGAGCACATATGTGCTGGGAATGGTAGGACAATAGATGCTTCTCTGGAAACAGGGGTTGGAATTGGGGTTGCAGGCACAGCCCCATTACTTCCCCCAGAGGCCCCCACTCAGCTTCCTCAAGTCCCTCTTTTCAAGAAATTCACAACACACCCATGTTCAAAAAGCATGCAAGCCGGAATCAAAAAATGATGAGGAAACCTATCTCAGAGACGCCCTCTAGTGTATTCCTTCTGCAACAGCAATGCTGCATCTAGCCAGCATCCCTCAGAAACCTCCACTTCCTATGGGGAAATGGATGGAAGGAGCAGGCAACAGTAGCATCTGTCACTCAGAAAACAAATTCCTCTCCAAGGCCAAGCTCAACTTCTGAATTAGGCTGCAAACTTAGAGAAAGGCTATCCTTTTAGACCTTTATTCACTGGGAAATCTCAGAGGAAAGATCAGAAATGAAGTGGTAAGAGAAATAGATAAAAGATTGAGGAGAAGAAAAAAAATACACAAAGGGGAGACGAGAAAAGAGAGAGATGGGAAAGGATGTGGAAGAAAAGCAGAAGGAATAAATAAATTTAAGGGGATAAGAAAACAGGAGACATGAACAATAAGAGGATTGAAAAGGCAAAACGCAAAAGGAAAGTGGGCAGAGAAACAGAATAAATGAAAAGTGTGACAGTTCAGGGGAAACTTAAGTAGTCCTTTATAATTATGTAATCATAATAAACAGACTTTCCAAGAGGTGGGAAGGCAAAGAGTTTGCCTTCTAGAACTCAGCACCCATTTTCTCCTGAGTCCTCAATGCTATAAGGTCTAAATAAATTTGAGTAGATGAGGAAATGAGAGAAAAGAGACCAATAAGAGGACAGAAAAGATAAAAAGCAAAGGGAGATTAGGTAGAGAGATATAGAAAAGTGAATGAAAAGTGTGATAGCCTAAGGGAAAATTGAGTAATAATTAACAATAAGAAGAATGATGGAAACAAGTATACTCAAACAGACATTCCCAGAGGTGCTAAGGTAAAGAGTTTATCCTCTAGAACTCAGCAACCATTTTCTCCTTAGTCTTCAGTGCTAGCCTCATTTCCCTCCCTTTTTCCCATAGCTCCCATATGCACATGGGGCATGGAGGGACAGATGCTGGGGGGAAGGGAGAGAGGAGAGAACCAAAGGGGAGAAGTTGCCAAGCGAAGCCACTTACGCACAGTGAGGCCGGCAGCATTTCCATCCTACCTTTGCTGTGGCCATATCAGCCGGCTCCATGATCTCTGCTTGGCCTAGGGGGAGGCGGCACCATCCAGAGAAAAAAGGCAAAGTCACATACAGCTAGACAGAAAGGACAAACAACCCCATCTGAAGATCAAGGGAGAACCAGAGTCCTCTCTCCCACCCTTGGCCCAGCACAGTCCAGGCTGTCCCTCTGCTGGGAAGAAGAAGGGGGCGTTTAAAATGCCTGTGATAGAGGTTTTCCATCATGATAAGGAGGTTGCTTCTCAAGAACTATGGTACCCAGATCCAGCTTTCTCAATCCAGCTTTCTCAATCCCCTACACCCTTCCTAGAAGGCTGGTGCCACTCCCAAGGCACCCTCTACTGGGGGGGGGGGGGGTCTTTGAGTCACAGAAAAGCAAGGCTCAAACACTTCCTTGGCCCACCCACCGCTGCTGCGCACAGTTCAGAAAGGAAGAGTTGGGTTAAAGGGTCAGCTGGTGGGTGCCGAGCAAGAAAACAGCAAGGGAGGGAGGGTACTAGGGACCAGTGTAGGAGGAAGGTAAAGGCACTTAGGTAGGAGAGGGGTTCTAGAGAATGAGCCTGAAAGGCACTCCGAGAGGAGGGACCAGGCACAGGCAAGGTCACAGATGGTGAGGGAGATGAATTCACCCAGTGAAGGCACTCACCTTGCAATAACATTCACATTGACTGAGGCCTACACCAGGAGCGGGTGGTTGACACCCTCCCCACCCCACTCACAGAGACTCACAGCCTCTGTGTAGAGGTACATGGGAGCAGCCGGCAGCCAGCCTCTCTCTGCAGAGGCCCTGCTTCTCCTGGTGCTGCAGCCTGATTGGAGGAGCAGGATGACTTCATTCAGCCCCATTCATCACTCTAGGTTTCCTGCCCAGTAGGGACGGGCAGCTTGCAATGACTGCAGTTTTCTCTCTGGCCTACTTTACTCAGGGAAATTGGGCTAGGCTCTTGTCCTGAGCAGACAAGAGAAAGTAACCAGAATGTCCTAGCCCCCACAAAGCTTAACAGAGACAAGCACATGGGGATGGGGAGGCAAAGTATAAAATCCTATAACTACCCCCATAAGAACATCAGATTAGTTACACACAAGGGCATCTACTCAGAATAACTAGGATAATTACCAGCATTCCCAGGAACCAGCAGGGTTCACAAGACTATACCTCCTACCATGGGGCCACTCCAGCCACCCACCCTAACATCCTCTAGCTCCTTCTAGCCATTTCTCCCCTTGGGATTCTTTATAGGAAAAAAGCTCCATGAGCTCAGGGAATGGGACCAATAGCTCAGCTGTTCTAGACTTTTCCCCTCATACATATCCTAGGTCAAGCAGCTTTTTCCAGGATCCCAAATGCTAAGGTAATTGAACCTTTCCTGCCTAGAATTTTTCACTTATAAGTGGTATCTAAGGGGACCAGTTTCCCTCCCACCAAATCTGGAAAAATATGAAGAAGCAAGAGAGCTGTTACCATTATTCCCATCCCAAACAGAGTTTTCCCCTTATTTTTTTACTTCCTATGACTTCCCTCAAGACAGACTTAACAATAACAAAAAAATCACTGCATCTGCCTAACAAACTCAAACTAGAAAAGACTTTTCAAAAATCATTATTCTTCATAAAATGTTATTGACTACAGGTCAGTATCCCATTTCTCCTCTTCCTCCTCCTGTATCTCTGGGTTAAAAGAATATAAGTACAATAACACTCCAGTTAAGCTGACTTCTTTTCTTTATGAATCACTTTTACAAAAATGAGGCAAATCACAAGAAAAGATATAGGTATCAGTGATTTACTGAAGATAAAACTTGAAAAACTTTCCATAGTATGTCCTGAGATCAGTTCACATTCAGTCCAGCCTCCTACAGCTTCTCAGTTGTATTCCTGTACAAAAGAGAACTGACTTTCACAATCAGTCAATAATTAAGACTCTGAGGTCATCAATAATCCAAAAAATCTCCAATCATATTCACTTTATTTACTAATGCAAGAAAATTTATCAATATTCTTTACAAAAAAAAGACTTTCAACAACAAAGAATAAAACCAGAGAGCATTTTTTCTTTTAAATAAAATCTCAGCTTAAATAAAATTCAAATAAGCAGAACATGCCATTCTTCAAATATTCTGATGGTTCCAGTTTTTTATGCTTTCTCTCTGCATTAGAAAGGTCTACCCTGTCCCAAATCACCATGCCAACCAAAACCCCACAAAAACTAAACAGAGAAGAGAATAAAGATCCAGAATATGTACTCTATCTTTTAGGCCAGGTGCCTAATAGTCATGCTTGGGCCTGCAACCTGACTGCTTCAAACTCAAGGAACTCTTTGTGCCTATCTTTAGTTTTACAGACACATTCAACATATATAAAGCAATTCTCACAGGCACCCCTGGTTCTGTGTGAGCACACATACACACACAAAATGTGTGGGGAGGGAAGCCTATACACGAGTCATTTCTCTTCATAGGCCAGGGCTCCTAAACTTGGCAACCCTGAGTTTTTTGGTTTTATTTTTTAATATTTAGATAATTATCTCAATATGATTGTCTTCCTATGTAATATTGGGTATTTAATTTCATGTGTTTAAAATAAATAAAAATTTTATGTATTTAAAATTATTCTGAGGTGCCCTTCACACAAAAATGATTAAGGATCCTTGCTCTAAGCAAAGGCCTGTAGCAAAGCTCACAGAGGCTAATGCTAAAGCCTCCTCCCCAGTGCTGATAGCCAAAGTTACAAAAGGTTTCAGAGGAGGTCAGCTATCCAAGAGGATAATGTACCAGTTACAAGGGAAATCATCGAGAGAACCATTATAGATTTAATCCAGCCCTACAGCAGTCACTGGAAAGACCAAAAAAGTAAATATATAAGATCACAGATTAACAGCTATAAGGGACTTCTAAAGATTATCTATTCAACATTCCCATCTTATAGATGAAAAAACTGAGACCTAGAGAGGCTAAGTGACTTGCCCAAGGCCACCACAGCTAGTTAAATTGCAGAGATGGAATGTGAACCCAGGTCCTCTGACCTGGGAAAAAATACATGTGCATATAGGTGTGTTTATACCTATATATATATATACATACATAATACATATTATATATCTGCGTATGTGCATACGCAGATATATAATATGTATGTATATTTGGGGGACACGAGTATATTTTTATAGCTATATTCATATATATGCTTATCCATATGAATATGTACATATATGTGTATTTTACAAAGCAACTATTTTTTTGCCAAGGATGATGAAAACAAATAACAATTAATAATCACATAGAGCTTTAGAAGTATTATATAAATATATGTAAACACAGATATATTGCTTAATAGAAGATAGAGATAAATATCTATAGATATATAGTCTACTAGGCAATACTAGGTTATATATATATATATATATACACATCTATAATATAAATGTATTTATATATAGATATATTTTACATATATATTATATATATATAGTATTTGGCAATAATATTTGCCTATATACAAACTATACATCTATAGCTAGATAATGTGCCTAGTAGACCATATATAACTAATATATATTAGTTATATATTTATTTATATTAATATAATGCTTTGTAAACCTTAAAGTATTAAAGCCCTATATAATTATTAGCTATTATCTTTTCATCATCCTTGGCAACAAAACAGCTGTGTTCCTTTAAGGTACGTTTGTGTAAAATATACATACTTGTCTCTATATGTATGTGTGTGTATGTATATTACACATAAACATACACATATACGTAGATGTGTGTGTACACACACATATATGCTGCCCTTACAAAAGCACATTACTTAACCATGGCGCTGTTAGGTCAATCTTTCCTTTTTGGAATTTTACAAATCATTCAGAATAATGATCTTGGAAAGAATAGCAGCAGGAAAGGAAATAACTAGGGAATTGGTAAACAGTAAGATTTTTTTTTTTAATCACAAAGCTTTCAGGAGCCAGAGCAGGAGGAAAAAGCACAGGCCTAGAGGAGGATGAGGATGAGGATGAGGATGAGGATGAGGATGAGGATGAGGATGAGGATGATGATCCCAAGAGGGAAAAAGGAAGTAGAAATCAAAAAGGAGAAAGGGAAGGGAGTGTTGTTAAGTGCATTTAACAAGCCCTTGAGAGGTCTCTGTTTCCATCCTCCTTCCATAAAACGACATGGGAGATCTTTCTTCTTCCAGTTTTCCAAGGAATGAGATTCACTCTGGCACTTCCCTGTGCCTGGAATCCCCAAATCTTTCTTCCTGTAACTTAAATCCATTTCTTGTCATCTAGTCCTCAGTGGAGACAGAAAAACAGTAGCTCCTGTCAGACTTACACGATCCCTTCCCTGGTCTTCTTCAGGCTAAAGATAAGCTACACTAATTTCTTCGACCCTGGAGCCCAGGGTTCCAGCCTTTATTCTAGCTGGTCTTGGAGCTAAAGCACAAAAGTGGGTACTTGAGCCAAAGAGAAAAAGCACTGGTCCCAGAGCTGTAAAGGTCATGAGAGGAGCAGGGGCCCCACAGCAATATGGGGCAAACTCAATATAGATAAGCCGTAAAGGAATCTCTCTGATCTCGGCTTGGATTCTCTAAGGTTCAGAATGGCCCATTTTCTTGGGGAGAAATTTCAAGAACAACTGCTGCTCTGGGGGTGGGGCTACTAGGCAACCAAGGGAGGTTGCATTCTGCAGATCGAGGTCACGTAAACTTCTCCCTAGAGCATCATGGGAGATGTAGTTCTCTGACGGAGTGACCAGACTGAAGCCATGTTTGCACAGGTCAATGATCTCCTGGGGTTGGCTCTTCTCAGACTTAGAAATCTGCACCAAAACCTTTTGTCAAAGGAATCAAATAGCCCATTTCATATATACTAGGAGCTTGTGACTTGACACTGAACTGTGATGCTGGAGAGAGGAAAAGAGATCCAGTCCCTCATTTGTAAATCGAGGGAGCTGATCTGCAGGATCTCTAAGGAAAAATCCAGGAAAAATCACTGAACCAAGGAATGCAAGGGTTAAAGGTCGACTTAAGAGATCATTCTGACCATTCCTCAGAAAATACGATTCATTTTACTTTGGTTTTTAAAAAATTGTTATAGTATCTTATGATTTCTACAGAAGGTGATGTGATCTTACACGTTCCTTTTAGTTCTAAACAATATTTTTTTCCCTAGGTTCCTCAATTCCTAAAAATAGTTCATCTCCTCCTCTAGCCCTCCCCAGACAATCTCTCCCCTTAGACAGCAGGAAACGTGGGTTTCCCCCTCATCTGGTGAAAAGATTTCCATAGAGAAAGGAGGAAAGTAGTTTACTGTAGATAGGGTATCAGGTAAACTTAGCACTTATTCAGAGCCCTTAAATCAGAAAGACAGATTCATTAGAATTAAGGAAAGACCTGAAGATTTTTTTTTTAATTGAGGATATAAGGGATAGCTTCAGGTGAATCTATGGCATGCTGAATTTGCAAAAAGCAAAGGTGGATGAAGTTGTGACATCAAGCATGTGGTTTACCCTTCTGGGCCTCCATTTCTTAGTCAAGAAAATGAAGGGAGATTAGATAATCCCTGAATGTAAGAAAAGAAAGTTTACAAAATTAAAAATAAACTTGGAGTCTGAGAGCCTGGATTTAAATCCCTGTTCTGCCGGACAAGTACCTTCCTCTCTTCAGGACAATCTTCAGCTATAAAATGAGGGATTGGATTAGATTACTTCTAAGGTCCCTTCAGATCTTAAATAAACATAAAAGAATTGGTGTTGGGAGTAGGAAGAGAAAGACTATAGTACGACTCTATCTGATACCCAGTATGTGGAGAAAAGGGAAAATGACTGAAGAGAAAGTTGGGACAAGAGTACATGACTACAGCAGAGAGATTTCTCCACTCCCTTTGAGAACTGGCACCTTAGCTGAGCTAGAAGACAAGAGGAGAGGTAAGACCATTCTAGCCCAAATGTGCCTGACAACTGATTGGGGAGCCAAGGGCCATCTGCCTTCTGTCCACTTATGTGTAAATAAGCTCACTGAGGGAATGCTGCTGCTGTGGCTGGTGATTTCTGTGCCAATCTCAGAGAAGCAGATAAAGACTCCAGTTTTGTCTCCTGCAGCTCTTGTGACCACCGCCAATAGGGGCAACAGTGGCATTCTCCTCATTCGACTTTTGAATCTGGATGAGGTTTTTATGAGACGACAAAGAACTGGGAGAATGGGGAGGCCCCATAAGCAATTCTACTCTGGGAAACTGTCACGAACGGATCGCCACCATCATTATTAATGTATTAATAATGTATTAATAATGATCGCCACCATCATTATTAATACATTTCTTCCCACAACATGTTTTTAACCACAGTCACGGCACCTCTTACCCACAGCCACCACCAAGATGCATCAGTACCAATATTTACTGAAGTTCTATAGACAATCTTTAAAGGAACTTGGAAAAGAGGCAGCTGGGTGGGGACATGGTTAGATCACCAGACCTGGAGTCAGGAAGACCTGCGTTCAAATCTAATCTCAGATTCTTTACTGTATGACCCTGGGCAAGTCTCTTAACTCTAGTTCCCTTATCCATAAAGTGAAGATAATTACTCCTACCTCACCTCACAGGGTGACTGTGAGAATGAAATAATATTTGCAAAGTACTCTGCAGACTTTAAAGTGCCAAATGAATACCAGCTACTGGGGAAAGAACTGGGAGAGTGATTGTTTAAAGCCAAGCCAGCTCTATATAATACAGGAACTCAGGATTCAGGGTAAAAACACAATGAAAACTAGAGTTTGCATTAAGGAAATAGCAAGTTTGGGGGAAAAAGATGTTAGAGGTATTCACATCACCTGACCTTTTTATGGTGCAAGGAAGTCAGACATTTTACCACTGGGATTCTCTCCCAGAGGTTAGGGAGTCCAGGGGCAAATAAAGGGACAGGATGGAAATAGCAGGGGCTGTCTAACTGTCTCTCATACCTCACTGGATGACAGTCACTTTGGAAGCCCAGGAAGATTTTCTTCCTGCTCCCACTACCTGGGCAGAGAGAGAGATGTTGCCTAATCCCAAGCCCAGGCTAAGAAGGGATGTGCCAGCATGGATACACACACAGCATGGTGGGCAGAATTAACCCCAGAGAGGACTCCTGGGGAAAGACTAATGTTAGTCTCCTGTCTCTCTCTTTGAAGATGCAGAAAGCCGCTGAAGGGAAACCAATGGGCAATATTGCTGAATCAGGCAGTCTCTCCACTACATTCTCAAATTTCCTCTCAATGGGAAAAGAGATGGAAAATACACTTGCAGTTCTCTGCAGAACCCAGAGCAGCAGCAGTCCTAAGAGATAAAAAAAACCAGAGGAAAGAAGAAAAGAGCCTGACCCTAGAGTCCAGCCTTCCAGAACCACCCCCAGGGACTTTTTCAGGGGTTTGCTGGCTACAATGGAGTAGAAATGAGAGTGGGGGGGGGGGGTCCAGGCTGGAGTTCATTTCCTGCAGGGGAGGAGGAAGAGATATAAATGTTCATTCCAGGAGGAACTGAAGGGGAGAAAAGGCAAAGAAAACCCTCAACTCTATACACACCACCTTCTAGTAAGATATTTTATTGGATTCCTCTTCTCTCCTTTTGTCCACTGACTTCTACCCTGCACCCCCTATGCCTAGGAGAGAGTGTTGTTTTGGCAGTTGGAGTGGAGTTCCATCCTCTCCCTTTGTCTACTGTTCACTGACTCATGCCTTTGGCCAGCTCCTCTCTGGGCAGCCAATAAACAGGCTGCTCTCTCTGTTTTCCTGTTGAGTATTTCTTTCTTTCTTTCTTTCTTTCTTTCTTTCTTTCTTTCTTTCTTTCTTTCTTTCTTTTTTTTTTTTTGCAGGGGGGAAAGACAGGGCAATTGGGGTTAAGTGACTTGTCCAAGGTCACAAGGCTAGTTTTGGGTTAAGCGTCTGAGGCCAAATTTGAACTCAGGTCCTCCTGACTCCAGGGCTGGTGCTCTATTCACTGTGCCACCTAGTCACCCTCCTATTGAGTCTTGAGGGGTCTAATGACACTCAGGAAAAAGAAAGTGAAATGATGGTGGAGTAATTTGGACAACTCATGAAAATGCCCCCCAGGTGCCTCACTGGGAATATGAGGAAAGATGAATGAAAACCTATCCCTATTTCCTAAGCATAACTGAAAGTGAGGAGAAAATACCAAAGGGAATAGAAGTTCTAGGTTATTCCAAAGGTTTTAAGAATTAAAACCAATGAATAGACATGTCATACAGATGGATTTCAGCTCAGAATAAGGAAGGACTTTCTATCAGAGCTAAACCAACAGTAGTAGACTGCCATGTATAGTATTGCCCCCCGCCGGCCCACTTCCACTTTTTTTTTTCCTAGACTCTGTGATTTCATAAATATGGGGAACTCAGGATAAGACGTTGATTCTACCAATGCACCAGACTGGCAACTTTGAGACAGATAATTGCCTGGAGGGCAAATGTCAAGGATCACACACCCAGCCAGGATGTGTTGGAGGGGAGTTTGATTCCGGGTTTTCCTGACGCTGAGGCTACACACTACACCACAAGATGTCCCTATTCTTGAATTAATAAGGTGTAAGGAGAAAGACCACAGGTTCATGGAATTAGAGATCTCAGAGTTGAGCTAGTCCAGCTTCTTCAATTTTACGGGTGAAGAGAACAGACCCCACCCAAGCCCACCCAGACTGTAAGCAGCTGAGGCAGGCTTTCTGACTCACAGCTATCTCCTTCCCCTGTACCATGTTGCCTCCCATCTAAAAGGGGCATTGTAAGGAGCGGTTCCATGAAATTTTCTCCATCTTCACCTTTCCTCTTTACTGCTCAGAATTTTAAATCTTCGTTGGGTGAGCCAAGGCCTAGAACCTTTCTTAACGGGATTTCTCACCTAGCTACCATAAATGGAACCTTAGCCACAGGAAGGAGGGGCCAAAGCTCCATTCAGAACCCAAATAAATCAATTAAGAAAAAAAAATGAAGGATCATCAATTTAGAACTGAAAGGAAGTTAAGGGGTCATTGAGACCAACTTCTTCATTTTATAGATGAAGGATACTGAGATTGAGAAATAGATTAGGCCACTAGCCCAGGGTCACACAACCAACCATCTGAGGCAGGATTTGAACTCTGGTTTTCCTGACACTAAGTCAAGCGATCTGCTCATTAGGCCACCTAGCTGCTTCTCTACCTAGGCTGAAAGTCTCATCAAGCTAAGAATGCTGGGTTCTACAGTTAACAGCAACCCATGTGGACTTTTGTCCAAGCTCTTTTGAACTCAAACAGATCTTACAACATGAGGACTTTCCATTGTCTTAAGTGGGCTCACCACAGTGTCACATTTACAGAGTTTCTACCAACTCCCTCATTGAACCCAAGAGTCCTTGTGCTGTAGAAGGCCCCAAGGGGTTATCTACCCTTTTCCCTGTCTTCAGGTAGGGCTGTGTTAGACCACCCCAGCCTGATGAGAACATATCTCACTTCTTTTTTCAAATGCCCAGAAGAGGAAACACTTATACCACAAATGTTTCAACAAAATGGCTTGGTGGATAGAGCTCCAGACCTGGAGTCAGAAATCCCTGAGTTCAAATCCAGCCTCAGAGGAGTACTAGCTGTGTGCCCCAGGGCAAGTCCCGACCTCTGTTTGCCTCTGTTCCTTTATCAGTAAAATGAGGTCAATAATAACGTCCCCTTCCCTACGTTGTTGTGAGGATCAAATGAGATTATAACTGGAAAGTGCTTCTTGGCACAGCACCTGGCACATAGTGAGTGCTCTGCAGATGTTAGCTATTATTATCGCTATTTGAAGAAAAGACTGAAGGACAGTTGGAAGAGATGGGTTGTTCAGAAATTCTGTGGCAAATAAACAAGAATGCAGAGGTTCCCAACGTTCGGTGTGATATTTCATTTGAGATGCTGACTCTCTATAAATGTGTGCCACAGGACACAGCAAGGCCTCCTGAATGCGGTGCTGTACATGGTGCCAGAAAGATCTGGGTCCAATCCTGCCTCTTCCACTATCGGATCCCATCACAAGTCATTTAGCTCCTTAGAATCTCACTTTCTGTATCCGGAAAACGGGAACAACAATACTTGCAGGAACTATGTCAAAGGGTTCTTGTAAAGTCTAAATGAGATCATATATTGGGAAGCACTTTGCAAACTCAAGAGAGATACATGGTATCCCCAAAGTTTTAGTACCATCTCAGACTATGCAAAGCTATTCAGAGTTTAAAGCTACACTAAAGCTTTGGGGATACCCCATGTATTAATATTAGTTATTATTATTGCTACTTCATAGTGTTCTCTACTCCTAGTCTGAGAAGTCTTTTCCTCATACTCATTCCTATATCCTTAAAACCATGGAAGTTGTAATGGGCTCTTTAAGAGGATCCCCCTCTCAATGAATCACCAAGCTCCTAGGTGTAAGTGCTGGGGATACAAATACAAAGGATGAAATTATCCCTATTGGTAAGAAACTTAATAATTGCCCCTTTTTTTCAGAGATGGAAGGCAGGGCAATTGGGGTTAAGTGACTTGCCCAAGGTCACACGGGTAGTTTTTTGTGTTAAGTGTCTGAGGCTGGATTTGAACTCAGGTCCTCCTGACTCTAGGTCTGGTGCTCTATTCATTGCACCACCTAGCCACCCCAATAATAATATTTGAAAAATGCTTAGCATAGTACCTGCCACACAGTAGGCACTATATAAATGCTTATTCTGTTCCTTTTCCTTACAAATACTACCTCTTTTGATCCTCATAACAACTTTAGGAGGGAGGGAGGTGCTATTATTATCCAAATTTAAGGTTAACGAAAATGAAGCAGAGGTTAATGGATTTGGCCAGGATCACATAGCTAGGAAGTGTCTGAGGCTGGATTTGAACTCTGGTGTTCTTGCCTCCAAGTCTAGCACTCTCTCCGTTGGGGGAGGGAGGAGGAGGAGGAGGAATAAGAGGAGGAGGAGGAGGAACAACCAGTGCCAAAGCACGGAGACAGAAGATACAGGGTAATTTATGAGGACATAGAGCATTTAGAGAGGAATGGAGGGAGCCCAGCAGTTGTCTGCATGAATATGAGACACCTGATGAGGTGCCTTGAGGTTACCTAGACAAATGACTGATAAGAAGCACTTGCTCCAAATGCCTTTCTCCATGGCTTCAGCTGGGTGAATGGCTGCTCCTGAAGATCCCTAAACTGACCCCAAAGGTAAGCAAAGGGTTTTGGTCATACTATAATCCCAGTTTTCCTTGCTTAGACCCACTGAACTGCTTAAGCTTTGATCCAGCCAAGGCACAAGCAGGCGCTTTAAAGGCTATGGAGAAACTGTTCCTTGAATATTTGCTACTTCCAAAGCCTAGGTGAAGTCAAGTAAGAAAAGTAAGAAAGGGCCCTGGAGAAGCAGTTAGCCTAACAATGTATGATAAGGCAACAGAAAGAAGACACGGGAATCCATCCTCCCAGGTGGATCCTCAGCCCTTAACTAGAAAGGAGCCAAGGATCAAAGATCTAGTCAGAAGGGTCCTCAGAGGTGAGCTAGTCCAACCCCATCATTTTACAGATGAAGAAACTGAGTTAGCATGGGTAGTAATCATCAGAGGTAGCATTTGAACTCAGGGCACTGACTTCAGAGCCAGTGTATAGCAACTCTGGCCAAGGCCTCCTGCTCTAAGTACGGGGGTGTTTTCATGCAGGCTTTTCCATTCAATCAATCATTTAAGAGCCTGTTATATGTGCTATTCATCAGGTCTTTACCTGCTATGCATAAGCTAGGAACTGGTGATAAAAAGGCAAAACCCAAACAATTCCTGTCTTCTGGGAGCTTACATTTCACTGCAGGAGTACAACATGCTCACAAGTAAATCTATACAAATTCTATGCAAAATTCTTCTACATAGTACAGCCTAGAGGGGTGTGGGAGCTCCCAACAGCAGGAGGGGAAGGCCAAGGTGGGAAATTTATTATCAATCCTGCCAGCTGTCCAACAGTTGTCCAACAAGCTGAATCACCAACAGTGGCATCAGCAGACAATAAGTAACTCTCGGATTATAATTAACAGTCTGCCTTACCCAGGCAGAGAGGAGGAAAGTGCTGAGGTAGGAGGAAGCAGAGCAGGTGATTGTCACACCTGCAGACAGTTCTGCTGACAGCAACAAAAACAGTCCAGAATGCCAAAAAGCAGCCCTGGTCTGGGAATTGGGTGTCTGAGAAGGAGAGGGAGGGGAACCTCCTCCCTCTAACTCAGCATCACTCCATAGGTCCCAGTGCAACCCTAACACAACATAGAAGAGCAGTTGGACTGCTAGACTTTGGAATCTAAAGACCTATGTTCAAATCCTACCTCAGACACCCACTATTTGACCCTGCACAAGTCACTTAATCCTCAATAACCCTCAGTCTCTTCATCTGCAAAATGGGGATAAAAATTGCACCTGTCTTGCAGGAGGGTTGTGAGAATTTCATGAGACAATATATGTAAAACATTTTGTAAACATAAAGGTGATTTATGTGTGATTATTATTATCATCTAAAAAGTTCTCCCCTGCTAGTGACAGGCCTCATTTATTTCCATAAATCTCTTTTATTTCCCATCCCTCACAAGAACCTGACAGTGTCAGAGGCTTCTGTTCACGTGACTTTAGGACAAGGAAGACTACCCACCAGGTAAGGAAAACTCTAAGCCAGGCCAATAGATAATCTCAACGTAATGAAAAGGTTTCAAATGTCCTACCAATGGCCTATGGTTGGGGGTAATTTTCAACATTAATTTCAATGCTATACAAAGGAAATAAAGGACCCCCTTTGGGAGATACCTTTGTCATATAAGAATTGGAAGGAACATGGTCCTAAATAGGGAGTGAATGGCTAAATGAATGTGAATAAGCCCTTACTTGACCCCCCTGACCCTTTCACTAAGCTCCAGACTGAATCCTTAGTATTTCTTGTACATTTCTACATGCTCTATAATGTGCTAATTTTATATTAGCTTTTATCCCTCCCATCATGGAAAGTACTACCATGTACAAAATGATAACCACAGGAGTTAAGTGTCTGGCTTTTCACTGCAACTTAAGAAATCAAACCCAAAACATCTCTAACTAATTGATCCATGGCCTACCTTGCCCTTAGCTCCAAAAACTCCTTACTTCTAGGAGACCATGCTTTAAAAGACAACTGCACTATAAAGAACATATGAGTTAGAAATGGCATTAGAGGTCACTAAGTCCAACCTCCTCATTTTACAACATAGGGAAACTGAGGCTCAAACAGGTAAAGTAACTTGACCAAAGTGTGAGTTATTCACAACACTCTTTTTCTTCAGGTAATCCTGTTCAGGTGAAGCCCCACTTCCACCTTTAACTCTATCAGGCAGAGTCTCATCAACTTAAGCTCAGTCCAGTATTAGCTGAAAGCCCAATAGATCTTGTGGACACATACTCATTCAGAAGAAAATGCCACCCTTCTCCATTATGCTCCTCACTCATGTGGACGGGGATTCGGAGGTACCATGTTCTTTCCAACTCATAGTTGACAAAGGTACCATTAGCAAAGGAGATCTTTATATTTCCTTTGTATAGTATTGAAATTAATATTGAATATTGTAAAAATAATCAGCTGTGAAAGACTCAGCTGTCCCAATCAAGACAACGATCCAAGACAATTCCAAAGGACTCATGATGAAAAAAGCCATCCACTGCTAGAGAAAAGAACTTATGGACTCTGAGTGCAGATTGAAGCACACTTTTTAAACTTTCTTTACATTTCTTGGTTTTTGTGTATGTTTTCTTTTGCAACATAGCTAATATGGAAAAATGTCTTACATGATTTCACATGTATAATCAATATCATATTGAATTTGGAATTCAAAATTTTTAATAATGATTGTCAAAAAAATTTAGTGCAAATGGGAAATATTTAATGAAATTGTATATATATATATATGTGTGTGTGTGTGTGTGTGTGTGTGTGTGTGTGTATAATATATATATATTTTTAAAAGAATATAATGTTGAAAATTGTTCCCAGCAGTGGGCCATTGGTAGAACACTGACTGGCTCAGTCAATACAAGAGACTAAGAAGAAAGAGGTTTGTCCCTTTGCCTTTATGTGTGTATATTAATGCTCTCATGTACAGACCTCTACTCTCTCCCTCCTTCTACTCTTCCAATTTATTTCCTTTCTCATTGCATCGTGAAGAAAACTAGCTGAACATGGCAATCAAAAGGCCAGCAGTTCAAGTACCAACAGGAACATTTACCATTTGTGTGACTATGGGCAAGACATTTCACTTCTCTAAACCTCAGTTTCCCCATCTATAAAAATGAGGATATCTGTAGTACTTTCCTCCAGGGATGTTGAAAGAAAATCTTTTGTGAACTGTAAAGTGCTTTGTCAAGGTCACTAATTATTGTTATATTATTATTGTCATCAGGACTATTATTAATCTCCCACTTCCCTTTTTCTCCTATTCCTCTCATCCTTTTCTCATCTAGCTCCAATACTCCTTTCCTCCTGGGGAATTATGGTTGTAAAGCCAGAATGAACCTCCAGGATCATGTGTGTCATTCAACCTTTTCATTAAAGATGCAGAAACCAAAGCCCAGAAAGGTTAAGTTAATTTAGCCAAGGTCCCAGAGCTAGGATTTGAACTCACACCCTCCAGCTCCAAACCCTATGCTCTTTCCATTGTATTTGTAAAGGAAACTTGTACCAAGTTACTCTCGATCACCTCTGTCCATCTTCTTATCACTGTCTGCCGCATTTTCCTTGCTTACAGCTGGCTTGGCATACTGGAGAAGGGAAGAATACCTACCTTGCATTAATCTGCATTCTCCCCTTCCCCAACCCCATAATTTCCTTTCTTCTCCTTTGTCCCTGCTTCTGATGGAGTAATAAAAAAAAATGTTCAGTGAGAAGGTAATGTACTAACTTCCTCAAGAGAAACGAGGTTCTGCTTCCCTGGTTAGGAACAGACTTCTCACTGATACCGTTTATTGCCATTAGCTCAGGAAACAATGCCAAGTGGAAAAGTTAAATGGGAATTCTTGGCTTCCCAAATCCCATCACTGTCCATCCCCATGTCTGTCCCCCAAAATTGCTAAGGCTCCTTCCTCGGGGGATCTCCAAGCACTTTACCAAATAGACTCAGCTGTCCTGGAAACAAGAGGCTGTTATCCCCCAGAGTCAGAGGGAAAAAAACACAAGAAAGAAAGATTGCTGGATCTGGGAGTCAGAAGACCAAAGCTCATATCTCCAATTTGCTACTACTCTCGGACAAGTCAATTTAACCTCCCCCAAGTTTTAGTTTTTACAATATTTACAATATTCCTGTTTCCTCTTTTGTAAAATGAAGGGCCTTTGAAATGCCTTCCGGCTCTACAGTCCTCTGAGAAAGGATGGAACCCGGGCATCTTCACTCACAGACAAACACTTCACTTCCCACCTTATCCCCCACTCTTTATTTAGCTAAACTCTCCTTCACTTCTCTCCCTCTTCCACCTGGTCAATCTTCTTTTTAAAACCTGCTCTGAACAGATCTCTTCACTCCCCTCAGGCCTCCCCATCATTTGATATTAAAACAGCACATACCTAACAAGCATTCCTCCTAAAACAGAGAAGTGCCACCAGATTCACCTTC
Organism: Gymnobelideus leadbeateri; assembly: GCA_011680675.1. NCBI lineage: Eukaryota > Metazoa > Chordata > Mammalia > Diprotodontia > Petauridae > Gymnobelideus > Gymnobelideus leadbeateri. Next base: position 296,154 of record WOXC01007091.1, read on the forward strand.
CCCCTACTCGGATCCCCAGGAGAAGCCCAGGATAAATTAGGAGCCAAGAAACCCTTGCATCTCCAGGGAGCCCCCTATCACCTACTTGACTCGTCGGAATGACAGCTTCTTCCTCAGGGATGACACATGGTAGTGGCAGGCCTGCTTCACTGCTGTACTGCAGGAGACAGTCTCTGGGTGAAGATTCTGTACCATGCTGGGGTTCAGGAGTACATGGGCCACATCGCAGCAGGGAGCTCAGAGGGATGAAAGAGTCACTCAGGAGAGCCTAGGAGGAGGATGCTGCACCTGCTCCTGGCAGGAGGGCCCTCCCCACCCCCTGCCAGCCCACACCTAAAACAAGCAGGTTGTGGAACCAGGAAGCATGAAGTTCAAAAATATTAATTGCCCTTATGATTTCCGGAGGAGGCAGAGTCCAGGACAACTGTTCCCCCATCCTTCAACATCTGGCAGCATCCTAGATGCTCTGTGAGTTCTATCCCTTCTTTCAACCTCGGACAAGGAAATATAGAACTGTACCTGCCTGTGATGTCAGCAGGGGGGAAAGGGGCGGGGAGGGCCAGCAGGCACAGCTCCCTAAGGGTTTGCAACTTGGCTCCTACCAGAGAGTAGAGGAGCTAATGGGAGAAATCACCTGAGCGTCCGCAGGACTGTAGGGAAATCAGACCTCAGCAGTGACCAGGCAGGTGCATGCAGGTAGATAGCTTTGAAAATGTTATTTTGAGATGCAGAAAGATCATTCCTTCCAATAGGAAGTCATACAATCCAGTGGCCAGAGTGGATGGGAACCAGGAGACCCAGATTCCAGTTCCAAATCTACTCCTGACTTGCTATGTCCTCCCTACCTGCCCTCTCTAAATGAGAAGTACGATATACGAGTTGTAGCAGTATTTTGAGCTCGTGGGAGTAAAGTTCTCCAGAAATCCAACGTGTATGGACTTCAGGTTAAGTTACAAAGCTTCTGAATTACTTTGTTCTCGTTTTATTTCTGTGTGGTGGTCTCTGCCTCTTCATGATGAGCATTGATGATAAAGTGTAATTAAACCCAGAAATCAGGAGACTGTAAACAATGCCTCACCAGGATCCCTGTCTTCAATTTGCCAACAACTCACTGGGTGACCCACGAAAAGTATATGCCTTCTTTGGACCCAGTGAGATCACATTTAGAAAGCACTCAGCACTGTGCCTGGAACAAAACAAGGGCTCGCTAAATGCTTGTTCTTTTCCCTTCTCTGGCTTCAATTTTCCTGTATAAAAAACAGCTGTGACCCAGGAAACTATGAGTAAAAGTATCCACACACCCAAAGGTAGTTAGTTATTAAAAATTGGCCTGGTTCTGTGTGTAAAGGAGAAAAGTGTTCAACTTTTTTGGGGGGGAGAAGAGGGGTGAATGGCTTTTATTGGGGAGGGGGGATAGAGAGGAGCTAGGGCTCATATGCCTCGGCTCATAAGCAACCACGGCTATCCATTCAGCTCAACACTGCAAACCCCTATTAAGTGCTCAGTCTGCACTAGAAGCGAAGTGGAATGGGAAAATGGATGGAATACTACTGGAATCAAGATTGTTGTTTGTCCTTCATTCTCAAAGAGGACTATGGCATCAGGAAGATGATGTCATGACTTGCAAGTGAATTACATTTAAGTGAGGAGGGCTGTCCAAAGTCATCAGCTTCATTTTCTCCTCTGGCAAGATATAGCTCTGGATGACTGGAGATGGCCCCCACTGGAATCAGAAAGACCTGGGCTCAAACCCTACCTCTGAAACATATTGGCTGTGAGGTCAAAGGTAAGCCTTATAATCTTTAAGCCAATTTAATCTTTCAGTGTCTCAGGAGACTCTCTAAAACTGTAAATTGCTGGAGAATTGCCAATCTGTTACAGTGGGAGGAGTTTCCATATTTGAAGTTGCCCAAATGCATGAAATTACAGGCCCAGACACCCCTCTCCATCTCCACACTGCTCCCCCACTCTCTATGCAGTAATGACATAAATAAACCCTCTGCAGAACAATCAGAGAACCCTCTCCACAGACTGGCCAAACAATTACAAGGCACTCATCTAGTCTCCAAGATAGTCATCCACCTGCCTGGGTGGGGAAGGTGAGTTTTGCAAACACAGAAAAGGCCCTATAAGCAACTGAGCCCACTGAGTAATAACCAACATCCTAGATTTCAAAAAAATGTGGTCTGGTTTCACTGAAATTAGGGAGCTGGTAGTTGACAGCCTCAAATCCCACCCACCTTTTTCACTTAATCTACAAACTACTCCTTAGACTTGTGATAAACTTCTTTCTTTTTCCCCAAACAAATTAACTGCTAAAAAAAATACTTCCACTCTCCTCCTCTAAGCTTAAGATAGCTGATATTTATATAATACCTGACCTGTGTTCAAATCCAGCCTCAGACACTACCTCCATGACCCTGAGCAAGTCACAACATTCCCAGGCCTCAGTTAACTCTCTGGAAAATGAGGGCTTTCGATTAGATGGCCTCTGAGGTCCTTTTGAATTCCATATCTAAGACCTACTATCTTACTCGATACAGTTCCTTTCCCAGATCCTTTTTACAGCTAATTCCAGGCATTTTCACTAGCTGCTTCTCATGCCTGGAATGTACTTCCTCCCTACCTCTGTGTCATGACTTCTTTTAAGTCCCAGATAAAACCCCACCTTATACAGAAAGCCTTTCTCAATCCCCCTTCATGCCAGCAGTCCTGTCCCTTTGTTAATGATTTCTGATTTATCCTGTATATAATTTGTTTAGGCACAATTTTTGCATGTTGTCTCTCCCATTAGACTGCGTTCCTTAAGAGCAAGGACTGTCTTTTGCCTTTTTTGTGTGTCCCCAACACATAGCAGAGCACTTGGCACACAGTAGGAGCTTAATAAATGTTTATTGACTAATTGACCCAAAGTCATTTTCTGAGAGCCCTGGAATGAAGAAGGAAAACTTCAGACTTGAAGAATATTCTGGAGTGGCTTCCCTTTTTCTATATAACAGTCATGGACCAGTTCCTTTATACTCCAAAACTGCATATATATTATGTCCTACACAAGGGAGAAAAGGGAAAAAATAAAGTTTTGTACGTTATACAGATATTATATAAATGTCACACAGACTGAAAGTAAAATTTAGCTCTAGGCATACAAGTTTTGTTCATTTTGAAGAATCAAATACAATTTAATTTGAAGTCAACTTGACCTGTGCTTCTTAAACTGTGGGTCTCAACGCCATTGGGTCATGAAAAATTTGGCAGCAGTAAAAGTTTTCTGAACACAAAACAGCCAAAAATTAATTAAAAATCAAACACATGGGGTGGGAGGTGGTGCAGTGAATAGAGCACTGACCCTGGAGTTTGGAGGACCTGAGTTCAAATCAGAGCTCAGACACAACACTTACTAGCTATGTGACCTTGGGCAAGTCACTTAACCCCAATTGCCCTGCCTTCCCCCCTCCAAAAAGAAAAAAAAGAGTGGAAAAAGTTTAAGAAACCCGGAACTAGACCACTGGAGTTGGACTCAGAAGTTTAATTCTACCATTGATTTGCTGTTATTTTGGAAAAATGAAGTCACTTCTCTAGACCTGAGTTTCTTTCTCTATAAAATGTGAAGGCTAGACTAAATGGTCTCTAAGGATCCTTTCTACATGTAATGACCCTTTGGGAGAAAATCAGGGTGGAGAGACTAGATAACCTCTATGGTCCTTTCTATGTGTAAGCATAAAAGCTCTTCACAACCTGGCCCCAACCTTTCCAGATTTAATAAACATTCCTACCTCCCTTCTCATACACTGCAATCCAGCCAAACTGGCCTTTCTGCTATTCCTCATACACAGCACTATGTCTCCTACCTTCCCATTGACCATTCTCCTAGCCTGGAACTCATTCTCTCCTAACTCCCAACTCTCAGAAACAAGAGTTTCTCCTTACACACAAAGCCTTCAGCCCCAGCTGCTAATGCCATCACCTGGTATCTATTTGTACCTGCTTATTTATATGCCTCTTGCCAGGTCATGCCCAAGCCCCCCAGGATATAAGTAAGCTCCTTGAGGGCAGGGATTCCTTTTGCTTTTCTCCTGGCATCCTTAGTCCCTAATACAGTGATTGGCACCTAGTCACACAGGGTGCCACACACAGGTACTTGGCACAACCAAGCTTAATAGATGTTTGTTGATTGAATTTTCTTTGAAAATGTTAATTACTGGGCATGCCTACAAAATGTTCCTTTTTATGCAACTACTTTGAAAGAAAGGATCTCCTGGGACAATTCGACTTGCAGTAGAAAGCTGGCACTGATTTCAAGGTCCTACATTCCCCTTTAAATTACCTCCTGGGGACAGAAATACTTTGCACTAATAGCTAAGGTAAACTAAATTCTTAGGTAGCTTACTAAGGAAATGCAACATATCAGAGGCCACCTAGGCATGAGTAACCACTGGTATTAATGCCAATCTACCTGTGATCCTGGTTCACTGCTTGCTCCTGCTTCAGTCCATCCTATAGCAGGACACAAAATAGTTCAAAATGATAAAGTATGTTAATTGGATGGAAACATATTAGAGGAAGCATTAGCTACAAAGTGTAAGTGTTTATTGGCAGTAAAGCCCTTGATGGATGGTTAATGAACACTCCCCAGACACCCCATGGTCTCTCTAGAAGGAACGAAACAGAAGAAGAAAGGTTTCATTCATGAGGGCCTTACTGAAAAACAACCATCCCAGAGTCTGAGTGGGGTTCAGTGGGATTCCCATGATGGAAAAGTGCTCCAGATTACTATCCCTGGACTATCCCAGCAAACAGGAAGAACCCAAGCAAGAACCACTGGGTTTGTATATCTTCTAATGGAGAGGGTTTCCAACAAGAACTTTTTCAAGACAGAAGGGAAGATTGAAACTTTTTTTCAGAATTTTGCCTGACCAACCAAAATTTAAATTGATATTACTGGAATGGAACCATGGTCTGTATAACCCAAAATATAGGTTCATAATATTTAGAACTATAAGGGTTCTTGAGCCCTTCCACATTCTCATTTAACAGATAAGGCAACTGAGGCACAGAAGTAACTTACTTGAGGTCACAAAGAAAATCACAGAGATAATATTTAGGCCCAGATTTCTTGTTTTAATGCATTGTCACTTCTCTAGATCTCAAAAGTCACTTGCATCTGGCTTTATGATGCATTATAATTCTTTAAAAAAATTCTTAGGGGTGGCTAGGTGGCGCAGTGAGTACAGCACCATCTCTGGAGTCAGAAGATCCTGAGTTCAGATCCAGCCTCACACATTTAACACACTCAAAACAAAAACCTAGCCATGTGACCTTGGGCAAGTTACTTAACCCCAATTGCCCTCCAAAAAGCAAAAAAATTCTTGGCGAGATTTCATGCTAATTGTGTTTAGCTTAGACTTTTATTGGAATTTTTTATAATACCTAAACATATACTAGAAGGACCCCTCCCCTCCAAAAAAACAGGGAGAATGTCTTGGTGTGGTTGATAGGAGAAATGCCACATACTCCAAATTGAAACAAAAATAGCCAAGGATAATCCACAAATCTGGAATTTAACATATTGTTATAGTTTCCTGAAGATCTTCTTAGACACATGAAGAATTCAGTTGCTTAACCAGCCTTCTTCTTAGACAGACTTCAGAAAGGAAGGAGTGGTATAGTGGACACTGAGCCAGACTCAAAGCTAGGAAGACCTACGATCAAGTCCCACTTCTGACACACGTTGGTTATGTGACCCTGAGCCAGGTACTCAACATCTCCATGACTAAGTTACAGAGAAGAGACAGACCTACTCTGGTAGAGAGATTTTCCTTTTACCAATGCATGCAAAGATCTAACCTCTATCCAAAGCTTGAGGAATGCCTGGTAGTGTTAGGCATAGTGCAAGGTGCTGGGAACACAAAGACCGAAAATAAATAAAGCAAAAAATCCCTGCTCTCAAGATGCTTGTTTTCTTTTAGAAGAGACAATATGTACATATATATATATATATATACGTACATATGAATCTACAGAATGCATATAAGATACTTAGGGAGGCTACAAGGCAAGACATAACCTCTCTGAGGTTCAGGTTCCCCACAGAGATTACAAATTTACTAGACATAAATGTAAAGAACTTTTCAGTCTTGGTAAATTATCTTCTGAACAAGAACATTCTGAGTTTATATTTACCTAGGCTCTTTTGTACAGGAAATAAAGACCAGGTGGCAAACTACTAAAGTACAGCCATGTAGAATTGTCCCTGCCACCTGGACTCATTATCTGAACAGCCCCCTGAGTCCCCATGCTTAGTGCCCAGGAAACATCTGGCCAGGGTGAGGTGCTCTGCATTTACAACCACTGTCTCCTCTGTTGTCCACTCTGAGGATTGGCTAACCAGAAATTGGGTGGAAGAAGGTAAGGTAGGCTTTCATTGTAAGGCTGTGTCCAACAAATCCCATGGTCCTAGGTCATTGTTTGATAGGGTTAGAAATAGGAAGACCCTTAGACATCATCTAGCTGACTGATGTGGTCCATATCGCACCAGCCCTGGACTCAGGAACACCTGACTTCAAATCCAGCCTCAGACACTTACTAGCTATATGACTCTGGGCTATATGACTTAATGCCCATTTGCCTCGGTTCCTCATCTGTAAAATGGAACACAGTAGTGAAGAAAATGGCAAACCACTCCAGTATCTTTGCCAAGAAAACCTCATAAACAATGTTCATGGAGTCACATAAGAGTCAGATATGACCAAATGACTGAACAACAACAATCTAGACCAGGCTTGCACAACCTGTGGCCCATGGGCTACATATGGCCTGGAGGCCACTTGTGGCACACCAAAGGATTTGGGGTAGCCTGCAAAAAATGTAGAGGAAAACATCCTCTCCATTTTTCATGGGCTGCCCAAAATATTTTGGTGTACCCATGAGTCATAAGTGAGCCACATGTTGTGTAGGCCTGGTCTAGACCCTGCATCTTACATAGAAGGAAACTGAGGTCCATACAAACTATGTAATATTTCCAAAGCCAGCCATAGACTAAGCAGCAGAGCTCACTCAAACCTGTGCCTCTGCGTCCAAACCCAGTACTCTTTTCTACTATACAATGCTATAATCTCACAGAGTATATATAGCTTTTAGGGATGGATGAGGTCAATGGTGATACAACGGATGGAGTACTGGCTGGAGTCAAGAAGACCTGAGTTCAAATTTGACCTCAGATACTTACTAGCTCTCCAAGACTTAGCGTCCTCATCTGTGAAATAGTTATAATGATAGATCCCAGGGTTATTCTGAAGATCAAATGAGATAATATTTGTAAAGTGCTTTGCAAATATTAAGAAGCTATATAAATGTTAGCTTTATTATTATTATTATTCCCTTCACCCTCATATTTCCCAAACACATTGCCAGTTCTATGTTAGAGTAAGACCCCATTTGCTCCTATTTGGGGCTTGAAGGACCAAAGATTATACCTCCCAATTAGAAGCAATCTTTTTGAAAGTCTTTTCAAGGAAAGCAATTCACTTGAGTTAAAAGAGCTGTGGAATTGTCCAATGAACAATTCCAACAATTCTGCACTAAGCAGAAAAAGTTAAAAATCATTGATGTCACACCAGCAAAGATCCCAGAAGTCTAGAAAGAGGAAAGTTTTACTATTAAAAATAAATAAATAAATATAAGAGGAATTCACTCATTCAGCCAACAAACATTTCTTAAACTACTACTCTGTGCCAAGAACTTTGCTAAGCACTGGGAATACAAAGCCAAAACCAAATGAGTTCCTGTCATCAAAGAGCTTATTTGTATTATTTGTATTGGGAGTAAACATAAAAACAGAAAATACAAACATAATACCAAAAAAAAAAAAACTACACACACACACACGCACATATTTTGTGAAGATAGAGGATAGATGGGTACACAGATAGATATAAAGTTAATTAGGGGGAAGAGGACACTAAGGCCTCATGTAAGAGAAAGTCATTGAACTGAATGTTAAAGGTACCCAGGGATTCTATGCCTAGGAGGCAGAGGGGAAGAAGAACATTCCAGGCCCAGGGAATGCCTTACAAAGGTATAGACTAGATATGGGAAATCATAAACAAGAACAGGCAGATCTGGCTGAAACAGTGTGCGTGGTAAGATGAATAATGTGTAATACAGACTTTAAGAAATAGGCCTTTGAAATGGCATGGGACCTTAGATGATATTGCAGGTAGGTACTTAGAAATCACAGACTGGTTAGGTCAATTTTGAGAAGCAAAGTGCTGTAGTAAAATTGTCACTGGACCTGAAGTCAGGAAAAACCTGGGTCCAAATTCCACCTTCAAATAGTTAACCTTTGGGGCCACTGGAACGTTACTTAATCTTTCAAGGTGTGTGTGTGTGTGTGTGTGTGTGTGTGTGTGTGTGTGTGTGTGTGTGTGTGTGTGTGTGTGTGTGTGTGTGTTTACCTATGAAATAAGGAGAATACCTGGAATTCCTACTTTACAGGGCTGTTGTGAGACTGAAGTGAGAGAATGCATGTAAAATATATTGTAAGCCTTCTCATCTAGCAAAAAGTCAAAAATGAAGGGGTGACTAAGTGGTGCAGTGAAAAGAGCATCAGCCCTGGAGTCAGGAGGACCTGAGTTCAATTCCAGCCTCAGACACTTAATACTAGCCATGTGACCTTGAGCAAGTCACTTAACCCCAATTGCCTAGCCTTCTCCCCTCCAAAAAAAGCAAAAAAAAGAAATAATTTTTTTAAAGTCTAAAATGAGGAATAAAGAAATAGCACTTACAAAGAAGAAACAGTTGATCACTAGTAGATGAATTCACTATGAATTTATCATGTCAAACTAACCTCATTTCCTATTTTGATAAGATTGATTAGATGTTAGATGCTTTGAAATCAAGATTAATTATACTTCCATTGAATTTCTAATGTCCCAGAATAAAAAAAATCACAAAGTTGGGTGGAAACTTGAGCTTCAGAGAAGCCACTTAATCCAATCCATATCTGAATAAGAATATATTTTATATATTCCAAAGAGATGCTAAACTAAATATGCCCCTTTACAATTTCCAATGGATCACTCCTAGCTCTGCTCTCTATGACTAAACAGCACAATGTGAATCTAATCAATTCATTTTCTATACTTGAGGACAAAAAAAAGTCTTCTCTCCTCCAAGCTAAACATCCTCGATTTCCTCAAACAACACTCACTTTGCATGATCAGTAAGCCTTTCTACTATCTGACTATAGCCTTTGATGTGATTTCCACCTAGTCAATTTCCTTTCTAAAACACACATCCAGAAGTGAAGACAATACTCCAGATGGTAACTGGTCACAGGGAATCACTGATCATTCCTTAGTCTTGTAAGTCACTGTACCTCTCTTAGCGAAGTCTAAGGTCATATCAGCTTCCCTAACTGCTCAAGTCTTTCCTCATATACTTGTGGATAAGATGATGAAACCCAGGCAAGACAATTAGCTGGAGTCAGAGCTGGTTAAACGACTATACCAGAAGAATGCTGTTTAATGAATCTCTGTGTTCCAAGAGGAAGGTCACTGTTCCGGGCTCTGTCTTTGGCCCTATCCTGTTCAACATTTTTATCAGTGACTCAGATGAAAACATGCTTACCAAATCCACTGATGACATAAAGCTTATAGGAAAATTATTAATATGTCAGATGACAGAATCAGGACACAATTTTTTAATAGACTAGAATACTGGGAAAAAACCAATTATATTTTATTCCTCTTAAGTTTCACAAATTCTGCATTTTGCTTTTAAAATATTAAATGTATAAATAAAAGATAGGAAAATGCCTGATTTGACAGAAATTAATACAAAAAGTATCTTAGGGCTTTAGTTGGTCGATAAAATTGGTTACTAAAACCTCTACTGCAACCTGAGGGTACCTTAATACATTTACAGGATATAACCCTACTACATTAGGTCCAATTCTAGCACCCAATATTTAATCAACACACTTAACCTATAGGAGAAAAGCTCCAGCTCTAGACATTATAGTAAAGCAGATCTCTACTCAAGACAAAGAAGAATTACAATAATAGCTAGGCAGCATTCATATAGCACTTTAAAGCTTGCAAAGTGCTCATGTGGTCCTCACAACAATGTAGGCTGCTACTATTAACCCCTTTTTACAGATAAGGAAACTGAGACTGAAAGGGGATGAGTGACCAGCCCAGAATTACACTGTGAGTAACAAACAATCTGGGATCAGGATTCAAACTCAAGTCTTGCCAATTCCAAGTCCAGCATTAGCTATCTGAAAATGGGATTAATCCCTCAACAAAGTTAAGGAATCCTTTCATCTCTAAGAGTCTGGGAAACTTTTTGTTAGGGACAGAACAGATTGCTGAACTGGGTGGGATGTTGGTCTAAGGTCCTTTCCAACTCCAATACCTCTGTGATTCAATGAATTCCATCCCCAGAAGCACCTGGTTCTCAAGACTTTGCCTGCTAATCACCACAATTAAAATCCTCTGATTCATTCTCTCAGACAGGTTACACATGGGGACATCCCCAGTCACATTGACTTTGTCCTGTCACTGAACTTTAGAGATTCAGGAAGAGAGACCAAGAATGATAGACTTTGCACAGCTCTGCCTCACTTAAATCCATTTGAATCCAAGACATCACCCTATGATATCACTGATCCTCTTCGAAGGAGGAAGGACCAGCAACCACAACAGGTAACACAAGAGCCTGCAGGGATGGAAACTAATCATTCTAGTGAAGCTGCTAAATCAGCTGTGACCCCAGGCATTTCCTTTCATTCCCTAGGGCCAATCTACTGTCTGTTCTAGCTCTGCATTTTGAGTTTCCATAACTTCTCTTCTGTTACCCCTAGAACTAAAACCCCCAGCCTTACTTCTTTCCCCTCTGTATAGCTAGATCTGAGAGAGATTAAGAAATGCATCAGTGCATGCATTTCAAGGCCTCAATTCTCAAGCTAGCTCTCAACCATAATCCAGTTTAACAGCTGCTCAACAGGTGCATAATCTGACAAACAGATCACTTGCCACATGCAGAGTAGTTCATTCAAAGCCGGTCCTGTGAGAGCTTTAGACTTAAGGGGGCTTGTTCTGAAATGACAATATTTAGGATCTGGGGGTGCTCTAATCTAGGCTTTATAACAATATTCTAGAAATCAGGAGAATCCTATTAGACAGTCCAATATCCTATTGGTTCTTAGCTGCCAACAATATTCTTATCCACAAAGAAGTACTTCTAAAAGTACACATCTTCCTTGAAACTGCTTTTTTGGTCTTTTCCTTGTGGCAGCTCATTTCTTGGATGATTTTTTTTCTCTTGTTCATCACAGAGTTAGTTCCAGGTCATCCTTTTCATGCCTCTGGCCCTATTATTGTTCAGTCATTTCAGTCATATCTGAATTTTCATGATCCCATTTGGGGTTTTCTTGGCAAAGATACTGTCGTGGTTTGCCCTTTCTTTCTCCAGCTCATTTTCCAGATGAGGAAACTGAGGCAAACAGGGTTAAGTGACTTGCCCAGGCGCACACAGCTACCCAATGTCTGAGGCCAGATTTGAAGTCATGACAATGTTTTCCAGACACCAGGCCTGGCACTCTATCCACTGTGCCACATGGCTGCCCTTCTGCCTCTATGCAGAACCATCTCTAATGAATCCCATACATCGGTCCTGAGAAGCATCCTTCCTTTCCTCAGACATCTCTGGGAAATGAGGCTCTATCAATGGCATGTTTAACCATGCTGGAATTACTCATATAGTCAGGAAGTTCTTTTTTATATCTAACCTAACTTCTCTCTGCTATAATTATAACTAATTTTCTCTTTTTTCAGGCTTTAGTACAGAGAGAAAACAGCACATACTACCTGCCACAGAATCACTCTGCATTGATGTCTACTTAGTAATAAAGGCCACCCCCAGTCCTCTCTGCAGTCCTTTAATTTGCATTTATCTATCTTGTTTGTCATTTTTTCCTTCTCATTTTCATTGCTTTCAATGGTCAAGACTCTTAAAGATCCCCATATGACAAAATAAGATATACAGGCACTGGGGTATGGAGATCCATCTAGTACTAATGGAAAGTCAGAGTGGGGATGGGGGAGGACATAGGAGAGAGCAGATTGGGGGAGGGGGTATTCAGTAGGATGGCTGTTTTGGGGTGGTGGGTAGGGGAAGAATGGGGAGAAAATCTGTAACTCAAAATCTTGTGGAAATGAATGTTGTAAACTAAAAATAAACATAAAATTAAAAAAAAAGATCCCCATATGCCTAAAAAGCTATAGAAGCGATATTAAACTAATGAACATGTTGCAGGCCAGCCTCCAGGAACCTGTATCCACAGGCCTGCTCCTAGGCAAAGCAATGAAAACGCTGCAACCTAACTTCAGTGGCCCCCAGCTCCTCTACCAATTTTCCCTCCTGCCCAGTCCATATCCTCAAATACTCAGGCCTCTGCTCATAGAATCTACACTAAAAGGGACCATGAGGGGGTTGAACTCAAGGTTTTCATTTTTATAGATGAGCAAACTAAAGAGCGCAGAAGCAGTAACTTGGCCAAGGTCACATGGATAGTACACAGAAGAGTAAGAATTTAAACCCACATCCTCTCATTAAAACTCCAATACTTTCCCCACTATACTGCAATGTGTCTTTCAACCTTGCCCAGACCTTCACTGTCAGAAGGCAGCACAAAACAAAAATAGAAACAGAAAAGTATGTCGTGGCATCACAAGATTTGGGTTCGAATCAGTTCTCTACTTACTTGCATGACCTCGGGCAAATCACTCTGTCTCTGCTCAGTCATCTCATCTATAAATATGTGGAAATTACAACAAAAAATATCTATGGTCCTTTCCAGCCCTAGATTCCATGATCTTCTAAGAAGGAAGAACTAATGCTAACTCAGTTATAAATGTGAATAGTTTAATGAATTACCCTTCTCAGAGGTACCTGCATCTTAGGAGAATATCTGGAGAAGGCAATGCTTTAAGGAAATTAATCCAGCTGGTCATGGCCATGCATGCCCGTAATCTGCTTCTGGGGATGCTGAGGCTGGTGGATTGCTTGGAGTTCTGAACTGCAGTAAGGCTAAGTTTATCAAGGATCATTCATTATTCTGGTGCCAATATGGTGAGCCCCCAGGAGGGGTGGACCACCAGGCTACCAAGAAGAGAAACTAATGGATTCAAGGAAGGAAGGAAGAAAGGAAAAGGAAAAAAAAGGAAAAAAAGAAAGAAACAAGTGAGTAAGGGAGGGAGGGATCTAATAGCAGCTGTGATGTTCTGAACAAGAGGATTCAGACAAGTACATTCTCAGTGCACCTCAAATCACAGAACACAGGAAACTGTTTACTTGACCTGGTCAAAATGTCCTACATCTTTTCTTGGAAGAAGACAGGATAGATAGCCTCCTTTTGTTCTTATAGTTAAGGGCAGCTAGGTGGCACAGTAGCTACAGTGCCAGAGCCAGAGTCAGGGGAACCCATAAGTTGTATGACCCTGGGCAAGTCACATTACTCTGTTTGCCTCAGTTTCCTCATCTGTAAAATGAGTTGGAGAAGGAAATGGCAAATCACTCCAATATCTTTGTCAAGAAAACCCAAAATGGGGTCAGGGAGAATTGGGCACAACTGAAATGATTCAATAACATATAATCAAGTCTCAGTTATCCTCATTAATGAAGGTAAATGTGGCATGAAAAATACAAAATCCCTTTTTTATGCTTTTATTAATTTTGTAAGTAAACTGACCTTATTCATGTTTGAGTTACACTAATAGTTTGATCTGAATACATACAAGCTGGTGGTAGTAGAAGGCATCTCAGAAGCACACTAGGCACAGGAGCAAATAAGCCTTAGAAGAAACAAATCTGCCCCAAAATTTAGAAAACTGAAAAATGCCATATCTCCAAAAAAAATTCTCAAAGGCCACAAGAAACAGATGTTTCTTATTCTAGTCCTTATACCTCATTAAATATTAATTTACTTTTACTTTAGTGGAATCTGTGATTTCATGAGTGTGGGTTGTCCTTACATCAAGACAAAGAGAAATCTTTGGACCCTTCACATCCTTTGCTATTCCTGACATAGGTTCCAATGAATCCTTCACTGGGGATCTACTCAGTGTGCTAAAACCTTCATCTCATTTTACTGAGCAGCCAGAATGGTATACTGGGACCTCTATCTATGGTATTTCATTCTTGCTACATGACCGACCTTTCCAGGGCTACATATACACCATCAATATCATTTTTAATGCCATTTTTCAAATGCATGTTGCCATTAGTAACAAGTGACAGATTGCTTATACCATCACGAATATTTTCACTACCCTCTGGGTTTGTTTACATTTTCAATCTCATTGCTCCCCATTTCCCATCATATTAATCAAATTCACAAAATACACATTCAGTTTAAAACTCCTCTTCGTGGCATTCCAATACCCCATAACAGGCCTGATCATCTACCTATACAACTGTCTTTCATCCTCAAATTCAATAAAGTGATTCTCCTCATTATTTCCTACCCTGCTTGGGACTATTGTTAACGCTATCCTCTCCAGCTAAAATAGCTGTCTCTCCTCTTCTCTACGTATCCAAATATGATTTATCCTTTAGGTTTCAGCCCAAGTACGTCTTCCTGCAAGAAACGAATTCGAATCCCACTTCTGCCACTTACAACCTTGGACAAGTCACCTAACCTGTCTAGGACTCAGTTTCTTCCTCTATAAAACAGTATTGGACTTAATAAACTCTAAGGTCCCTTTAAATTCTAGAGCTATAAGCCTATGATCCCTATATCTAATCCTAGTCAAAATACCCTGTATCTTTGTCTAGAAGACAATGATGAATTTCCTCCTTGTTTCTCTAGGCTACATAGTCAAGTCTCAAGAATTGTCTCAAGGATCAGCTCAGGTCTCACCTACTACAATTTAAATCCCTATTTTGTTCCCCAATAGCGCTTTTACTACACAGTTGAGTACCTGATTATTACCGGTATTATTCCATGTGTTTCTATTTTTCCTCTGCAACCAGAGGTGAGCTCCTTGAGGTGAAGGCCCATATCATACCTCTCCAGTATTTCTTATAGTCCCTAGCTGAATGCCCAGAGTACGGTAAGAGTGTCATAACTGCTAACTGGCAAATCCAAAGTCTTCCCTCCACTCTTACAGAATCCCTACTCCACCCCCCATCTCTCCAACACAAACACCCAAATATGGATGGAACTTACTTCTCCTCCCGGACCCGGGGGCTCAGGAACCGGCTTGAATCATCCTCATGGCTGCTCTGCTGACTGCTCTGCTGACTGCTGAGGAGAAAGACACACAGACACAAGCAGTCAAAGCTCTGCTCAGCTCAGCAAAGCTCTTAACTCAAAAGTGGACATATCCAATGTAATCAAGAGATTGCAAAGGGCAAAGGTTTTAAAATGCAATTCCCTCTGAATTTAGCCACTCAAGTGCAAAGGGGACAATGGAATACTGATAAGCAAGGCTTAGCACAGTGCCTAGCAAACAGTAGGCACTTAATAAATGCTCGTTGACTTACTGACAGTGCACATGCCAAATGACATTAACCCAAAATAAGTTCAGTCCACTACACCTACTGTTCTGTCCTCTGCTTTTGTGGTTTTGGAAAAAGATTCCTATTCTGCCACACCAAGTAAATATTTTCCACGTTTCTATTTCTCTTCCCTCCCATACAGAAATGCACAGCACTAGGTGTAGAACTTGGGCAATCCCCGGGTTAAAAGGAATGGCACAGGGTCATTTTGTGTATTCCTCTGCATCCAAGAAAGGCCATATCTGGCTATTCTTAAACTAGGTAAAGGCAAATGAGGAAAAGGGTATCTCCTAAATTTAAAAATTTCCAAGAAATGGAATTTTGTAACCTCATCCCTTCTATTTAGCAAATCTTAAATTCACAAAATTCTTCCGGATAACTGATCTTTATCTTATGTTGCAATTAGATGGTCTCTGGGGTTCCTTCCAGCTCTAAATTTACTCTCCAACTGGTCTCACTAAAAATGAAGCTCTTGTCAGTCTCTTCATAAGAATCCACTATATAATTGATAAAGCTTATTTATTAGTGATTCCAAACAAATATCATATACAAACACCTAATACTCTGGGTAATTTAATCCAGTATCAGTAAGATCCATCACAACAAATACCATTACAATAGAAGTGTCTAAATTTTAAAAATTGTCTCATTGTCCTGGTAGATTACCAATGATGCTTGTGCTTGTGAAACTCAGTTAATTCCTTACACTATATTATTCTGTATAACACATGTTCAAGTGCCTATTTCACTCTCTGGTCATACTCCATCAGAAAGACAATTGATTATTTCAACACAGGTCAGAAAGTATCTATTAAACTATTCTCTTCTGCAACCAAGTCCCTTCACTCCAATTTAATTTTACCCATTTCTGTCAGAGAAAATCTTAGAGGCAGCTGGTGGCTCGGTAGATAGAGCACTGGGCTTGGAGTCAGGAAGACCAGCCTCAGACATGCCTAGCTCTGTGATTCTGGGCAAGTCACTCTGATTGCCTGACAAAATGGATCCACTGGATAAGGAAATGGCAAAACCACTCCAGTACCTTTGCCAAGAAAACCCCAAATGGGATCATAAAGGGTTGGACACAACTGAACAACAAAAATCAGAGATAATCTACCTGAACTTATAAACCTACCTTCAGAATAATACAAACACAACTCTTAACAGTCTAGTTATTATTTCAACTTTCTCTTTCCTCTCCACTGTGTTTGAAGCACTTTTTTCTTATTGTTTTTTGGAGGGGGGAAGGCAGGGCAATTGGGGTTAAGTGACTTGCCCAAGGTCACACAGTTATTAAGTATTAAGTGTCTGAGGCCACATTTGAACTCAGGTCCTCCTGACTCCAGGGCTGATACTCTATTCACTGCACCACCTAGACACCCTGTCAAAAGCATTTTTAACCTGCTAATTTACTGGCTCTCAGTTATATTTCCTCTCTAGTCTTTGTAGACTTTTCTAGCATGGTATTCATTATAACAAAATTTCTCCATAAAAGAATGTTCTATTGGGGCGGCTAGGTGGCGCAGTGAGTAGAGCGCCGGCCCTGGAGTCAGAAGGACCTGAGTTCGGATCCGGCCTCAGACACTTAACGCACACACAAACGAAGTCTAGCCGTGTGACCTTGGGCAAGTTACTTAACCCCAATTGCCCTAAAAAAAAAAATAAAAAAAAAAGAATGTTCTATTTACCAAAATCTACATTCATGTGAGACTAAATTTCAAATTGTGCAACTCCAAACGACCAAAAGTTCCAAATTAATTTCATTGACCTCATATTTTAAAGCTAAAACAGGGTCACGCACTGGAGCATAAAGAGAAATGCTAAGAACATAGACTATTAGAGTAAGATGTCAAGAGTCTACCTTTAGCAGCACAGAGTATTGGTTAGAGGGCTAGACTTGGAGTTAGACCAAAAAATCATATCTTGTGTCTGACCCTCAACTTAGTCATCTTTAAATCGGGAGAATAATAGCTACAGGACCTACCTAAGGGGGTCATGGTGAGACTCAAATGAGGCAACGAATGTAAACTGTTTTCCAAACCTTTTTCCTATAATTTACTATTGTTATTACTAACTGAATTGATGGCTGCTTCAGACAATCAAAAAAGCCCAAGATTAACTAGAGTGTTGTGATGTTAGTCTCTACAGATGTATAGTTAGGCTCAGTTTTCTCCTTTCTAGGGATGTCCTTCTCTAATCCACTGTGGGGTCTGAGAGACCAGAGAAAGCAAGTTTGGGGTATAAGATAAGCTCCTTCAACCCACTAGATGTCAGTATTGTCTTCCAAACTGGGGTGAGAAACCTAAAAATTGTATCACATATAGTCAGTGGAAATAAAAAGGTGTTATACTAAACACAAGCCAATCCTACCGGATTCTGCACCATCCATCTACTGAGAAAATAATATTTCCTAATAATAGTGATTATCAATTATGTTTTATCTAATAATTATAAATCAGTTTCAAAACAAAAGAACTACAGAGGAAAGAAAAGGAGAAAAGAGAAGGAAAGGGGAGGGGAGGGGAGGAGGAGAGAGGGAGGGAGGATTTATTGAGCACTTGCTATGTGCCAAGCACTGTGCTAAGTGTCAACAATCCCTGTGCTCAAGAAGCTTACATTCTAATGGGGAGTTAGAAAGAAAGGAATGAGGATATCTGTGCTGAGACATGGTGAGAAGAGAGCCTGATTTTAGCTCTCATTTATGTAGTGCTTTAAAGTTTGCAAAAACTCATAACTATACTCCTTCCTTTTGTTCTCAAAACAACTTTTAAGAGGCATCATGGCATAGTGCACCACTAGTCTGCCTCAGAGTCAGGAAGATAATGGTTCAAGTCCCTCTTCTGACACATACTGGCTATATCTCCCCAGGCAAGTGACCGAACCTCACAGTGCTTTAGACCAGTGGTATCAAACTCAAATAAAAATGGATCCTGATACATGGCATACTGACTTAGAAAACCACAAATTGATATTAACAAAATAAACTAAAATACCAAAATACCAACAACATGGGTAAACAATTACATTTTAATCTGGTTATTTATCACCTCTGCTCTAAGCTCTAAGACTCTACAGTCTACACCCATTCAGTGATTAAGACTAGGTAAGAAATGAGGCAAAGAATGGTCTCTTCAAACAGACCTGTTAAAAAAACTTGGCTTAAAAAGGTCAAGGTCTCCCTCCCACTACATCTGAAACATCTCCAGTCATCCTGATCTATATCTTGCCACTGGGCATGATATCAGGAAGGTGATGTCATGACTTGTAAGCGAACTGGATTTAAGTGAGGGAGGGCTGTGTAAAGTCACCAGCCTCACTTTCTCTTCTGAAGCCAGTTCACTTGCAAGTTATGACATCACATTCCTGATATCATGGTCCTCTTCAAGAATGACTGAACAAACAATAAAAACAAGGGCTCTATGAAACCTGCTTTGGAAGAGGGAAAATGGTATCTATAAAATCACAGGTCTAGGCCCTATCCCTATCCAATAATTCTGGGAAGTAGGCAAATGGTATTAATTCCATTTCACAGGTGAGAAAAATTTTGAGGAATGAAAGAACCTGTTAATGGTCATAAAAGCTAGTCAGTGATAGTGAGAATTCAACTCAAGGTCTACACCGACTCCAAATAGAAAGTTCCCTCTACTACACATGTCACCTCTCTGAGAAATCCATAAAATCCAGAATTAGAAGGAGTCATGGGGATTTTTCCTAATAAGGATCCCTAGAACTCTGATATTTTGTAAATGCTATCATTTCTTAGTCAGTAGACAAGCATTTATTAAGCACTTAATGTATGCTAAGGCCAGGGAGTAAAAACTCCCTGCTCTCAAGGAGCTTACATTCTGAAAAGGGAAACAAACTGCAAAAAATTATATGTATATGAGCTATATATAGGATAAAATGTAGGTAATTACATAGGGAAAGCAGAAACATTAAGGAAGAGGTGGAAAGGCTTCTTTCTGAAGGCAGGATTTTAGCTGAGACTCAAAGGAAGTCATAAAAGTTAGGAGTTGGAGGTAAGAATAGAGAATGTTCCAGGGATGGGGGGTAGTCAAGGAACAGCAAGGCAAGTGCCACTAGATAATGGAGTACATGGAGAGGAGGAAAGTATAAGAAGATGAGAAATGTAGGAATGGGTCAAGTTAAGAGCCAAACAGAGGATTATTTTATATTTCATGCTGAAGATAATGAAGCCACTGAAATATAATGAGGTAGGAGGTTGTCAAGATCCCTTGTTATTGTTTGTCCATGACAACTGGGAGGTGATCTCATGTCAATGCAGGTAAAATGGATTTAATCGAGGCAGGGCTGTGCAAAGACACCAGCCTCACTTTCTCTCCTGGAGCCATCTGGGTCCAGTGGCCAGATATAAATCGGAATGACTGAAGACAACTTTGGATACAGTGGGAGATGTTGGCCTTTTTAAGCTAAAGTCTTTAATAGGTCTCAGTTTGACTGAGACAACACCTCACTCAGTGACTAAAGCTAGGTAAGAAATAAGGCTGAGAATGGCTTCTTTTATCTAGTCCAAAAAGAAAAATCAATCTGGGAGAGAAAGATCCTCAGATTTCTAACCAAAACAGAAACAACTGTTATTTGCATTCATTCTGAGCCAATCGAACCACATACCAAGTGTGGACCTGGGACCTATTGTTGGTCAGTCAATGAGGGCAGAGTGATTTGGGTTTAAGGCATGGACTATAGAATGTGGATAGACAAGGCAGAGAGACCAAGCGGAAGGCTTTTGTGACAATCCAGGTGTGAGATGAAGAAAACCGGCCCTGATACTCAATCAGCCTTGAGTAAGCTAAATAGAACCCTAGCCCCATAGACCTCCTCCTCTATGAAGTCAAACAACTCCCCCAACTCCCATTTCCCTTCCTTTCATTGTTTCCTAGTTCAGGTCATCCCAATGAATCACTTGCCTGGTGGGACAGTCCCACCACCCTCCCAGACTGAATTTTCCTACCACCACACCACAGGCCCTGGTACCTTACGAAAATGTGGTTCTATAACAAACCAGTCGCCTGACATCACTGTGGAAAAAGAAAACCCCATAGCAGGACATGAGAAGAAGAGTGTGTGATGTCAGCCCTGCGGGAGGCCTCATGAAACACTCAACATTAGCTTATCCTTTCTTGAGGTGGGGTATGTAATTTGGACTCCATAATGCCTGTGAGATAGGGATGACTTGGAGCCAGTCCAGTGGAGGGCAATAACAGTGATGAAAGTTACTATTAATGGGCCTTATGAGGAAATTCCAAAGGAACTGAGATGATTTAAACTGCAGACCAGATGACTACAGGAAAGATTAACACAGATACCATGCCAGTAAAGTGGAAGAGGTTCTGCTGTTCAAGACTGAAGGAAAAAATAGAGTTTGACTGATAGCAAGAGGGATTTAGGTTAGGCATAAGGCAGAAAGCAAAGACTTAAAACAGGCTATAAGGTAGTGAAATATGCTACAATGAAAGGTTAGGGAATCTCTTTCTGGAGAGAAACTACCTCGTTCATCCTATAACCACAGAGTAGTACCAAGAGAAATGAGCTCAAGGAACACTGCCTTAGTCTCCTAGCTTTGTTGTTCCCCAGCTTGCTGGGGGTCAAAGCCAAAATACCCACAGGGATGTGCTGGTAAGAGTGGCTCTCTGAACACAAGGCAAACACACACACTTAAGTTTAATTTGCATTATTAACATATTCTCCAGGACTTATATTGAGTGACATATTCTCCCTTCCACCCTCTCCTCCCCTCTCCCTAAGATGGTACTTAAGCAATGTGCTGTAGGTTATATATGTTTTCCAGCATTTACTTAAGACTAGACAATCAACAAAACAATAAATCAAGCCCTGATTTGTAGGTTTGTCTATTTCCAAGGCATAATAATGGCATCCAAAGGAGCTGGCTCTAGCACCTCCTCTGCTAATACCAGTAACTACTCAAAGAGTTAGAAAAATACTTTGCAATCTTAGGTGGCACAAGAACCAGAGAAAATTATTGATAAAACAATCAGGCAAGTTCCCCCAAAGAGGCCAGTCAAGTTTCATCCTTTAAATAAAGCCCAACTTAAAGGTCACCAACCTCCCCACCCACACCCAGACATTATATTTTTTTTTGTTTGACATCTCTCCTGTTCACATTCACTTATTTTAACTATGTTATAGTTATTTGTCAATACGTCTCTTTTCCATACTCAACTTGGAGAAAGCGTGGTATAGGGGAATTGGAAGTCAGAGATAGCTGGGCTCAAATCCTGCCTCTGATGCTTCCTAGCCATATTGATCATTGCCAGTTTTCTTAACTGTAAAATGTGCATCCTGATACCTGTACATACGACCTCCTGCCTCAAAGATCTGTTGTTAAGTAGGATTCAAATGAAATAATTTATGTCAATGTCATTATTACTACTACTGTACTGGAAGCTTTAGGAGGGCAGGGGCAATAAATTATATAAACTGTATCTACCCTTGCTACCCAGCCAGTGTTCTGCACATAGTCCAAGTTTAATTAAATGATTCCTAGCCAGTAGGTAGAATTTCCAGACACTTTAGCCTTTGCTCCTCCTTCTCCTCAGCCATTAAACTACAGGAAGTACCACCATAAGCTAACTGGACAATGCCCCTTGTCCTCTAAGAAGTACAACTTTGCCACCAAGGAATGTAAACATGGCTTTTGTGTCCCCTGAACCTGAACAGATCAGTCCTTAGGAATTATCAAATCATGAAATCCTAGGCAGAGATAAACACAAAAAGTCATATAGTCCATCACCCTATCCCCAAGCAGGGACACATGGCTGATCACTGGTGACAGCAGAATGTCTTCTGGTACTCAATTAGTTCTTCCTCTTTGAATTCTGGAATTTGCCCTTTACACAGATTACAGAATGTTAACACTGGTAGAGACTTTAGAGACCACCCTTATTTTATGGCTGAAGAGACTGAGGCCTAGAAAGGAAAAATGACCTGCCTGAGGGATCAGCCCCCAATAAGTAAGAGTACCAGAGTCTGGACAGGTCCAATAACATCAGCACCAGTACTCTTCCCTCTTGACCATACCTCCTCTAGATTTCTCCAGAAGGAGATGGGCTGGTGTAGGAGGGTAGGTAACAAAGGAGTAGGGAGTAAAGAATTAGGTGAATTGTTCTGTGTAGCAGAGGGGGATGTGTAAGAAACACTAAAAACAATAGCTGACATTTATAGAACACTTAGAAAGTTTATAAAGGGCTTTACATATTCAATCTCCCTGGATCCGCATTACAAGCCTGTGATGTGGGTATTATTGTGCCTATTTTATAGAAGAGGATACTAAAGCTTGGAGAGGTTAGATGACTTATGCTTGGTTACACAGCTACTAAATGTCAGAAATAAGATTTCAACCCCAATCCCCTCTTGACCCCTTGTTGTATATCATACTGGAAAGAAAGGCTTTTGGGGTGTTATCTGGTTTCTTACACAGTAGGTCTGGGAATTTTAAAATTTTCCCCTAGAATATCACTATTTGGATACACCATTGATGGGATCATTTTCAAAAATCTAAAACACAAATCTTTCAAATCACCACAATTTAATTTAATGTTTTGTAGACTTCAGAAGTCAACTAGTCCATCTCTTTGTCCAAAGAGGAAAAGCCTTAACAGGTTCCAGAAAGATGTCTATTATGTGTTTACCAATCTTAATTACAACTTTCTTGGGTCGTCCAATTTCAGTCTCACTACACCCTTTGATTTAGGTCATCTCCCTAACCAGTGCTGTTGCTACCTCTCCATTATGCCTGATAATTATATTCTCAGCCTAAGAGACAACAAGGTCAACTTCACTTTCCTCAGCTTCCTTTTCCTTAGTCACCTTTCTTTAAAAAGAAAAATAACATTTTAGAAAAACACAGACTTCCTAACAAATAAGGATGGGTCCAACAAAAAAAAAAAAAGATTTTACGTGAAACTATGACTTGTTACAGCTTGTTTTTTAAAGTACGATTAAATTTTAAAAGGTAGCAACAAAATTGTCAATATTTGGTTTATGTGCCTTTTGAACTCTTTCAATTTGCTCTATTTTTTATATTTATGTTCTTTTCTTTCCTTTTTTTTTTTTGCATCAGTCATGCATCAGTCACTTCCAACTAACTTACTGCTTATACTCCCATCTCCTTCTAAAAAATACATATGTTAAGAAAAGCAAAACAGCATGTTGGAAGTGAAAAGTTGTCTCATTCTATACTTCTAATTGTCTATCATCCTTCCTGCAGATGCACCTTTCAAAGAAACATTCACCACCTCCCCAAATGACAACCTTTTTTCAAACCAGAGTCTATGAACTGGCAAGAACTGGAAGGTGTTACCTAGTCCAGTTCATTACCTAAACCATCTGAGACTAAATAACACAGTCTCTGAAAGTTTTCAGTAATACATATCCCACAGCCACTTTTCAGTAGTTAGTTTGTATATAATTTGTGCATAATTAACTCTTACTAACATGAATTGTCCTTGTGCACTGTAGTTCACACCAAACTCCAGAAGTCAGAGCTGGAAGGGCCCTCAGAGGCCAACCAATGGGCATGTCTTTTCTAGGGTACTTTGTCTCTACTTCTATTTGGCTCTGCCTAACATTCCCTAAAGGCCAGTTTCATTTATTCATTCCAGCTTGCTGAATACTCTAAAATTATCTAGCCCCACCAATGCAACCAATCAACAAATATGCCATGAACAAATTGTGGTACTGTTGTTTTTGTTCAGTTGTTTTAATCATGTCCAACTCTTCTTGACATCATTTAGGGTTTTCTTGACAAAGATACTGGAATGGTTTGCCATTTCCTTCTCCAGCTCATTTTACAGATGAGGAAACTGAGGCAAACAGGATTAAGTAACTTGCCCAGGGTCACACAGGCAGTATATATCTGAAGTTGGATTCGAACTCAGGTCTTCCTCATTCCAAGCCCAATATTCTATCTACTTCTCCACCCGGCTGCCCCACATAAACATAAGGAAAGATAACTGCTTTAAGAAACAAAGAAGAATGTAGATGAATGGGGGAAGACTTTTATGAACTGACAGAGAGTAAAGCAAGCAGAACCAGGAGAATATACATAGTGACTACAATGTAAATGGAAAGAATAATTGAAAAACAACTGAAAATGGTCAATGACTATGATTAAGCCCAAAGAAGACAGACCAGAAGGCATCCCATGTGCAGAATTCTTTGCTGAAGTGGGGAACTATGGTTGTGAAACACTATATAATATCAGATTTTTTTCAATGTTTTGGTTAGTTTTGATGAACTGTTTTATTCTCTTTTAAAAATTCTTCTAAGGCATGGCTAACTCAAAGGTGGAAGGAAATACAGGGAAATGTAAATGATAAACAAAAGATATAAAAAATTCATTTAGAAACTTAGTGAGTACTTATCATGTGCCACATCCAATGCAAGGCAATAAATAATACAAAAGAAAAAAGCACAGATATTATCTCTGCTGTCAGGTTGGTCATTGGATGGATCTTCTAACTGAAAAAAACTCATCCAAAAATAATCTCAACTCCCACCATAGTTAAACAATTTCTACTGCCTGACTGATGCAAGGTACTAAAACCTACCAGTCTAACCTTCAAGACAGTTTTCCCCCACCTAGCTCACACCTCACCACTTGGGATGGGTCAACTCTCATTTCTGTCTTTGTTTTTCTCTTTGCTTCTTTTGCTTTTAACCCTCCCACCATTCCTGATGGCACCTTCAGAGGGTGGCTATGTAGAAAATGAGAAAATTGGTGGGGAAGAGAGGAATTTGAAACTATCAGTGAACATAGGATCTTTTTTTAATTTTTTGCCTTCCAAATATAAAAAAAAATCACATATAAGAGCTAAATAAAGTTTATTTCCCCCCTGAAGTATTTAGAGATTTTTCACAAGCTAAGAATTGCTCATCCACAGTGAAATTTTGATATTCTCCCTTAACATAGTTATGTATAAAGCCACACTTATCCCGTTCTAACTCTCCAAATAAGCTCCAAGTCTGGTGGGTGAGAAAGCAGGTTTGTTGAAAGCTCCATTTTAACTCACAGCAATGGCTCTCAGCAGAAAAAAGCCTCCACCTCCCCCAAGCAATCTCCTTGTTACATCCCTATTTTAATAATTAAGTCTTGGGAGCCATTGCAAAGGGTAAACACAAATTAACTAGCTTGTTTAATGGTAAACTCTGCAGCACTTATGGGGGAGAGAAAATGCTTGCTAGAGTGTGATAATTGATCTTCAGGTCCATTATAGGACTGGCCAAACCCTTGAGGTAATGAAATTCCAAAGGGGAAGTCTACTCCTCCCCACTAGAAAAATTCCTTCCCTCATTCCATTACCTTACTTTTAGAAGGGGGGCAGGATTGGAGTGAAAAGATCCTGGCAATTCTGAGAATCTTCAAAGTGAGCCCAGAAGATTCAGACTGCCCCCTTCAGAAACTACTTTAATACATATATGATCAAAAATACTATTATAGCTAATTATTTCACTCCTGTCTCCAGTCAAGCCTTTATGTATACATGGGTGGAGGGGGCCTTAAATCTAATTCAACTATCTCTTATTTTTATAGATAAGAAAACTGAGGCCTGGGAATGAGAAGTACCTCTCCAAAGTCCACACAGGTAATAATTAGCCAAGTCAAGATTTGAATTTGGATCCAGTGATCTTTCTACTCTACAAGGGGTTCTCCATCTTCTGGCTTTTTGCAAATGTCCCCAAACATGGGCAGTATTCAATATGAAAGGAAATAAATTCAAGAATTTACCATGCATACACACATCAAAATAGACTCATTTCAATAGAATGACAGAATTATTTCCTATCTCCTTTGACAAGCTTCTTATACCCACCTCGGGGAGCACACATACCTCAAGAGTTGAGAATGATCCCATTGTATCATTTCCCCTTCACCCTAAATACACTTTTGAATTCCTCCAAGACTCCTTTCTCACTCAAATTCCTCCAATCTCAAGTGTCATCTCTTCTTTTCCCAGTTCTAGGCCCTATGCCCCAAACCATCCCAACCAGCCTTGCCCTCTCTGCCCCCGACCTTGGTCTCCATCCTTCACATTCAGGTACTGCTAGCTGTAGAAGGCCACAGAATAAAAGAGCTCCTTTGAGCAGCCTCTCCTCCTCAGGATGAGCCCAGCTACCAAGAGACTGGCTGAAGTTCAGTCTCATGACTTCACCAAGTAGGGGAGGAGCTGATAAGAAAGGAAATGTCACCTCAGAATACCTGAATTGGCTGTTTTCCTTTATCAACAGGGCCTCAGGCTCTCTGGCAGCTGAAATGACACTCCTCTCCACCTTGGTTGTGGCAACTACTTCCCTCTAGTATTTTTAGTTCAGTCTCATAAAACAAATATTTATTAAGATCCTACTATGTGCCAAGTGAAAAATGAAACAGTTGGGGGCAGCTAGGTGGTGTAGTAAATAGAGCACTGGCCCTGGAATCAGGAGGACCTGAGTTAAAATGCGGTCTTAGACACTTAACACAAAAACTAGCCATGTGACCTTGGGCAAGTCACTTAACCCCAATTGCCCTACCTTCCTCCCTCCAAAAAGCAAAAAAAAACCAAACAAAAAATTAAAAATGAAACAGTCTCTCTACCTTCTCTTATATTTGGGGGGAGGAGGGAAGATGGGAGAGGAAAATAAGTGAGCGTAGTATAAGTTAGAAGTAACTAGGCAGTATAGTAGATAGAGTCTTGGAGTCAAGAAGACTCATCCTCCTGAGTTCAAATCTGCCCCTCAGACACTTACTAGCTGTGTGACCCTGGGCAAGTCACTTAACCCTGTTTGCCTCAGTTTCTCCATCTATAAAATGAATTAATTGGAGAAGGAAATGGTAAACCGCTCCAGAATATTTGCCAAGAAAACCCCAAACAGGGTCATGAAGAATCGGACACAACAAAAGCAACTGAATAAGAACAATGAACAAGAACAAGTCACTTAAGGGCAAGTCACTTAACCCTGACTGCCTTCCTCACCCATCTAAAAAAAAGGTCAGACTGAAATGTGTTTGTACTTTATCCTACAGGCAATAGGGAGCCAATGAAGATTTGGGGGCAGGAGGGTAACATAGACAAACAAACACCTTAGAAAGAAAACTTTGGCAGCCATATAAAGGGGAAATTAAGAGGTGTTGAGCCTGGAGGCAGTTAGGAGTCTAGAATGAAGGCCTGAATGAGGGTAGCTATACTGGGACTAAAGGAGAGGCAAAGGATACCCTTCCTTCACTCTCACACAGCCTGGTCTCTCCCTCAAAATTAATAGGGTGACCTGGATGGATCACTAATTCTACTATTCAAAGGACAGAGGGCCTGGGGCAGCCAGGTGGAGCAGTGAATCCCCCCTCCAAAGGTCAGGGAGCCTAAGGGAAATCCCACCTCTTGCTCATATTGCTTCTCAAGGCAGGAGGCTTCTCCCTGCTGCCTGGCTCATATCCACCCCCCAGTTTCACTGCTTTTTTTTTTTTTTTAAACAAATGCATTTTATTACTTAGTATTTATATATATATATTTGAAACATTTAATGTTACGACCTTGAATTTCAGATCCATTTCCTTCCTCACTTGTCACCCATTCACTCTTGAGATATAAGTAATTCAGTATATGTTGTACATGTATAGCTATGCAAAACATTATCATAGTAGATATATTGTACAAGGCTGCTTATAATTCCTCCCACTCATCCCACCCCCCACCTGGTCCATTCCCTACATGATCCTGTCCCTCTTCTATAGTGGGCACTTCCAACCTCCCCTCACCCCAATGATGCCCTCCCATCCATCATCCCTCCTCTCATCCCCCTTCCCCCTATCCTGCTGCAGGTTGAGATATCCCATTTAGTATGTATGTCATTTTCTCCCTGAACCAAATTCAATGTGAATGTGGTTTTGCCTTTTTAGCCTTCCTTATTCTCCCCCTCCTTTGCACCCACTTCCCCTACATGAGATAGTTTACCCTACCATGTCTCTCCCCATCTCCTCTTGCCACTTTCCTCTCTCACCTCATAATTTCATCCCTTGAGTGCTCTCCCTTCCCAACAAAATCAACCTATGCCCTCTATCCATATATAACTGTAACCATATACACACACATTCACATATGTATTCAATGACCACACCCCCTTCTTCCATTATTTTCATAGTAAAAGATATCAGTCACAGATATTGCTTTTCCATATAGGAATGTAAATAGTTCAACTTTGATAAGTTCCTTTTGATTTCTTTTCCCTGATTACCTTCTCAGGCATCTCTTGCTTCTTGCGTCTGGATGTCAAATTTTCTATTCAACTCTGGTTTTTTCCTCAAGAATGCTTGAAAGTCCTCTATTCCACTGAATGACCATATTTTCCCCTGAAACAAAATACTCAGTTTTGCTGGGTAGGTGACCCTTGGGTTCATTCCCAGTTCTTTTGCCCTCTGGAATATCATATTCCATGCCCTTCTATCCCTCAGTGTAGAAGCTGCCAGGTCCTGGGGCTATTCTGATTGTGTTTCCACAATATTGAAATTGTTTCTTCCTGGCTGCTTGGAGTATTTTCTCCTTGATCTGGGGATTCTGGAACCTGGCTATAATATTCCTGGGAGTTTTCTTTTTGGGATCTTTTTCAGGAGGTGATCGGTGGATTCTTTCAACCTCTATTTTGCCCTCTGGATCTAAAACATCAGGGCAGTTTTCCTTGAGAATTTCTTGAAGGGTGATTTCTAGGTTCTTTCCTTGATCATGGCTTTCAGGTAGTCCAATAATTTTTAAATTGTCTCTCCTGGATCGATTCTCCAGGTCAGTGGTTTTTCCCATGAGATATTTCACATTGCCTTCTAATCTTTCGTTTGTTTGGATCTGCTTAACAGCATCTTGATTTCTCATAAAGTTACTAGCTTCCATTTGCTCCAGTCTAACTCTGAAGGAATGGATCTCCTCAGTGAACTTTTGAGATTCTTTTTCCATCTGGCAAATTCGACTTTTTAAGGCATTCTTCTCCTCATTGCCCTTTGGGCCTCCTTTGCCATTTGAGCTAGTCTATTTTTTAAGGTGTTGTTTTCCTCAGTCAGGCTGTTGACCCTCATTTCATACTTTTCCTGCATCCTTCTCATTTCTCTTTCCAATTTTTCCTCCACTTCTCTTATTTGATTTTTAAAGTCCTTCTTAAGGTCCTCTATGGCCTGCAACCCACTCATGTTTTCCCCTGGGGCTTTTGGAGCAGGACTTCTGACCTCACAGTCCTTTTCCCGCTCTATGCCCCCAAAATAGAAGTCTAGGGTTGCATTTTTCTGTTTCCTTTGCCTTGGCATGTTGCCACTTAATTGCTTGACTTTTGGGCTTGTTGCCACACTATGGCTTTAAGGCCAGCTAGAGGAATTTTCGTCCCGAACGTGTGGGGGGCAACTTCCGTTTCTGGCAAGCTGTAAACCCACCCACAACTTCCACCCTAGATCACAATCCAGATCCAGGGAGGTTAAAGCAAGAGCGATTACCCCCCAAGACTGATCGCTGGATCTCCCCACGATTTGTAGGCTGGGAGCCGGAAATGCCTCTGAAAACTACACAGTGGCGTGTCTCCTCAGCAGCTTCTAGCCCCCAGGGGAGGGAGCTGACGCATTCCCCAAATACAGGTCCCAAAGTCCATAGGACACTAACCTCTTACTTTGTCCTAGGCAAGTCTATGTTGATAATTCTGGCGTCTCCACAGTTCCTGGTGTTCTGGGGTTCCTCCAGCCGGCTGTTGGCCCTGCCGCCCTGGGGCTAAAACCTCGGCTCACGTGGACCTGGGCTCGGCTCGGCTCCTGCGCTCTGCGCGCTGCCGGCTCCCAGACCACTGCGCTGGTCCTTCCTGCAGGGTGCTGGGCTGTCCTCAGCGGGAGGTTAGCTTCTCTGTGTCGTTCTGTGGGTGCTGGGGCTCCAGAAGATTTTCAGAGTCCTTTTCTACATAGTTTGTGGAGAATCTGGGGGCAGAGAGGCTTGGACGAGCTGTTTCTACTCCGCCATCTTGGCTCCGCCCCCCCCAGTTTCACTGCTTTTACCTTTAGCTCCAAGAGAGACGAGTTTATAGTTGAACATTACTTTTGTTTAACCAAGAAGAAAAAATGAAAACAGTCCTCAAATTAAACTTCTTTGGCCTTTAGTCAGTTTTCCTAGCAACCACTGCTGGAGGAGCAGGCTTGACAGTAAGGGACTAAGAATGGGGTCTCTTAGTTATGACTACTTGCTGGGTCTGCATTAGCCCATCTCCCACACAGGGTTAGTCTTTGGCATCTCTCTGATGAGTCTGACCATCCTTAAAAAGAAGACAAAAGCCACTGCTTCATCTCTAACAGCAGATAATAACAACCCCCACACTTCCTGAACACTAGGCTGAACTGGGACTCAGAAAACCCAGGTCCTAGGCCCAACTTTTGTACAAGCTAGCTATATTTTTCTGCGAATATACACTTTGACTCTCCACAAACTTATAAAATGAAGGTCTTATTGGTCTTTGTGTGTGTGTGTGTATGCTTTTTGGAGGGCGGAAAGCAGGGCAATTGGGGTTAAATGACTTGCTCAAAGTCACATGCCTAGTAAGTGTTAAGTGTCTGAGAATTTGAACTCAGGTCCTCCTGACTCCAGCGTCAGTGCTCTATTCATTGCACCACCTAGCCTACCCCTAGTAGGGATTCTTGATTCTGGGATTTTAAGATCTTGATTCTCCCAACATCCCTCTGGAAGAAATTAAACCTTGATATCCCTACCGGCCTCCAGTCCATGCCAGCAAATAAGTCCCTGCTTCCCTCCAAGTTTCTACTCAGAAAAAAGAACAATTATGTGAGTCATCTAAGATCAGGGAAAGGGCAAGGAGTCTTAAATGACAGAATTAAAGAAAGTCTGAGACAAGTACCCCCAACCTTTTACTTTTCCTGGATTAGAAAATGTTTTTGAGTGACTTTGGCTGAGTGTGCCAGCTAGTATGGGTGGGTCAGATGCCTATGTCTTAACACCTCTGTCCTCTGAATATCTACCTTTTTTCCCTCCTGCTTTTCTTATTTTTTATGCCTTTCCTCTCTCCCTGACCTCTGCAATTCCCTCTAACAGCCCCTTTCATGAGACTGGGTTTTACCGCCTACTCCTACCTCCAGAAACATCCCCACTCAATTCTAGCTGCCTTTTTGAATGTGCCCCTGATTTTAATTCCCACATCCTCCAAACTCTAAACTATAATCTAAACCATGACTGGGCACTTCTCCCTATGGCTAGGCCCTTCTCCTAAGGCCAAAAGCATATAATATAAAGGAGGAGCATGTATTTCCCTTACTGTCTTTATAAACTGTCTACCTCTATTCTTCCCCCCCAAATCCAGAAGTATCCCAGAAGGTATCCTGCCCTGACCTAGCCCTCCCAGGTCTCCTCCCTAGGAGACCAGCTGTTTGCTCTTCAATAATAACTCTTCAATAACTGACCTTGCTCTCAGTGGGACCTCAGTCAGACTCAACACATGGGCATGGTATAATGCCAGGGATATATAGAGAAAATAACACTAGATTTGGAGTCAATGGCCTAAGTTTGAATACTGACTCTGATATTTACTACCTATGTGATCTCAAGTGAATCTCTTCCCCTCCGTGAGCCTCAGTTTCCACATCTGTAGAATTAGAAATTGGAAGAAACATCTCCAAGGTCTTTCCCAGTGCTAAAAACCATGAACCTGTAATTAAAAGATGGTCCCTTTTAGTTTTATGACTGTATGACGCCAGTGACAGATAGATGGAAGTATTCAGCCAGTCAGATACACACATAATATGTACTTAGGTCAGACACTCACACATTCACAGACCCAACCAATAGCCTTCCAGCAGGGCCTTATGAGCAGTATGTACCCAGAGAAGCAGTGATAGGAAGGAGGCTTCAAGTAATCTATACAAAGCGAATAATCCACTCACAAAAAATCAGGAGCTAGAAATCAGGAACTCCTTCTTCTTCCATTTACACATCTTTGTGTTTTGCCATTGCCTCTCCCCATCCAGTTCTAGCCCTGTTTTCAGAGACCCAAGGCTTACCTCTTTACTCAGACAGTCGATTGTAAAGACTAGAAAACCTCAAAGGTGTGGAGTTCTTCCTACTTTGAGCAGTCTCCACCAGCCCCACCCTTTCAACCCTAAGCAGTCTATAAAGGATATACAGGGTTTAAAGCTTGAGCTGTCAAACCTGCACAGGCCTCAGGAAACCCACAGCTCTGCTTTGGCTCTGCTGGCCTAACAGCATCAAGGCAACTGCTCCTATGCTCCAACTGAGAGGCCTGGACGCCCAGACTGGGGTGACAAGAGCAGGGGTTAATGTTAAACCCACAATCCCCTCCCTGCTGCAGCTTCAACTTCCAGGCCTTGCCCACATTTCCCAATCAGAATTCTCCCTTGTCTCTGTCACAGAGTTCAGCAGTTACAGAGGTATGTGACAGAGAACAAGACAATATGGCCTCTCTCTTGGGGACTACTCAAGTGTAAACTTCGGAAGGTGGCTTGGTTCAAACTTTATATCGACTTCCTCCTCAGTGAGGAGGCTGTGGTTGAAACTAAAAAAGAGTGGGGCAGGCCTTGCCACTGAGCTCACCGGCAAAGAAAATGCTCTCATTTGAATGAGGTTAAATGTTTTCCAAGAACACAGTGAAAGGCTTCCCTTGGCTCATGCCACCTTCTTTTACATCTACAGACACTCCTATATGTCTCCAGCCTTTCACTACTGACCCTGAACAAGCAGTTTATGCCCGCTGCCTTCACTTTCTCTCTCTCTCTCTCTCCATTTAACTCCCTAAGCCTTGTGTGATAACAGTAGGTAGAATGCTGAAAATGAAGTCAATAAAAATAAGATTTCAATCTCACCTCTATTTGCTAACTGTATGATTGTGGATGATCACCTGGGCCTCAGTTTCCTCACCGATAAAATGGGGATAACAGATTGAGGCTCTCATTTCTCAAATGAAATAATATATACAAAGTTCTCGAAGCACTCAATAAATCTTACTGATTATTATTTTCTCCCACTACTGGAAGCTTCTTAAAGGCTACTGATAATCTGCTAAATACCTATTCCAAAGGCCCTTTCTCAGTCCTCCCTGCCACATCTGGAACTGCTAATCAGCTCCTCAAAAAAATTTGTTTCCATACTTCTGAGATCTATCTCTTTAAAACCCTCTTCTGGGGTGGCTAGGTGGTAGAGTGAATAGAGCATGGGCTCTGGAGTCAGGAGGACCTGAGTTCAAATCCAACCTCTGACACTTAACACAGAAACTAGCCCTGTGACCTTGAGCAAGTCACCTAACCCCAATTGCCCTACCTTCCCCCCTCCAAAAGAACAAAAAAACAATAAAAACCCTTTTCTATTGAATTTCCTGGCTTCTCTCCTTCTCCTCTCCACTAACTCTAATTGTTCCCCAAGGCCCAATTCTTGTCCCTTTTTTCCTTTACTTTCTCCTTCCAGGAGCTCATCTATTCTCACAGCTTGCTGTGAGATTGCCCCCACGCTGATAATTCCCAAATCTCCATCTCTAGTCTTGTCCTGTCACCCAAGTTACATATCTCCATCTCTGTTTGGCTAATGTACATCTCCATTCGTATGTGTAAGTGGAGGCATGCAGCAGTGTTCAATTCAAATGTGGTATTCAATTCAATAAGCCTTTCTTAAGGATCTCCTAGGTGCCAAGGACTCTGTTAGACAGCAGAGATACAAAGATAAAGCAAAAACAAATGTTCCTATCCTCCATGAGCTTAAATTCTACTGCCTGAAATTCAGTTCATCATATTCTGTCATCAAACCAGCTCTCCCTGGAAATTTCTCTGGGTATAAAAAAAGCACCCTTCTCCTGGAAACTTAGGCTCAAAACCCTGCAATCATCTTTGACAGTTCTCTCTCATATTCATTCACAATATCCAGTCACCAAATCCTGACCTCTGGAATATCTCTTCTGTCTATGCCTCCTTCCCATAGCTACCACACCTCAGACCAGTCACTCACTCATCACCTCAATCCTGAATTACTGCACTAACCTCCTAGCTCCCTGACTTCAGGCTCTCTCCATTCAATCTAAGATTTTTCTTTCCAGAGAGATAATAAAACTTTTTTTTTATTCTTCTAACCAAGACTAAAAAGAAATCCATAAACTTTAACAAAATTCAAAATAAGATACCACCTGTTTCTCAGGACAGGACAGTCCAAGTGAATATTTAGTCCAGGGGTAGGGAACCTGCAGCCCCAAGGCCACATGTTGCCCTCTAGGTCAGTTCAGCCCTTTGACTGAATCTAAACTTCACAGAACATTAAATTCCCTTAATAAAACTTGTAAAACTTGGACTCAGTCAAAAGGCTGAACTCAAGGATCTAGAAGGCCACATGTATCCTTGAGGCCACAGGTTCCCCACCCCAATTTTAGTCACATCTCCCAGTCCTACTAGTCAGTATCTTAGTACATCGTGATGCCAAATTAACTTTCCTATTCAAATAAATTCAATATACAAAGAAAAAACAGTTTTTGCCCTTAAGAGATTTACATTCTATCAGGGGGAAGCAAAATGTAAATTTTAAAGTATAAACAAATAAATATGAAGTACATTGCAGGGACAGACACCAGAAATTCAAAGGATCAGTAAAGTCCCCATAAATAAGGTATCACTTGAATAGAATATTGGGTGGCAGCAAGGTGGGAGATACTCTTGGCACAGGAGATGGAGATGGGGTGTTATTTGTGAGGAATAATAAGAGGGTCAGGATGGTAGCAACATACATATAACACCTCTCCAAAGGCATGTTGGGGCAAAGTCATCAAGGGACGTAAAAGTTAAACAGAGGCTCCTATAAACTAGTATTAGAGGCAAAAGAGAACCCTTGAAGCTCATCAGGTAGGGAGGTGACACACTGTCAAACTTGTACTTTAGGAAGAGAGATCTGGCAGCTATGTGTAAAATGGATTAAAGAAGTCAAGGATATGATGAAGGAGATGCACTAGAAGGCAACTACAACAACCTAGGTGAGAGGTGATGAAGACTTGACCTGAGATTGCGCTTATGTACATGAATAAAGAGAAAGAACTGGATGCAAGAAATATTGAGAAAGTATAAACAACAATGTTTGGCAACTGACCATAGATAATTATAAATTGTAATATAATTTATTATATAATACATTATATATAATATATAATTACATATTAATAACAAATTATATATTTATGTCATATATTATATATGTAATTATAGATAATTATATATAACACAATTATAATATGTTATAATTATATTAAGCATAATATAATTATATTATACTAAATATAATCATTATATATTATTTTATTATATATAAAATATATTCCCCCATACCTGGGGATGTAAGCCCTCAATGCAGACTAAGAAGAAACAGTCAGATAGATAGGAGAATCAATCAATCAACAAGCATTTTTATTTGGTTCTTTTGTTTTTTGCTTTTTTTTTTTTTTGGAGGGGAAACTGGGGCTAAGTAACTTGCCCAAGGTCACATGGCTACTAAGTGTTAAGTGTTTGAGGCCAGATTTGAACTCAGGTCCTCCTGACTCCAGGGCTGGTGCTCTATTCACTGCGCCATCTAGCCTCCCCGTTTCTTTTTCTTTTTTTTTAATTTGTTTTTTTTTTGTACAACAAGCATTTTTAAAGTACTTCCTATGTACCAGCAATTATGCTAGATATTGAGGATACAAATTCAAAAACCAAAACAATTCCTACTGATGAGTGTCAGGAAAACCTAGAGAGGAAAGAATATTCATGAGGAGAAGACGGTCAACAGTACAAATGCTTCAGAGAGGTAGAGAAAGTCACCCAGCTAATAAGTGAAGTCAGATTTGAACTCAGAAAGATGGTCTTCCTGACTCCAGGTCTGGTACTCTATCCACTATACCACTTAGCAGCCCCTAGTAAATCCCTAGTAGGGAATGAAAGCTGAGGACTCAACTGAGCTTATATAATATTTTTTATGATACAAATATAAAAATTAATAATATTTTCCCTCAAAGAACTAGCATTCTATCAGAATGTAATTAAATAATGACTTGATCATTTTACACTCCACCTTTCTCCATGTTCTCCATAATCTGGCCCCATCTTATCCATCCAATTATATTTTCCACTCTTCCTCAACATACCTTCCATTAGAGTCAGGTCGGTTTCCTCAGATTCCCATGAATATTCCATGGTGATCTCTGCCTCCATAATTTTCTTCATGTTCTTCCCCTCAAGTAGAATGCCCTATGTTCCCCTCTCTGCCAACCTCAAATACTACAGATCCTTTAAGGCACAAGTCTCAGTCCTACTGCTCAGTCCTTCCCAAATACAAGCCCACATCAATTTCTCCTTTCTCTGGATTCCTACTGCGCATTTGTACCACACAATTTAGCACTTTTACAGACTGCCTCATATTTGCTGATTGTTAATCTATGGGCTTTAGTAATATCTCCCCAGCTGGCTTCTAAATTCCTTTAAATCAAGGATCATGAATCAAACTTCTCTTGTCTTCCCCAATGGTCAGTGCCTAGCAAAGTGCTGAATACTTTATCAAAAGGGCAGTGACCAAGACAGTGAAGGCCCTTGAAATATCATATCTTGAGGACTAGCAAATGGAAAAGGGATTAACGTAATTCTGCAAAGTACTAGAGAAAAGAATTAACATCAGTGAATGGGAGCTAAAAGGGAACAGATTTCCCCTCAATAAACAGAAGAATTTCCCAACAAATATTGAAAGATGTAATGAGCTGCCTTCTAAGGTAGCGAGTTCTCTAAAACTAGAGGTATTCAGGAAGAGGCCAGAAGGGGATGATGTAGTCAGGAACACTGAACTAATGTGTGAACAATGGAAACAGGAGTATAGTAGGTCTATTCAATAAATCATCTTGTCTGATTAATACTGACTTATATGAACAAATGGTAAGTCAACTATTCATTCCATGTTGAGCTTCCTTTTCTGTGGGATTGGGATTCAAAAGGGCATGAGATTAATTTGGCAATAAAAGAAATCAAGGTTTATATCTTTAACATCTAGGAATCAGCCATCCACCTGGAGAGGGTTCTACCCCCATCTAGTCTCTCTCTCTCGCTCTCACTCTCACTCTCGCTCTTGCTCTCGCTCTCTCTCACACACTCACACACACACACACACACACACACACACACACACACACACACACACACATCTTTACCACCACAAACACATCACTATACAAAACAATATAGAAATGAATGCAGGGGCGGCTAGGTGGCGCAGTGAATAGAGCGCCGGCCCTGGAATCAGAAGGACCTGAGTTCGGAGCCGGCCTCCGACACTTAATCCACACAAACAAAAACCTAGCCGTGTAACTTTGGGCAAGTTACTTAACCCCAATTGCCCTAAAGGGGCGGCTAGGTGGCGCAGTGAGTAAGGGCGCCAGCCTCGGAGTTGGGATGACCCGAGATCAGATCCGGCCTCAGAAAATGAGCACCCACGCATAAATAATGACTAGCCGTGTAACCTTGAGCAAGTTACTTAACCCCAATTGCTTTAAAAAAAAAAAAAAAGAAAGAAAGAAATGCAAATTAATGTAATGAAATCTGAGCCCAAGTACTGTGGACCTATGAAATGAAGATAAAATTGGAGCAGATCCAGATTCATTAGGAATGGGTATCCTAGAAAATATTTTTAGATGACTTTGGAAGCAAGGTGGGAAGAACCACAGATGGACATGGAGATGTAGAAAAGTCTATTACAGGGAGGCTAGGTGGCACAGTGAATAGAGCACCTGGCCCTGGAGTCAGGAGGACCTGAGTTCAAATCCAGCCTCAGTCATTTAACACTTACTACTGTGTGACCTTGGGCAAGTCACTTAACCCCAACTGCCCTGCCTTTCCCCCTCCAAAAAGCAAAAAAAAAAAAAAAAGAAAGAAAAAAGAAAACTGTCTACAACAAGATATGCTTATAGGGGCATCACCTCTCCTACTTTAAATGAGCTTGGATCATTAAGAAGGAAGTTAGGGGCATAGGATATCTGCTGGTTCCATGAACCGGAGGGGCAGGACATAGGCGTAAAGCCCCCCCGACTGACCTTTAATGACATGTTGTCTTAAGCTATTGTCTATCTGTTGCCTGTGTATCAGACTTGACATCTCCAAATAGACTAACAGATGCACTGAGTATTAGAAATGGAAAAAATCTGAGAGATGATCTAGTCCAGCCACCTCCTCCTATTTTAAAGACAAGGAAACTGAGGACCAGATAAATTAGGAATCTTATTCTATGGCATATTTCTAATTATAAGCCTGTGATTAGGGCTCCAGCTTCCTGCTGCCCAGTCTACTGCCCTTGCTACCACTCCACACTGCCCCATATTTTTAAGATTGTGAGAGAAGGAATTGTTTGGTTTTTGTTTGGGTATTGATAATCATTTAATATAAATTTAATAACCTCATTAAGAGCCAGGGCCTGAACTAATCAACCAGAAGAAGAGCCTGGACCTAACAGCTTCTTTTTTCTCTGAGCAAACTCTAAGAATACCTCTTCCTATGTCAGCAAAGCCAGATGGGGCTGACTCTATGGTCATTAAGGACGAGACCCTTAACCCAAGACAATACCTTGAGCAATGGGACTTTTTCTTATCTTAATATTTTTGGACATGTGTTATGGCATGTTAATGATAAAGAAAACACAGATATCCTGGGTTATAATTTTTTTTTTGGAGGGGGGAAGGCAGGGCAATTGGGGTTAAGTGACTTGCCCAAGGTCACATGGCTAGTTTTTGTGTTAAGTGTCTGAGGTCAAATTTGAACTCAGGTCCTCCTGATTCCAGGGTTGGTGCTCTATTCACTGTGCCACCTAGCTGCCCCTGGGTTGTAATTTCAATTGACACTTTTGTCAACTCTCTTATTTTACTGTATTTACCACCTATTCAATTAAGAAAATCCCTTTCTCATACCATGATTAAACATATATGGAGATCATACATTTGAGTGACAAAAGATATCCTGAATTGGGATGGTTCTAAAATGTATTTAAGCCTTCTCATTCTTTTGGTTAGGCAGTCAGATTTTATCTGGCTCCATACATGTATACATTCATCTAGCTTTATGGGAATAAACAATATGAATATACACATCACCTAGTCTGCCTCCTTTAACCAAACTTTCAGGTTGACAGTATCATAAATTGTAGTCACAGAACAATAACTTAAATTTCTTTTGTATCACCATCAGTAACTAGCACAATGCCATCCCATTAGTCAACAAGTTTTATTAATTCCATTTCCAAAGTGTCTCTCTATCCCATTCATCTCCATTCCCATTGCCATAATGATGATGATGATGATAGCATTTATCTAGTGCTTTCTATATGCCAAGCACTGGATTAAGCACTTTTACAAATAATTGTCTCATTTGATCCTCTCAGCAGCCCAAGGATATGGGTACTATTATTATCCCCACTTAACAGTTGAGGAAACTGAGGCAAACAGAGGTTAAGTGACTTGCCCAAGATCACCCAACTAGTTAAATGGCTGAAGCTGGATTTGAACTCAGATCTTCCTGACTCCAGGTCCAATTCTTTATGCACTGTACCATCAATCTTTTGTCCATTCTATCATGTTCGCTTTCCATTTGGTCTCCTTACCTTCTATTTTCTCTCTGTTCCAGTGGCTCCCTATTACCTTTAGGATAAACAGTGGACACAGTCAGGAAGACCTGAGTTCAAATCCAGCCTCAGATACTTACTAACCATGTCACTCAGGCAGGGCTAGTCACTTGATCTATTTATCTCAGTTTCTTCAACTGTAAAATGGACATAATTATCACACCTACCTTACAGAGCTGTTGTATCAAATGAAATAATATTTGTAAAAAGTACGTTAGCACAATGCCTGGCACAGAGAAGGCACTCCTTGCTGCTCTTCTCACACATGACATGCTTCCCAACTCCAAGCATCTTCACTGGCAGTCCCCCATGCCTGACATGCTCTCTCCTCATCCTCATCTGGCTTCCCTGACTTCCTTTGAATCTCAGCTAAAATCTCACCAGTACCCCTTAGTGCTAGTGCATTAGGTGATACAGAGGATAGAGCTCTGTTCCTGGAATCAGGAAGACCTGAGTTCAAATCCAATCCCAGGCACTGATTAGCTGTATAACCCTGGGCAAGTCATTTAATTTCTGTGTGCCCCAATTTCTGGAAAAGTGAAATGGAAACAACAATAATGACGCCCGCTTCAAAGGGTTTTTGTGAGGATCAATTGACACATTTGAAAAAGTACTTGGTACACAGTAGGCGCTACATAAATGTTTACTCCTTTTCCCTAGTGCCTCCCCTCTGAGATTTTTTTCCAATCTCTCTCTCTCTCTTTTCCTCCCTCATATATGTGTGTGTATGCTTATGTTCTCCCTACTGCCCCCTCCCATTAGAGTATAAGCTCCCTGAGGTTAGAAGCCATGCTTTTTATTTCTTTTCTTTGTATTCCCAGTGCTTAGCACAGCACCAGGCACAGCTAGCATTTAATTAATGATGGCTGACTGAATGACCCAATGAAACCTTCCCCAGTCCTGCCAGCCAGAAGGAATTTTTTCCCACCTCTGTCCTGCCACAGCATTTTATTAATACTTAGCATTAATTAATGTTTATTCGTACACATCCTATCTCTCTGACACACTATAAACCAATGGAAGGGGAGCTCTATCTGAGAATCATGGGATCCCAGAGTTGGAAGGGACCTCATAGTTCATCTAATGCAGTGGTTCTTTTTTTTTTTTTAAAGCAATTGGGGTTAAGTAACTTGCCCAAGGTTACACAGCTAGGTTTCTGTTTCTGTTTGTTAAGTGTTAGAAGCCAGATCCGAACTCAGGTCCTTCTGACTCCAGGGCCAGCGCTCTACTCACTGCGCCACCTAGCCACCCATAGTGCAGCGGTTCTTAATGTAAGGACCATTCACCCCCAAGGTGTCTGTGGATAGATTTCAGGGGATCTGGGAATCTACGGGGAGGGGGGAAGGTACGTCTTCATCTTAACTAACCTTTGGCTTTCTCTATTATCCCATGTATTTTATTTCATTCATTTTGAAGCATTATTCTGGGAATGGATCCATAGGCTTCCCTGGACTGCCCAAGGAGTCCATTACACAAAAAAGGTTAAGAACTCCTAGATTAGGTGAACTAATCAAGGCTGCGGTCCAACCTATACCTCAGTGTAAGTCCCCTCTACAAAATTCTTGACAAGTGGTCTAGTGGTCCTCTACATAAAGACCTCCAGGGAAAGGAAATCCTAAAGTATCCCATTCCGTCTACTGAACATCTCCAATGATTAACTTTACTATTAGCTGTTTTCTTTATGTCAAGCCAAAATCTGTCCTTCTGTGACTACTTACTACTATTCATGGCTCTTCCTCCTGAAAACAAGCATCACAGGCCTAATATCTCTTCTGCTTAACAAAAGCCCTTCAAAAATTTCAAGGCTGACTTCATATCTCTTCCTAAGTCCGAAAATCCTCAAATCTTTCAACCCATCCTGGTATGATAAAAGTTTTGAATTCCCTTACCATCCTGGTCACCCTCCTGGCTGCCCTCCTATTAAGCGGTCTTCCTAAAATGTGACATCTAGAATTATAAATAACATACCAGACATGGTCTGACCAGGGCAGAAGACAGTAAGACTATAACTTCCCTGTTCCAGACATAAAATTTCCTATTTAATATGAGATTAATTAATTAATATACTTCCAGACTATTCAATCGAATTCAGCAAGCATAAGGATGAGAGATGTGGTAAAGTGAATAGTGTTTAAAGTTGGAGTCTGAAAAGTCTAGTGTGTTAAAATTGTATCTTGTTTTGACAACACCATCCCAACCCCAGTCAGTATAAGTCGTCAATTTATAAGTAGCCAGTATAATGGAGCAATATCAGGAAGTAAGATTGCAATAGGGAACCTAGAAGTTACACACAAACTATCCCAGAGATCAAAGGGACAAAATTTACAAATTGTATTATATATTAACCCCAAATCACATCCTGATAATATGTGTAGAATCAAGGGAAGATAGCTAGACTTTGCTGTCAAGGTTTTTGATCCTCTTCTAGGTAAATCTTAGACAAGTTCCAGACATCCCCAGAACACCAAAAGGTGCTCAGAATTTTTACCAACAACTTTGAGATGATTTGGACACGTTAACCCAAGCTGGCATAGTTAAGAGTTAATCTGTTTTCCCCAAAAACCCTATGAAAGTGAGATCTCAAACTCTTGCTCCCTGTCCCCATTCTTCCATCTCTATCATGATGCCTAGAACTCCCACCTCTACCAGTGCCTCATGGTTACATGAATTATACTTTCTGCCTCTCCCCTTCTTTATCCTCCTCCCCACCACTGTCTGACTCCCTTCACCATTTCATTCCCTGAACACATACCATCTATATCTTGTACCTTTTTTGCCACTGGTCTCTGTACTTTCTGTGCTGTTTGCCCCCACACCCTCTGGACCTTATTAAAGTGTGATTGCTGCCCCATTTCCCACTGCCAGTTG
Source organism: Gymnobelideus leadbeateri (assembly GCA_011680675.1). NCBI lineage: Eukaryota > Metazoa > Chordata > Mammalia > Diprotodontia > Petauridae > Gymnobelideus > Gymnobelideus leadbeateri. The sequence goes on from WOXC01007091.1 coordinate 339,230, forward strand.
TGGTCTTTCCTGGTGACTACCCAAAGAATCAATTCACCTGGGCTCAAATCCTGCCTCTTTTCATTTACTATCTGAATGACCATGATCAAATTACTTGGCCTTTCTGGGACTCAGGGAGCCCTCTCTTCTTTCTAGTGGAGATTTCTGTACCAAGTTATGCTTAAGGAACTGTGCAAGGTGCTGGTTGGGGGTACAAAGAAAAAAACATGTATATATGTGTATGCTCGTAGATGTACAAATATATATATATATATATGTGTGTGTGTGTGTGTAGAGATAGAAAGATAAATAGTTGATAGATTGATAGCTGATAGCTTGATACATGGTAAATAGATATAGATAGATAAATATGAAGTGTGGCATATTGGAAAGAACTAGACTTGAGACTGCAGAGAACTGAATTCTAGTCCTAGTCATGTCACTAAGTACTGTAGTTATACAATTTTAGTCAAGTCATTTAATCTTTCTGGCCTTAGAATCATAGTATAGTAGACTTAGAACGGGGAGGGGAGACTTAAAATGAGTCCAGCCTCCTTAATTTATAGGTAAGGAAACTAATTTTTGTTTCTTCTTTGTATCCCTAGCACTTAGTACAGTTCCTGGCACATGGTAAGCACTTAATATATGCATGATTTATTTTATTCATTGCCCATTTCTTGTCTCCCCCTTTCAATTAAAAGCTCCCCTCCAAAAGAAATCAAGGCCAAGGATTCTACCCTCATACCTTCCCACAAGCTCCACCCAGGGGCTCAGAATATGAAACTGACCAAATGATTCCTTGGTTTGTCACTGCCCTGAATAATCAAAAGCCATTTTTTGGGCAGCCTCTAGCCTTCTGACTTACACTGAGCCTGGGGCATAAAAGTTGTAGTACCCCCAAAGAAGAGCTGTCCTGCTATCTAGCCAATTCTGCTAAATTCCATGCTACCCCTCCTCACCTGCTCCAAGGTCCAGGGAAGCATCAGGTCAACTGACACTTCAGCATATCATAAGAAGATAGCAAATCATATCAAGTTCCAGGAAACACACAAGGCACTAGTACCGAGAAGACTTTGACTGTGGGCTCCTATCTCATCTATTCCTGTATAACACAACTCAGGTCAATTCAAACACTCCTCCTTTCCTGGGTTCTTAGCCTGCTCACTATGATTATCACGATTCTCTTGCTTTGTGAGTTTTGATTTTTGATGAGAGTAGCCAAGAGATCCAAGATAACTACTATCCCAGGATTGGGAAGATGGGATGGGGGCGTGGAAGAGATAAAGCATAGATGTTATCATGGCAACCCTGGCTCCAAAAATAAAACCCATCCAAACTGCAGCAGAAAACGAATTGGATGACTTCCACTTATAAAGGGGATAAGTAGTAAGTACCCTGGGACAGTGCCTAGAAAACCACTCGGAGCCAAATCCAGTTCCCCAAAGTGTTGTGGGGATTGGAAAGTTTCTGTAGATCTTCCTCCACTAGGAAGAGGTGAGTGTCCCCAGAGTGAGTCTATATATCTCTATGACTGTACTGTGGTGTGGCTTGCTGGAAAATGGAAAGTGCCCACCTCATTACAGTGTCTAAGCCCCTTTGGGGAACCAATAAGGAAAGAGAAGACAGGATTGCTGTAAAGCTCAAATGATATAATACACATAAAGTGCTTTTCAAATTTTAAAGCATCATGTGAATGACAGTTATTAATATTATTATTATTATTATTATAACTCTCACAATAGAAACTTAATTAGATCCTCTTATTACAAATACAGCAAGTGTTCTTTCTACTACAACACAACCATGCTCCTCCCCTATTCAAAAAGTCACTTGGTCCTTTCTCCTTCCTGAATAAAGTCCAAATTCCTCAGGCCAGCTAGAATCCCAGGCCCTCTACCATATGACCCCAGTCTATCTTTTTCAAGCCTTATCTCTCAGGAGTCATCTCCATGTACGCTAGGCTCCTGCCAAGCTAGACTGATTTGCTGTTCCCTAACATAGCCTGAAAAGCTGAGTAATAACGCTGACAAGCCTCTTCATTTAACAAGGCCAGACCTTGGACAATAGACAGAGAGCCTGTCACAAAATCTGTTCTTGAACCGTTTTCAGCATGGCAGAGGATGTCAGAGATTTCACTCCAAACCTGATAGAGCCTTCAATAACCCAGGCCATATCTATATCATAGGACAGCATTAGAAAAAGGCTTCTGTGGCCTTGTGCAAAGGAAGTTGTGTAAAAGACAATTTCAAGGATGACTATGACTGCAAAAGGGGGTTAGCTAGTCATGGAGCAAGAATGAGACACAAGAGATGGATGGGAAGACTGGTTTATTGGTGTCCCTGAAAGCTAAAAGAATAAAGGAAAGTCTGACACTTTGTGTAATTCATCTTTAAGGGTTTATGGAAAGATATGTACAACAATTACATTGAATGAGAAAGGAATGAAATCAGAGATCCAAGTGGGACAAAGCACCAGAGTATACAAAAGATAAAGATTAGGTAGCGATTACTCCCTTTTCAAAAGGACTTGTCTTTACAAAGGAATTCACGCAGATTCCTTAGAAGAGTACATTTAGAAGATGATTCAATTTACAAAAATCCCCAAATGTATAGTTTTTTTGATGCACCTCATTATAGAAAGAAGATACATTGTAAGCAAACATTTGAGGCCCTTAGTACAGTGGCAGGCACATAATAGGCACTTAATAAATTCTAGTTACTTGATTAATTGATTGATTGGACAAACCATGGCTTCCCCTTAGCCCACCTGGAGCAGAAGACTTAACAGGCTCAAATGTTCTTTTTGCCTCTTAGATGATCTTTCCTAATGGAGCAAAGATAAGGAAGAGTAAAGCAAAGCCCTGCCTGAGAATGAGCCAAACCATATCATCTCATAAGGGCTTCATATCCTCTCAGGGCTGCTGGCTGAAGACTGTATTCTGACTAGGACAGAGCACTGGCTATTAGGGCAGATGGAGCCAAGAGAACTAGGGCTCAACTAGCATCTCTGCCACTTGGTGCCTGGGTGATCTTGGGGCCTCAGTTTCCACATATGTAAAATGAGGGAGCTGGATATATATGATCCTAGTGGAAAGGGTACTGGAGGGAGAATCAGGAGACATCCTACCTGTGCCACTAGTCCAGGGCGGGCCTTAGACAAGTAACACAACTTGAAAAGCACTTTATAAATATCGATGGCATATAAGGCATTATGTTTAGCTGGGGGAGATATAAAGATATATCCTGTATAGATCTTGCTTGTATAAGCAAGCTTATTAAATCTGAAGCTCCTTTAGGGCAGGAATTATCTTTGCCTCTCTTTGCAAAGCACTAAATCCTCAGTGCTTAGCACAGTGCTTCATACATAATAAGTCAAGAAGCATTTATTGAACACCTACCACTACTAGGCACTACCTTAACAAATGCTTGCTGACTATAAAGGAGGGTTTCTGTCCACAAAGAGCTTACAATCTGTTTAAGATATGAAAGGGACACCACTTAAATACAAATCAGAACATACATATATGTAGGGGATGTACACAGAGCAGGAGGTCTAAGGAGGGAGATACCACTTAGGAGGGCAGGTGAAAGGGGAGGGGAGGGTAGAATCAGGGAAGGCTTCAGGCAGAAAGCCACACCCGGAGTTAAGCCTTGAAGAATAGAAAGAAATTGATCGGGTAGAGATTTGGAGGAGTCAATTCTAAGCCCAAAGGTCTAAGCACAAGTATGTTAGCAGAAACAGGAATGGCCAACTTAGGAGTACAGTTAAGTATAATTATCCCTTTCATATCACAGTGCTTCCACAATCTGGAAAATCAATGTAAAAATTTTTGACTCTCCCTTCCTACCAGAGAAGAAGTCTGAATTATAATGGTATTAGAAGATAAAATATGTTGTTATTATACAATACTATAGATATATTTTATGCATTTCTGAGTTCCTAAACATTTTTTGTGTCATCCGCTGGCCTCTGTGTGTCTACAGTCTCCACAAAACTCTCAAAAGATTCCCATTTAATTTCTAATGCCGTCCAGTGATTATACTGAAACTGGGATGGGGGAAGTCATAATGTAGAAGGAATAACTGTACTCCAGTTTGGCTAGTAACTAGAGTATCTGAAGGAAAATAGGGTGAATAAAACTGAGAAAAAGGAGGTTAGTGGGTGGTAGCCATATAATGGAAGATCTCAAATGACAGGTTAGGAAGTTGGATTTTGCTCAATAAGCATAGGAAGCCATGAAAGGTTTTGAGCCTTGGAATGAATGACATGAATTGTCAATTAGGAAGATTACTCTGCCAGAGGCATATAGAATGGATTGGATCAGGGAAAAGACTGGAAGCTGGAAGAAAAGGCAGTTACAAGACCATGACATTAGTTAAAGAAGGAGGCAACAAAGCCCCATGAGGATGAAGACAGAATGGACGTGGGAAATACTACAGAGGTACATTCAGCAGAAATCAGATGTGGGTAATGGGGGATAGGGAACTGGGAGAATGGTGTTATCATTAACAAAAATAACCAGGAGGTGGGAAAAATTAAGAGTTCAGCTTCTGACATATTAAACCATGAGATGCCATTTGGGCAGCCTATTAGAAATGTTAAGCCAAACATGACAAAACAGGAAAATGATCAATGTTGGAGAAGGTGGGGGAAAATTGGAACATTAATGCATTGTTGGTGGAGTTGTGAACTGATCTAACCATTCTGGAAAGCAATTTGGAACTATGTGCAAAGGGCTATAAAACTGTGCATATTCTTTGACCCAACAATATCATTTCTAAGTTTGTATCCCAAAGAGATCATAAAAATGGGAAAAGGACCCACATGTACAAAAATATTTATAGCAGCTCTTTTTGTGGTGGCCAAGAATTGGAAATTGAGGGGATACCCATCAACTGGGGAATGGCTGAACAAGTTGTGGTACATGAATGTAATGGAATGCTATTGTTCTATTAGAAATTACGAGCAGGTGGACTTCAGAAAAACCTGGAAAGGCTTACATGAGCTGATACTGAGTGAAGTGAGCAGAACCAGGAGAACATTATACATAGTAACAGCAACATTGTACAATGACCAACTTTGATAGACTTAACTCTTCTCAGCAAGGTAATGATCTAAGACAATTCCAAAAGACTTATGGTGGAAAATGCTATCCACAAAACAACAAAGAAAGGCTTAGCCAACAGGTCTGGCCTTGGGAAGGGGTAGGTTGTGGGAGGGCAGGGTGTCAGGCAGGAAAAAGAGATTTCACAGCTGTGGCCATATTAGCAACAGGGGAAGTCTTAGAAAGGTCTGAGAAGGCCAAAAGGAGAGAATACAAAGGAGAGGAGAGGACCATAGAGACCTATATTTAAGAACTGAGAGGAAGAAAAGAACCCAAGAAAGGAGACAGAGGAGCACTTCTCATGGTAGAAGGAAAAAGTTAGTTGGATGTACTCAGTCCTAAGACCTGGGCTTTAGGCTTAGCTCTTCTTGGCAGAACCATGGGGTCAAGTTTCTGTGAGTTTACCTGAATGAACTTCTTTCTTGAACTGTGAAATAAGGAATAGTAATATTCACTTACATTACCTACCTTTTGGAATTGCTGTAAATGGGAAAGCATTTTGTGAAATATAAAATGCTACATCAATGTGAGCATTTACTAAATGCATCAGAGAGACTTAGTCCTATAAGGAAACAAGAGGACTTTCAAGATCTCTGAAGGTAGGTATCATCCAACCCTAGGAGGTCATGAAAAGGCCAAACAAGCTTAAATCTCTGTCAGAAATTGTGGTGGGCTGCTCAGCGTCCAGCACTAAGCATGATCAGAGATGTGAATAAGAAATAACCCAACCATGTGGGTAGTTCAAGGCAGAACCATCAACTCCACTTAATGATTCTTTGAACAAGGTTTTTAAAGATCAAGCAGACAAAGATTCAAGTACTCTTATCAATAGCTTAGTTTGTCATATCCTGGAGCAGTCTTATCATTATCTTAATCTGTCATATCCTGGAAGTAGCTCAGAATTGGAAAAGGTTTTGCTATCTATGCACCAAAAAGTCTTAGGAAAGGTCAGTTAATCATATACATTCACATAACAAAGGATGCCCTCTAGAGCTGGCTTCAAGGCCAGAAACCAAAGACATCTACAGAGGAACTGACCCCCAAGAATCAAATATTTTGGCTTACTACAAGAAATAATATGGCACTTTAAAGTTATCTCATTTAATTAGCATAAAGTGGGGCTCATCCAGGGCCCTCCCAACTTCTCCCCAGTCTGCCTCTGACCTATGGGAGAAATCTGTTCTATTGAATTTTTCTAGGAGAACAAAGAAGAAATTTGGGAGCAGAAGTAGCAGGAACCCCTGAAAACTCTGATGTGGCCCACCTGCTTTGGGGAGGCCATCTTTCCTTGCTTATTATGTCTCCACCACATAATACTCAGTTTCCTTATCTGAAGATGGGGAGGGCGTTGCTAAATGAAGTCCCTCCTAGCTCCATGATCTTCTATTATTTCCCAGACTCAGCCAATGGGCCAAGACAACTCATATTTATATGGCATTTTAAGAATGACAAAGTACTCTTCTCACAACCTTATGAGCTATGTAGTACGATCATTCTATTACCTCTACTTCAAAAATGAGGAAATGGACATCCAGAGAAGTTAAGTGAATTGCCCAGGATCACACATCGACTAAGTGGCAGAAATGAAATTTGAACTCCAGTCTCCTGGGTCCACAAACCACACCACACTGACTCTCCAGGGAGAAGCAGCATGTTTAAGGGAGACTAAGAAAAACTCACAAGAGAACTGTGAATTAAAAACAGTCTACACCTGAGAGTGGCAGGCCCACCACCAATGAAGAGTTTAAAGTACCATAGAAGAGATTAGTTCAGATATTGATTAGAATAAAGGGCTGGGGAACTTTTGGTCTCATGTGGCCCTCTAGGTCCTCAAGTGTGGCTCTTTGGCTGAATCCAGACTTCACAGAACAAATCCCCTTAACAAAATGTTTTATTTTTATTTATTTTTTGCTTTTTGGAGAAAGGAATGTAGGGCAATTGGGATTAAGTGACTTGCCCAAGGTCACATGGCTAGAATAAAATGGTTTATTCTGTAAAACTTGGACTCAATAAAAAGGCCACACCCGAGAACCTAGAAGGCCACATGGGGCCTCAAGGTTTCAGGTTCCCCACCCCTTGGACAGACATCCTTTGAGGTCCTTGACAACTCTGAGTTACTGTAAGTGTGAAAAGGTGCTGGCCAGCAGTGGTATAGTGGAAAATACATTACATTGGTTGTGAGCTCAGCTTTCCCATTAAATAGCTTTTTAACCTTGGGAGTCTCTGACTTTTAGTTTTCTTATGAGCTAAATGAAGGGGTTGGAACAGATGACCTCTATAGTCAGGCCCTCCTACCACTAGCATTCTGCAAAACAAAAACATCTAGGCAATGTTCAGTGGCCAGGGAAATGGACAACTTCAGGGATTTCCAGAAGGCCAAAGTCATTGATCTATTTCTGTTTCTTCTTTCCTTTCTGTCACTTGCTAAAGGCAGTCAAACACCTCAGCCCCAAGTCCTGGGCCCCCAAGAAAATTGTTTTTCCACAGTTGCAAAAGAAAAGAAATATGTGGGTTGTTCACTGCTACTATGGTCCCCTCACCTCTGCCCACTCACTTCCTGGCCCTAAACCATAACCCAGAAAAAAAAAGCCAGGTTGAAAAACTTACAAGGACACACTATAGGGAAAGGAACAGAGACAAAGGGAGAGAAAAAAGCTGAATCTAAAAGAAAGATCCAAGTCACCTGGCATCCAAAAACATGGGAAGTCAGAGTTGAATGCAATAGAAACCCACCAGACTGGGCACTAGTAGGCCTGGATTCTAGTCCTAATTTTCCCACTAATTTTCTAGGTTAACCTAAGTAGTAGACAGACTACTTCATCTTTCCTATAGATCAGAGTTAAACAATACCAGGGACCAGATTATCCATTTCACAGGATTTCACGAGATTCCAGAAGTGATAACTAAGGGCTTTCAAACCTTTAGACAAAAACCCTAGCAGGCATTTTTGGTAAAACTAGATCTTCCAATGGTGATGTTCACATCACTGGTTTCTCTTCCCTCCCCAGTTCCTAACCCATCTTGCTGAAGGTAAGCCCCTCCTTCACTTGGGATGTGAGATGGAGCTCTGTTTGCACAAATGCAGATCCATGAGGCTGTGCCCTGGGTTCAGATAGCATGTGTATTCTCTGCTCAGATGCAGAGGAAATGCCTCACCAACTAGCGAGTCCAGGAACTTTAATGAAAACTTGATGCTTTCCTTGACATGGATGGCATGGCAATTTGTAAGTTCATCTTGGAAAACCTAGCCTTGTGCAGGAGGACAGGATAGCTTCACCTCCACCCGCACTACCATTTGTTCATCTAGGTCTCTCAAGCTTTGCTTAACATATTCAGGGCATCTACCCACCAAAGTAACTGTCAGAGTCAATCTCCCCCAAACTAGCCTAATCTCTATATATCTCCTGGGGTTACTGAGGGCTCAGTTTAAGCTCTGTCTTTTTCTTCAGCTTCTTATTCTGAAAGCCACATCCACAGAAGATTGGCTCTTTCTCACCAGGCAGTCTGCTTGGGTCTAGCATTACTGCTTTTCTTTAATACGCCTATCAGCCACAGCAAATGTTTCCCAAAGATAAGGCACTGTCAATCTCCCCATCTAGAGCCACCCCCATTTTCTTTTCTCATATTCCAAGCTTCCAAAACTATTTCTTCCAGGAAGATTTTTCTAGTTTACTCCACATGACCAATTATTTCTTTAAGCTATGACTTTCCTCAATATATTTGTCTCCATCATAGGAATAAAAATCATTTTAAATTATTAAAATGGAAAGCATCTAAAATTTTATTTGACTATGTTCTTTCTTTGGTAATATTCTGTATAAACATACTTTTTTATATTTATATACCTTATTTTATAATATAATTTTTATATTTCTATATTTTATACTTAAGTGTTGTCTTGCTCAACAATTACCTGTTACTCCTGCCTTTTAGCATCTTAACATTTACCCTAGATTCAGTAGGGTATAATGGTGTCTAAAGTCTATGGTTGCCTTCTGCCAATTACTTACTGTAGCAGCAAGCACCCCAACATCCCCAGGGTAGCTGCCAATACAGGTTCTTAGATCTGCTTTTCAAAAGGAAAGTAACTCAAAATGGGTTAACAAACTTACTTTAATCAAACATATATTACCTAGTTCAGGGGGAAAAAGTCAGCACCCCGAACTTCAGATTATACAGACAGATCAAACAGACAGGCTTCCAAACTGTCCAACCATTATATCAATACCAAATCACAGTTACCAGAGAAGGAAGCATCAACATCTGGGTTTTCAAAGCCGGGGGGCTCTCAATGGCTGCCCAGAGTCTTATCTGGTCAAATCACACAACACTTCTCAAAGTGAGCCCCAAATCAAAGCCTCAAATCAGGGATTATATAGTCTTCTTCTGGCTTAGAGAATGTAACCACCCTCTTGACGCACTGCCCAATCACACAGCATCAAGGTGTGGTCATTCCTGAAAACCAAGCCTCCTACCACAGGCTCCATGTGACCACATTCAGCCTATTAGGGGGCAGAGTATATTTTCAAATCAAGGAAGGTTCTCAGAGTCACTTAAGTCAATCAAAATCTCTTAAGCCAATCAAAGGGCCTAGGGGCAGGGAAGATCTTCAAATCTGCATTTCCATTACAGACCTTGGGCAGGTCTCTTCTCATGAGCTGGTGTCAGTTTTGTTATCTGTAAAAATAAGGAAGCTGAGCCATATGATCTCTCAGGTCCCTTTCAATTCTGATATCACATGAGCCTATATTATCTGAAGCAGCTAAGTGGTTCAGTGGAAAGAGAGATGGACCTGAATTCAAATTCAGTCTGTAACACTTACTAGCTATGTGATACTGGGCAAGCCATCTAACTTGCCTCAGTTTGCTCATTGGTAAAACAGGGATAGCACCTACCTCCCTGGGTTGTTGTGAGGATTAAATGAGATATCTGTAAAGCCCTCTGCAAATATTAAAGCACTTTAAGGGCTTGTTATTATTATTATTCAAAGTACCTATTTTTAGTTACTTTGTACCTTTTATATATTTTTGCCCAACGAATGTATATCTAACAAACTTCCCTCGTCAGACTATGAGTTCTCAAGGGAAAAAGATGGTGTCTCCATCAGAGTGAATTTCGAGAAAGCATTTTTCTCTCCTGTGCTCTACCCACAGGAAAGACTGAAAAATAATATAAAAAGTATGAATCAATTCACCCAAACACTAGACTACATCAAGAAACAACGATCAGGGGATTGAGTTAGTTGCATCAACAAAGTACGATCATTACATGCAAATCAAAATTCCAACATGCCAGTCATACTAGGCTGGCACCAGGAAGATCCCGTCCATAAATCTGGCTGGTAGTGGTTCAGGAAAAACAAAAAAACCTTTCCTAACAGTATCCTATAAAACCAAGTGGAAACCCTTGAGGCTTGAGGAAAACTTCTTTCATGGCAACAGCCTACAAAGTGGGAAGGGGGGAGGTCAGGGTGATAAAGGAATAGAGAATGGCTGCTCACAGTGCTGAGATGCCCAAAAACATGATTCGGAGGTCACTCTGGGGTAGATGGCAGCAGGCAAACTCCACATTTCACACTCCTATTTCTAACTTTTGTGGATAGTTGGACTAGCCTTCCAAGAGGGTATTACCCAAATCAGGGCACTGAGTTTTCCCAGAAAAAAACGGAATGCAGGCCATTGGATTTTGCTTTGAGTTGTCAGTACATCTAGAACATATCATTAAAGAGAATGGGAAGTTTGGGATGGCTAGGTGGTGCAATGAATAGAGCACCGGCCCTGGAGTCAGGAGGACCTGAGTTCAAATTTGGCCTCAGACACTTAACACAAAAAACTAGCCATGTGACCTTAGGCAAATCACTTAACTCCAACTGCCCTCCAAAAATCAAAAAGAGAGAGAGAGAGAGAGAGAGAGAGAGAGAGAGAATGGGAAGTTTTCAAGCATTGATTTTAAGAGCACAAAATCAAATACTCAAAGTCACAATTAGACTACACCAGCAGTCATCTAGTCCAACCATCTCCTACAAGGGCAAGGATTTTCTCCAATAATGGCCCTGACAAATAGTCATCTAGCCTATGCTCAAAGACTTCTAGTGGAAGGAACTCTTACTTTTCAAGGTAGCCATTCCACTTAGGAGCATATATCTAGATCACGTATTCAGAGGCAGCTAGGTGGCACAGTGGATAGAGCACTGGGCCAGGAGTCTTGAGTTCAAATCCAGCCTCAAATATTTTTACTAGATTATGACCTTGAGCAAGTCACTTTAACCACTGTTTACCTCATTTTCTTCATCTGTACAATGGGAATAATAATAGCACCTACTTCCCAAGGTTGTTTTGAGGATCAAATAAGACAAATAAAGCACTTGGCACAGTTCCTGGTACACAGTAGGTAATACATAAATGCAGATATTGTTCTTATTAGAGCTGGAAGAAACCTTAGAGGCTATGGAGTCTGAACTCCTCATTTTAAAGATGAGGCACAGAGAGGTTAACTAATGTGGTCAGAGTCACACAGAGGATAATGTCTGAGGTAGGATTTGAATCCAGGCCTTCTAGATTTGGGTCCGTTACACCATGCTGTCTCTCAGACACTTCCATTAGGAAGCTCTTCTTGGCATGGAGTCTAAATCTTGCATCCTTTGCTCCAAGTCCTGTGCTCAGGATCCAAGCAGAAGACATCTGATTCCCCTTTCAGACGACAGACTGCTAAAAAACCAGGTGGCCCCAAAGTTTTTTTTAAATAAATGCTTTATTAACTTCTGTTTTACATCATTCATTTCCGCCAGATTTTGAGTTACAATTATTTCCCCCCCCTGTTTTTCCCCTACCCACCCTCCCAGAATAGCAGTCCTACAAGATATCACCTCCTCCAATCTGCTCTCTCCCATATTTTCTCCCATACCCCCTTCGACTTTTCCATTAGAGGAAGGTGAATCTCTGTGTCCCAATGCCTGCACAACTTATTTCCCAATTGCAAGCAAAAGAGTATTAATAATAGTATTTATATATATTTGAAACATTTAATCTTAAGACCTCGAATTTCAGATCCATTCCCTTCCTCCCTTGTCACCCATTCCCTCTGGGAAGATAAGTAATTCAGTATATGTTGTACATGTCTAGCTATGCAAAACATTACCATAGTAGATATATTGTACAAGGCTGCTTATAATTCCTTCCCACTCATCCCACCCCCCACCTGGTCCATTCCCTACTTGATGCTGTCCCTCTTCTATAGTGGGTACTTCCAACCTCCCCTCCCCCCAAGGATGCCCTCCCATCCATCATCCCTCCTCTCATCCCCCTTCCCCCTATTCTGCTGCAGGTTGACATATCCCATTTAGTATGTATGTCATTCTCTCCCTGAACCAAATTCAATGAGAATGTGGTTTTGCCTTTTTTGCCTTCCTATTCTCCCCCTCCCTTGCAACCACTTCCCCTTGCTTCTTCTACATGAGATAGTTTACCCTACCCTGTCTCTCCCCATCTCCTCTTGCCACTTTCCTCTCTCACCTCATAATTTCACCCCTTGAGTATCCTCCCTTCCCAACAAATTCAACCTATCCCCTCTATCCATATATAACTGTAACCACATACACACACATTCACATATGTATTCATATGACCACACCCCCTTCTTCCATTATTTTCATACTGAGAAAGATTTCATAAGTCACAGTTATTGTTTTTCCATATAGGAATGTAAATAGTTCAACTTTGATAAGTTCCTTTTGATTTCTTTTCCCTGATTACCTTCTCAGGCATCTCTTGCTTCTTGTGTCTGGATGTCAAATTTTCTATTCAATTCTGGTTTTTTCCTCAAGAATGCTTGAAAGTCCTCTATTCCACTGAATGCCCATATTTTCCCCTGAAACAAAATACTCAGTTTTGCTGGGTAGGTGACCCTTGGGTTCAGTCCCAGCTCTTTTGCCCTCTGGAATATCATATTCCATGCCCTTCAATCCCTCAGTGTAGAAGCTGCCAGGTTCTGTGCTATTCTGATTGTGTATCCACAATATTGAAATTGTTTCTTCCTGGCTGCTTGGAGTATTTTCTCCTTGATCTGGGGATTCTGGAACCTGGCTATAATGTTCCTGGAAGTTTTCTTTTTGGGATCTTTTTCAGGAGGTGATCTGTGGATTCTTTCAACCTCTATTTTGCCCTCTGGATCTAAAACATCAGGGCAATTTTCCTTGAGAATTTCTTGAAGGGTGATTTCTAGGTTCTTTCTTTGATCATGGCTTTCAGGTAGTCCAATAATTTTTAAATTGTCTCTCCTGGATCTATTTTCCAGGTCAGTGGTTTTTCCCATGAGATATTTCACATTGCCTTCTAATCTTTCATTTGTTTGGATCTGCTTAACAGCATCTTGATTTCTCATAAAGTCATTAGCTTCCATTTGCTCCAGTCTAACTCTGAAGGAATGAATCTCCTCAGTGAACTTTTGAGATTCTTTTTCCATCTGGCAAATTCGACTTTTAAGGCATTCTTCTCCTCATTGCCCTTTTGGGCCTCCTTTGCCATTTGAGTTAGTCTATTTTTTAAGGTGTTGTTTTCCTCAGTCTGGCTGTTGACCCTCATTTCATACTTTTCCTGCATCCTTCTCATTTCTCTTTCCAATTTTTCCTCCACTTCTCTTATTTGATTTTTAAAGTCCTTCTTAAGCTCCTCTATGGCCTGCAACCTGCTCATGTTTTCCCCTGGGGCTTTTGGAGCAGGACTTCTGACCTCACAGCCCTCCTCTATGCTTCAATCTTTTTTGCCCCCAAAGTAGGAGTCTAAGGTTGCATTTTTCTGCTTAATTTGTTTCCTTTGCCTTGGCATGTTGCCACTTAATTACTTGACTTTGGGGCTTGTTGCCACAGTATGGCTCTGCCGCCAGACAGGGGGCCAGACAGGGGAACTTTCGTCCCGAACGTGTGGGGGGACAGCTTCCATTTCTGGCAAGCTGGAAACCCACCCACGACCTCCACCCCAGATCACAATCCAGATCCAGGGAGGTTAAAGCAAGAGCAATTACCCCCACCCCAAGACTGACCGCTGGATCTCCCTACAGTTTGCAGGCCAGGAGCTGGAGCTGCCTCTGAAAATTATAAAATGGAGTGTCTCCTCAGTGGCTTCTAGCCCCCAGGGGAGGAAGCTGACACGTTCCCCAAATACTGGTCCCAAAGTCCATATGGCACTAACCTCTCACTTTATCCTAGGCATGTCTATGTTGATAATTCTGGAATTACCACAGCTGCTGGTGTTCTGGGGTCCCTCCAGCCGGCTGCTGGCCCGGCCACCCTGTGGCTAAAACCACGACTCAGGAGGACCTGTGCTCGGCTCCCCGTGCACTGCGCCGGCTCCCAGAGCACTGCGCTGGTCCTTCCTACAGGGCTGCTGGGCTGTCCTCAGTGGGAGGTTAGCTTCTCTGTGTAGTTCTGTGGGTGCTGGGGCTCCAGAAGTTGTTCAGAGTCCCCTTTTACATAGTTTGGAGGTGATCTGGGGGGAGAGTGGCTTGGACGCGCTGTTTCTATGGCCCCAAAGTTTTAAGGAAGCTTTAAGCTTGTGAAAGCTTAAAACTGCACAAAGACATGTGGGACACCCTGTTTATGTCCTAGGATATAGTGCATATACTCCAGGATACCCTGTATATACTCCACACACTGAAAATGGACAGGTATCATATCCTCCCTAAGCCATTTCTTCATCTGAATTGAACTTCAACAGTTCGTTCCACTGATCCTTTAATGGACTGTTTTTGGGACTCCTCATCAGAGACTCCCAGTTTTTCAAAGGCCATCTAGTCCAACCCATTCTGGAGTAGGAAACCACTCTATGATATCCCTGAGAAGTGGTCAGACATAAGTCTATGTTTACATACTTGCTTCAGGACAGTCCAACTGACCTTCCTCACCAAACATCCATTTCCCATCTCTATGCCTTTGCACCAACTGTCTTCCATGCCAGAAATACACTTCCTCTTCATTACTCCTGTTTAGAATCCCTAATTTCCTTCATAGTTCAGCTCTAACACTTCTTTGGAGGAGGGAGGGGAGGGCAATTAGGGCTAAGTGACTTGCCCAAGGTCACATGCTAGTTTTTGTGTTGTATCTGAAGCCGGATTTGAACTGGGGTCCTCCAGACTCCAGGGCTGGTGCTCTATTCACTGCACCACCTACCTGCCCCTCCAACACTTCTAACAAGGCTTTTCCTGATCTTCCCCTGCCAGCTGCTAGTGTTCTTCATTATTTTGAGTTTGTTCTTTTTTGTTATATACTTATGTTTGTACAATGTATTTTCCCCTATAGAATGCAAGTTCCTTGAGGACAGAGATTGTTGCATTTATGTCATTATATCCCTCACACATAGCTGGTGCTTAAAAAAAATGATTGTTGAATGAAGATTTCCAATCATTCTGTCTTCTTCTTCTGGATGTGCTTTTCACGTTGTTTCCTGCAATACTATTTCATTTGGTGAACTCTAACCAGCTCCTATGGTTTCAGTTTTTATTTTGTGCAGATAATTCTAATATCTACTTTTCTAGCCCTAATTTTTCTCCCAAGATCTAATTTCACATCTCCAACTGCCTCTTAGGCATCTCAAATTGGACAACCCAATTAAGCTTAACATGTCTAAAACTCATCATTCTTCCCCCAAAACCCCCTCTTCTGAGTGTACCACTGTTATCTCCATCACCCAAGTTTTCTTTTTCTTTTTTTTTTGGAAGGGGGAAGGTAGGGCAATTGGGGTTAAGTGACTTGCCCAAGATCACACAGCTAGTTTTGTGTTAAGTGTCTGAGGCTGGATTTGAACTTAGGTCCTCCTGACTCCAGGGTCAATGCTCTATTCACTGGGCCACCTAGCCGCCCCTCCAAGTTTTCAACCTAAGTGTATTCCTTGACTCTTCACTCTCTTTCATCCCTTATATGTAATCAGATGTCAAGTCCTGCCCTTTCTACCCTCATATCTTTTATACACTCGCTTCTCTCCTTTGACCCAGTAGCCACCCTGGTGCAGGTCCTTATTACCTCATGGCTAGAGTAAAACACTGACCTGCTGGTTGGTCTGTTTGCCTCAACCCTCTCCACACTCCAATCCATTCTCCACTCAACTGTCAAATTGATTTTCCTAAAGCATAAGTCTGACCATGGCTCCCTATTGCCTCCAGGGTCAAATATAAAATCCTGTTTGGCTTTTGAAGCCATCCATAACCTAGAACCTTTCTACTTTTCCAGTCTTCTTATACCTTGCTCCCTTCTACATACTCTGTGATCTAGTGACACTGGCCTCTCACTCCAGGCATTTTCACAAGCTGTCCTCTATGCCTAGAATTCTCTCCCTCTCCATTTCCCCTTTTGGTTCTTCTGGCTTCCTTCAAGTCTCAGCCATAATCCCACTTTCTATAGGAAGCATTTCTTATTTCCCCTAATCTTAGTGCCTTCCTGCTGAGATTACCCCCAATCTATCCTATCTGTCTGTGTCCTCTCTCTCATATGTATATCTATCTATACACATTTATTTATATATAAAATATATGCATATACACAGACATGAATATACATACATACACACATATATACACACACACACACACATACACATACACATACACATACATATACACATCTTATTTGTACAAAGCTGTGAACTCCTGGAAAGCAAGAACCATTTTTGCCTTTATATCCCCAGCACTTATTAGCACAGTACCAGGTACATAGTAGGTGTTTAATAAATACTAATTGACTGTTCCAGCTTGCTGATGATATCCTTTTTTTAAAATGTCATTCTTGTATTCTAGATGCATGATAAACTATAACATTCACAGTGCTCCCAAATATCTGATAATCTATAACATCTGCAATGTTCTCAAATATATCTGTATGAAAAAAGGACTCAGTCTCAACTAATTTTCTTAGATATTCAGCAGCTCAGATAGAATCTTCTGTAACTCTGTCTCCCCCTCCAGAGTAAGGAGAAGGTCCTGGGTGGGGGAGGAGAGAGCAGAAATACAAACACATCACAATTGCTTCCTCTCCCTTCCCGTCTAATCTGGGGACAAATGGAGCACACAGTACCAGTAGGAGGGAAGTGACAGCTCCACCCTTCTGGAATTGCCCAAGATCTACTTGGATCAGTTCCTCTCACTGTTGATCCAGATTGGCCCAAAGGCAACAGGGCTATACCAGTATTCTTCCTGTTCCTTAAATATTTCCCCTAACTGCTGAAAATGTCCACAGAATTCTTCACAAAGGAGCTTCTTCACCTGTTTCCTTCCTTTCCCAATCTCTGCTAGGATTCCCTAGCAACCACAATCAGGGCAAAGTTCATATGGTGGAACTAAAACCTTTATCATCTTGCACACAGAACCAGGCCCGTGATTTCACTGCTATAAAAGACTCCCAACGAGTGGAGGACCTCTACTAATGTATATCAGGACCTGCTAGGCAACTTACAGTCTTCAGAGTTCCCTGGGGCACTGGGAGGTTGAGCAAAATTGCCCATAGCACTCTATGCTTCTAATCATGTTATCTAAGATCACACCAGTTATTTTTGCTGTTAGTTCCATTTTTCACTCATATTCTGCTTATAGGTCACTAAAATGCCTAGATCTCTTCCATATAGCTGTTCTCTAGTTCTGCCTCCCACATCTGTACTTGAAAAACTGATTTTTTTCAACCCAAGTGTTGTATATAGCACTTTGTATTTCTTTTCCTATTAAGTTTTATATTCTTTCATTTGGCCCACTATTTTAGCCCAGGGGTGGGGAACTGGAGGCCTCAAGGCCACATGTGGCCCTCTGGATTCTCAAGTGTAGCCAAAACTTTACAGAACAAATCCCCTTAATAAAATGATGTGTTCCATAAAACTTGGACTCAGTCAAAATGCCTATCCAAGGACCTAGAAGGGCAGATGTGGTCTCGAGGGTGCAGGTTTCCCACCCCTGCCTGTGAGGTTATTTTGGGGTAGTGATTTTGTCATATAGTTTGTTAATTAACCCTGCTAGCTTTACGCACCTGAAAATTTGATAAGCATGTCAAATATGATAAGTATAGCACATGTCATAAAAACTGAATAAAGGGGTCAATTCCTGAGGCACTTCACTGAAGACCTACTTCCAAATTTACAGTAATTCATTAATCACCATATCAGGGTTCCACATACTCAAACAGCTTCAAATCCCCCTAACTATACGATCACCTTGTCCATAAGGATACCAGGAGAGATTTTGTCAAACACTTTCAAGGAATTCCCTTGCTTTACCAAGGTAGTAATCTGATCATAAATGGAAATGGGGTTAGTCTGGCACTGCTTGATTGATTCTAGACAAACACACTAACAAAGTCTGATCAATGATTCCCTTCTTAAATGCTCACAAACCACACTTTTAATAATCATTAGAATTTTGGTTAGAATAGTGGTTAGAATTTTGAAAGAATTCAAAGTCAAGACTCCCATATTTGAAAATCAAGATAACATTTGTCTCCAATTCTGTAGCACCTCTCCCATTTGCTGGGATTTTTCTCAGATCACCAATCTAAGATCACCAATAGTGCCTCAGGATTCACCCCTTGCAGATTTATTTAGTATTCTAGAGTGGAGC
Organism: Gymnobelideus leadbeateri; assembly: GCA_011680675.1. NCBI lineage: Eukaryota > Metazoa > Chordata > Mammalia > Diprotodontia > Petauridae > Gymnobelideus > Gymnobelideus leadbeateri. Next base: position 357,897 of record WOXC01007091.1, read on the forward strand.
TCATCAAAACTTGGGGATTTGAAGTTATCAAGGGTAACAGCCATGTGCTTTCTATCTCCTCACTTATTTTGGATGGCAATTCCCAGTTAACCATTTTTTTTTGTTCTATATTTCCCTAGTTCAAAAATTTTTCACTTTAGTAGGAAAACAAAAACTAAAACTAGAATCAAAATAGAAGTGGAATAGTTTTACCTTCATTCTACCATCTGTTTACCATTTACCCCATCTACCCCATTTAAGCTGATGTGAGGGGACCCAGGAAACATGATATCACAGCTTTGTCATTTTCTTTGTCCTAGACATTCATCCACTTACCCCTAAGGAAATAGGGTTAAAAAAGAACCTTAGAAAGAAAGGTTCATTCAAAAGTCGCCAACATCAGTGTCTCAGACCTGTTGTTGTTGTGGTTGTTGTTGTTGGTCCTTTGATCCTGATACCTCTACCCTGCTTACTCCCACTTTTTCCCTTGCACCCTGGGCTAAGTCAAAGGAGCCTATTGATTTCCTTATTATTCTTCAAGCCAATACAGGTAAAATCAGTTTGCAAAGTAGAGGCTCTCTTTGACCCCACCTTCTCTCCCCAGTCACACCAGACGGAATGCTATGGCAAACCCTGACTGGCATTTTCATACACTTTAGAGAGGCAGATTTGGTACAGAGGGCATGGGAAGAAGGAGGATGCCATGCTGGGTTTGGTATGCTAATCCTACCTAATCCAAGCTATTTTCTGATCAGAATTCAGAAAGGGTAGTGAAATCCAAGCAGGGTAATGAGGAACAAAGAATACTAGGTATAGCTGAAGGACATGTGAGCCTCATGCACAGAAACACACAATGGGCCATGAGAAATACATCTAAGCAGGAAATACACTTAACATTCAAAGGCCCTTTTTGGTCATATTACACATTTCTCCCCATCCTGCCAAACTGGCCTTTTTTGCTGTTTCTCTAACCCATGGCACTCAATCTCCCATCTCCAAGCCGTTCCACTGGAATGCCCTTCCTCCTCCCTGCCACCCCTTCAGTTTCTCTTTTTTTCTTGAAAACTCAGCTCAACATCTATGTGAAGAGTCTTTCCTGATCTTCCTAGCTACTGGTGCTCTGCCCCTCCCCAACTCCCCCTAAATAACTTTGTGTTTATGTGTAGATTTTGTTTATTTGTATGTGTATAGGTTATATTTTATATGTATATGTACAGGTTATATATTTTATATGTGTATATATAGGTTAGATATAGGTTTTATATGTGTATATATGTAGGTTTTATATATATATGGGGAGGTTCCTTGATGATAGGGACTATTTCATGGTTGTCCTTGAACCCCAATGGATAGCAAAGGACCTGGCAGAGTTTGCTGATTAACTGATATTACTGATTAACAGCTAACATTTATACAGCACTTACTTTGTCCTAGGCATGGTGCTAAGTGCTTTACAATTATTATCTCATTCCTTACAACAACCCTGGGAGGTAGGTGCTATTATTATCATCACCATTTAAAAGAGGTTAAGTGACTTGCCCAGGGTTACACAGCTAGTAAGGTATCCTGACTCCAGGCCTGGTGCCCTATTCACTATGCCACCTATCCTACTCATTCAATTATTTGTTTGACACTTGTACAACATTCTCTGCCCAAGGCTTAAAGAAAATGGGATGCTGAGTTTTAACTTTGAACACAAGTGTCAAAGATAAAATACTAGCTGCCTTTCAGATTTTCATAATTTGAAGTTAGAATATGCTAAAAATCATTCAATGTCTCTAAATAGGACCACCCCAAAAACATTTTATGAGAATCCTTCCAGATTTTAAAGGCCTCTCCCTGCCTCCCTCCCTCCCTCTCTTTCTGTCTCTGTCTCTCTGTCTCTCTTTCTCTCCCTCCCTCCCTCTGTTTCTCTGTCTGTCTGTCTCTGTCTCTCTGTGTCTCTCTGTGTCTCTCTCTGTCTCTCTGTCTCTGTCTCTCTCTCTCTGTCTCTCTCTCTCTCTCTCTCTCTCTGTCTCTCTCTCTGTCTCTCTCTCTCTGTAAAGTATCCAGAGCAAGGGAGATGATAATCTTGTACTCTGCCCTAGTCAATTATTCCAAGTACTATAATCCATTTCTGGGAGTTACATTTTAGGAATAAGAGGGCCATTAATAAACTGCAGGGTATTCACAGAAAGGTATGAGTATTTTAAACCAGGCAATATGAGAATCTGTTAAAGAAACTGGAGACGATTAGCCTGAAGAAAGACATGCAAGGACACAGCAGTGTTCTTCAAATATCTGAAGGGCTTCCATGTTAAAGGATAACATTTGTTCTACTCAACCCCGAAGGTCAGAATTAAGAAAATGTCACAGAGTGTAGATTTTGGTTCAACAGAAAGAAAAATGTACTAACTATTAGAGTTGTCTGAAGTGGAACCGGCTAGGTCGAGGTAGATGGGTGGGTCCCAATGAGTTGCTCTTTCTGCTGGTCCTTAAGCAAAGATCGGATGGCCATCCTCTAGGGTAATGTATATGGGCTAAATGATCTGGGTAAGAGTTAGAGGAGATGACTACTGAGGTCCCTTTCTCTGCTAGGTCTGTAAGTATATGTACCTCTTATAAAACCCAGACTCCTCAAGTGCAGGGAATGCACCAGTTTTGTCTCTGTATGCCGAGAGGTATGATTCTCCAAGAAATTTGTAGTTAAATCTTCATAGCAATCTTACTTGACAAGCCCTTTTCTTTTATTCTCTACCTGGTGGGGATGGAGAAATCTCACTAGAAATGTCTTCTCTCACGGATTTTCATAGACATAGAAAGGAAAAAGAAGAGGGAGGAGGAGACGGAACAAGCATTTATTAAGCACCTACTTTGTGTCAGGCATATATGATCCAAATATTATCTCATCTGATCATTGTATTTGAAAAGTAGCATGAGGAAGATTTGACAGAGAAGTAACTAAACCTTCAATAAGCAAAGCCCATGTTTAAATCACACTTTTGATGCTGGCTAGCTGACTATGGGCAAATCAGATAACCTCTAGGAACCTTATCTATAAAATGAGAATATTAACACCTGTAACAAGAGGGATTTTTTTTTTTTGGTAGGCATAAATGGAATAATGCAGGTAAAGTGCTTTGCAAACCTTAAAGTGCTAAGAAATGCAAAGGACCATTTTTCTCTCATAAAAAGAACAGAGTGGGGGCAGTTAGGTGGCACCAGCCCTGGAGTCAGGAGGACCTGAGTTCAATTTGGCTTCAGACGCTTAATACTTACTAGCCGTGTGACCTTAAGCAAGTCACTTAAACCCAACTGCCCTGCCTTCTCCCCTTCAAAAAAAAAAAAAAAAGAACAGAGTGGGCAAACCTTGAAGAATTACTTGAGTTCAAGGTGAGCTTCAACATGATAGCCTGATCTCATTCTTCTCTGGCTTCTTTTGCCCCTGCAATAAGAAGTGTGCCTAGCAAAGAAATTAATGTTATTCTCAGGGTCTATAGGAAATCCTGGCTACAGCTGTCTCAGGAGCAGCTCCTACAGGGTTGGTATTGTCCCACAATTGGCCATTGCACAGAGTTTCTTTGGAATTCTCATCCTCTGCTCCTTTTGGGCCATTAGGATCATAGAGCTTGAGATCATGAAATCCAATACCCACATTTTACAAATGAGGAAAGAGAGGCCTAGAGTGGTTAAGTGACTTCCCAGGGTCACACAGTGGCTGAGACAAGATTTTAACTCAAGCCTTCCTGACTCCAAAATCAGTGTTCCATCCACTATTGTCCTAGGTATCCCACTACTATGTCCTTCTTATTCCCACCTCCACATCATTATCTATGCCTAAACCACCATGAATTCTCCCTTCATTTATCCAGATCCCACTCCTCCTTCAGGGACCAGGTCTAGGCCTACTATAAAGCCTTCGCCTACTATCCTAGCCAACAATGAATTCCTAAGATAATTATAGTCAGTGCCACATACTTCAGCACTTAATTACTCATTCATCACTTCACACATGTTTTGCCTCCCCATCTAGACTGAATTCTCCTGAAGGGCAAAAACTGGGTTTCTTGCTTCTCTGGGGTCTCCCACGAGGTGTTGGGAACACAGGAGGTGCCAAATAAATACTTGTTGAATGGAAGGGAACTGAATTAAAGGAGGGCCTGGAGGATGCGGGCAGGGCTGTAAACTGAACAGTTTACAAACAGTTGCCTCATATACATACACACACAACCTGAGTCCCAAATCCAGAAAAGATAAGTATCTTTGTGTGGCCACCTGAACAGACTGCACTACCAATGAGATGCCATACCCCTCTCCCCAGCCAATGGGAACATAGCCTTAAATAACAATCTCTGAATCCCTGGCCTCAGCCTTGGTTTTGCAGCAACATCACTACCTCCTACACGCCTTTCATCTCCAACCCTAGACTGGGGTAAAAAACAAAACATAAGCAGAAAACCTTTCTCAGGAGGCAGATGCAATCTGCAACACAACACTAGAATGTTTAAACACCACAAAAAGGGGATAGGGCCCAAATGAGCTTCATCACTGAGGAAGAACCCAGGGTATGTCAAGTTCTAAAAGGTTTATATGCAGTGTTAGTTAACTGTGGCCCAGTCTGGGGGAGCCCTCAGCTACACTATCCCCATATATTGCAAAGGGAAATGGGCAGGTTCCTAGGACCAGCAACAGACCTAGAATCAAGAGACACAGATCTTCGTCTCCAATGCCTTTTGCCAGTTGTGAGCCTTGAGATAAACCACTCTAGTATGAGCTGGGGCCTCAATCTCCTCTATAACTGAGGGTGTTGGGTCGGGTGATAGTTCCTGAGTCTCTTCAGCCCTAAACCCTGTGGCCATCTGTGTGTGTCACACAGGCCAGCACCCATGCCTTGGATGTTCTCCCTCCCCACCTCCTACTCCAGGGACTGGCCTCCTTTCAGGGCTCAGATGAAGTGCTACTTCCTCCAAAAAAGCCTTTCCTGCCTCCTCCCCTTCCCCTTAGGACGCCTGCTGAGAATTTATCTTGTTTATATCCTGTGCTACTTATCTATAAACATGATGCATCTATAACGAATAGAAAATACACTCTTTGAGGGCTGGGGCTGTCTTCATTTTTGTATTTGCCTACGGACTGGACGGCACATGCTAGGTGCTTAATTGACATTGTATTATATCATATCAAATATTAATCAGGGAGTCAGGACACCTTGTATAAATGTTTAGCTGCCAGGACAGCTCATCCCTTGCCCTTAGAGGAGGAAATAGGAGACGTGCACGGTGGGGTGCATGGAGAGGAGAGAGCGAGTGCCTAAGCTCGGTCTGTCCATTAACTGAATGGTGAGCAGAATGTTCCCACCACCATTCCCCAGGACCCTGGCGGCCTCTCACCAAAGGGCTGAGAACGAGGGAGGAAAGGTCTGGTGACTGGTGGGACATACCTGCTCTCACTGCACTGTTTGCGCTCCCTCACTCGCAGCCACTTGCGGAGGAGGAAGCGTTTGCGGCGGGGTGAGGCGCTGGGCGTGGAGCAGTTGGACCAGGGAGTGTCCTCATCGCTGGATGGTGTTATCTCGATGGACGGTAACTGTAAGAACTCCTTGCCAGGGGCCAAAGAGCCGGGCAAGTCCGGGGCCAGGCCCCCCTCCAAGCTTTGCTCTTGCACGTTCTTCATTCGGCGCATCTTGAACCTCCGACGACGAAGCGTGGGAGTGGATGAGCTGGACCAGACGGGGCTGACTTCTGGGGCTCCCTGAGACTCCCCCGGCACCTGCAGGGCGGGCAGCTGGAGGTTCTCCATAATGTTGGCAGCTGGCATTGGGCTCTCGTCCTCCGCACTACGCTCTCAGAAGCCTGCCTCTCTCTCTCTCTCTCTCTCTCTCTCTCTCTCTCTCTCTCTCTCTCTCTCTCTCTCTCTCTCTCTCTCTGTCTCGCTCGCTTGCCTGCCCACTAAGACGCTTCCCCCCACGTTAGGCAACACGTTCGCATGCTGCACAGAGTTGGGCAAGTTCTTTATCCTGCTGCAGGACGGGGGAAGCAGCAGGTGAGCTGTCCAGGGACTGTCTACAACTCTCTCTCCAAGCCGGGGCTTGCCCAAAGCTCGCTTGAGCTCGCTGCCTTCCGCCGGATAGCTGTCCGCGGCCGGAGGCGGGCGGGCGGCCAGGCTGCCAGCCCCCGGGCTTCCCTCTTGGGGCTCCCCTCTGGCGCGTCGGCTCGCTTGTTTTTCTTCCGTTGGTTCTCCCTCGTCTGCTTGCGTCTTCGCCTTAGCTGGGACTCGGTGACACACTCCCCCCGGGGCCGCGAGGCAAACTCTCAGCTGTTTGTGTTCTGGAGACCAGGTTGGGGAACCGGCTTGGAGCTGTAAGGAGGGCAGAAAGAGAGAGAGAGAGGGGAAGAAGAGGAAAAGACAGAGAGGAAGGAGGGAGGGGGGGAGAGAGAGAGAGAGAGAGAGGGAAGCGATAACAACTGGATAAAAAAGGAGGAGGAGCGGGGGGGGGGGGGAGGGGGCGGGGGGAGGCTGGCATTTCTGTGGGAGATAGGGCATTCACAGCAGCAACAGCGAGTGTGATTGTGCACGGGATCCCTTAGGGACAGGGCCTGCCCGAGTGTAAAAGCTGCTCTAATGAAACAGGATAGGAAACCAAACTTTCTCCAGAAGGCGATTGGCCAGGAGCCTCTCTCATTGTCGCGGGCTCTCCTACGAGGGTGGGCGTGGGAGGGGGGGGCAGAGGAGGTGGTGCTGAACTTTCAGAGCTCAGCTCCGGTTCTCCTTGGACCCTACTCCCCTTCTCCCCTCCCCAAGACACAAGGTGAAGGCCGTACTGGAACCTGGGGGGCGGGGGGACTGGGGGGGGGGCGGGGCGGAGAGCGAGGCAGCCATATGGAGGGTAGGCAAAGGGGAGCTCAGGGAGTTTTCCAGCTGGGTGTTCCCTCCTCCTTAGGATGTGAGGAGAATTTTCCCAAGGCAACAGGGTTGGGAGAAAGATGGGAAGAGGGTGATAAATTTAGCAGGAGCTGCTTCCAAAAAAATGACAGCCTGAAAAGAGAGGAGAGTCCTCAGTTGGAGCTGTCAGAGACACCACATATCACATACAGACGAAAGACTGTAGACACACAGACCACACAGGACAAGAGGAAAAATGGAAATGAATCCTGAGGCTTGTCTGATCCTTGTTCCACAATGTTCCAAGCCCAGATAAGGGTTAATGACTAGCATCCAACAAAGCACCCTCCCCCTCCTCCTGCCTTTGGGATAGATTCATTTTTAACATAGTCAGGAATATGGGTTTGGGTCACCAAAGAGCCCCGGTCCTTCTCAGGTAGAAGTGCTGGGGAAATGAACAATTCAAGAGTCTCAGGATGGGCCTAGGGCATACTATCTTAAAGACACTGGTCCTACAGCCTTGAGACTAACATGGAATTGAATCCCTAGGACCACCTCCATCTAATCTCTCCCTCAGCCCAAAGCATTGATTATATATTCAAAAGAAAAACCAGGGTAACAAGTCACTGGGGGACTGGGTTGGGAGAAAAGGGAAGAACTCAGCAAAAAAAAAAAAAAAAAAAAGATGAGGAGAAAAGAATTAAAAGAGAGAGAAATATTCAGTCTAAAGACTAATATCATTCAATCTCTCCTGGGCTCTCCACCCTAAGCCCCATCTCCTGCTGTGAGCCTATGCCCCTGGTTCCTCTCTGAGAATAAATTCCAAATGAAGGCTTCAGAATAACTTCAAGAATAATGTAAAATCACCTCCTGTGCCATGTGGTGATTCACGGTAATAAACCAGCCCAAGGAGTACCTGTAAGATAACTACTAAGGCCACAGCCACAGTCCCATCCCATGAACATGAGGTGACTGACTGTGTGGAGTTAACCTCTTGAAGTCTTTGAAGCAGAGTGAATTTTATATCTCCCTAAGTTACAGGAGCTGGCAGCTCTGAGGACCATTACAAACCCAGACCTGAATCGGTCTGCCCAAACTTTCAGCCCCCTCTGTCTGATTCTTCTCCAGCTGGGGCTGTCGATTCCAACATCAGTGGCACTTGGGCATCACTCAGTTTTAACTCCCGGATATGGCACAGCAAACAGAAACTGCTTCGTATCAAGTGTCAGACCCAGAAAGGAAGGAGCCGAATGTCAATATCCTTGAGACATTTCTGGCATCTGGGATTCTTGAAGAGGCTGCAGTTTGACTCCAAACTCCTGAAGCCGAAGCTGAGCCAAGTCCCTGTAGGTCTGATGGTTGCCAGTGTTTATTGCTCATCCTGAGATTTTCTCCAGGATGCTTGGAAGCTTGCTCAGGTGGAAGAAGGCTCAAGGGAAGGCAAGTCCCTTGCAAAATGTTTCTTAGAGGCAATGAATTTAAACTTCTGCTTCCTGGGAATAAGAAAAGATCCTCCTTCCCACATATGTTTCCCAGTCCATGTTTTTACCCACAACAGATTCTGGATCAAAGATCCTATTTAATTCAGTTAAAATCAAACCTTTATCAAGCTCCAGAAGAGTTTAATCAATTATTATAATATAATCTAATGTATATGCACTGCCTTCCCTTTCTCCAGAGGTGAGGCCTAGGGGTGTAGAATATTGTATATTCTGTCAGATAGTGTTGGTTGGTTTTGCTGAGTTGCTTTTTTTCCCCCTCTTAAAAAAAGTCTTTGCTACAAGGGATGGTTCACTTGTAAGGGGAGATGGAAATTATATATTCAGAATTGAAGGTGATATAACAACAGTAGATACCAATTTGCAAACTTTAAAATGCTATTTAAATGTCAACTATTATTATTCCAAAAAAAAGCTAATTTAAGCACTGAAAAAATCAATAGATATGCCAATCATTTCTATTGCACTTAGACTGAGGCACCAAGCTAAACTGGAGACCAGCCTCGTTTGTCTGGGAACAGACACCTACAGGATCTCAAGGGAAGAACACTGACCTTTCTTAGAGTATCTGAAACAGGAGAGCTTCAAAGAACCCATTTTCCCTACCAGCAATGACTCTGCCTTCTACCAAAACTGTGTTAAAAACTCACCTGGCCCAGGAAGATTTCTTATTTGCCCTGCCTGCCCTTATATACTTTCTTACTTCGTGGAAACCACATAGGCTGGTGTAAAGAGTACCAGTTTTGCAGCCAGAGGGCAAATTATTTTATATCCCTAGCTGTCAATTTCCTAATCTGTAAAATGATGGAACTGAACTAACTCATGTCTAAGATCCCCATCCAGCTCTATCAAAGATTCTATCATCGGCAATCTGGCACATGTGGTGAACACTTGTGCAATAAACTGTCCTTCACACAAAAGACACATGACGCCACTGATGTACCAGTAGGAAGGATGGATTTGCATGGTCTCATCCATTTTTCCCTGTCCCTTTTGTAGTCATGGAACAAGGCAAGGCTAACTGGCCTGCATATGACAAAACCAAATCCTTGGCCTCCTTAGCGCCATGGTGTTCTAATCAACTAAAATTGCAAAATTATTAGTATCTTTATATATTTTCTTGCTCGTTTCCATACATAGAGATTTGCCATCCCACTACCAGAACATAAGCTCCCTGAGACTCAATTGTTGAATCATCAAATCCAAAGGCCTTTTCTCAGTACTCATCCTTGTTGACATTTGAGGGACATATGACATCACTGGCCACACTCCCCTTTGTCTTCTCCCTTCCCTTGGTTCCTATGACGTGACACTCTTGTGATTCTTATCCTACTACTTCTCCAATCATTCTTTCTCCTTTATTGGGTCCTCTTCCTCCTTCCACCCTCTTTATAAAATCAGAAGTGGAACTGAAACGATTAAATGTAACTGTCTACCCAAGCTCAGACCTTTATTCTTCTTTCTCTCCACCATTTCATTTGATTTTCTCATCCCAAGGCTTTAACTAGCATTTGTTACTGGCTCTCAAAATCTCTGCTTATACAGTCCCTGCACCTTTCTGCTGAGCTTTAGACCCGAGTCTTCAAACATCAGAAGGCCATCTCTGTCTGGATGTCTCCATGGTACCTCAAAATATATAACATGTTCAAAACCAAACATATCCTTCACCATCTATAAAATGGGGACAGTAAATAATGTTTGCATTACCTCAGGGTTTTAAGGAAAGCACTTTGTGAATCCTAAACCATTATATAAGTAAATCAACCAAGAAACATGTATAGTGTGTCAGGTACTATGTTCAGTTCTAGGGATACAGCAATAAAAAGGAAATAGTCCCTACCTTCACAGAGTGTGCATTTTATCAATGAAGATAACATGTGCCTACATACACAGGCATATACAAAATCAACCAAAGGTAATCTTTGGGGGCAGGAGTCAAAGGGCACTAGCCACTGGGACCCATAGAAAAGGAGGTGTTTGAGAAGGAAACTAGCAACTCTAAGAGGCGATGATGGAGTTCATTCTGGGCATGGGAGACATCCTGTGCAAAGACAAAGACATAGTGTGAGGAGCAGCACTTAGAACAACATGACTACTCTATAGAGTGTGTACTCCTATCAAGAGTGATGTATAATAACATTGGAAAGAGGTTGGAGCCAAGGAAGGCAGGATATACTGCCTACTATGTGCCAGGCACTGTGCTAAGTATTTTACAAATATTTCATTTGATCCTCATCACAATCCTTGGAGGCGGATGCTGTTATAATCTTTAGTTTACATTTACATTATTATTATCTTCATTTTACAGTTGAGGAAACTGAGGCAGGCAGAGGTTAAATGACTTGCCCAGGATCCCACAGCCAGTCAGGCAGGATTTTAACTCAGCTCTTCCCGACTCCAAGCCATTAGTTTAGATTTGCTTCTAGAGACAACAGGGAGCCATTAGAATTTATTGAAGAAGTGAGTGACCTGGTCACATCTGTGCTTTGGAAATGGTGTGAAGGATATACTGGAGAGGGGAAAGACTTGAGGCTATTGCAATAGCCAAGGTTAGAAGTAATTAGGGCCTGAACTAGAATCACATGAGTAGGGAGACGGGGATAGAATGGAGAGAAGTTGTGGATGTGGGAACCCCCTGGATATGAAGGGTGAGGCTGAATGAGGAGGTTATAAATCTGGGTAACCAGAAAGATGACAGTACCCTTAACAGAAAGAGAGAAGTAGGGAAAGGAGGAGGGCTTCAGGGAACAAAGTAAAGACTTTTGTTTTGGACACATTGCATCTGAGAAGCCTAAGAAACATCTGATTCAAAATAGGAACTAGGATTTATATTTTCTTTAACTTCTCCCCCTTCTAACTTCCCCTATTCTGTTAATGTTGCTGCAATTTTCAAAGTTGCCCACCATTACTTCTCCTTCATTTATCACACAATAATAACACATTTCTACTGCACTTTAAGGTTTTCAAAGGGCTTTCCTTACAATTCTGTGAGGCAGGTAGTACAAGTACTATTGTCCCCATTTTATGGATGAGAAAACTGGGAAAGAGGTGATATAACTAATAAAGCTTAGAACCAGGAATTGAGACAGGTCAACTGACTACAAGTCCAAGATTATTTTTGCTACACCATGCTTAACATCCATTTTTCTGTAAAAACCAGTCAATTCTGCCTCCACAAATCTCTCATCTGTTCCCTCCTTTGCATTTCCAAAAACATCATCCAATCCTCCATGGTACCTTAACTAAATTTTTGCATTAGCCTCTTAACTGGCCTCCTTATTTCCAGTCTTTTCCAGTTTTAGTCCATCCTAGTTAAGACCATCAGATGAATGTGTAACCCCTCTTTTTTCCAAGCCTGGAATGTCCCTTGTCACACTGCATGTTGTATATGCAGGTATACTGGGGAGGAGACATTCAGGAGGTGTACCTGAATGAGGGCCACCTGCTTTGGGAGAGAAGTTTAAGAAAAACATTTGGGAAATGCAACTGTGGAGGGTTCCCTTGCTCTTTCCAGCTTGGGTCATTCCTCTAACGTCCATTAAACTAGCAGCAATCACCTGTAACCGGCTAGTACCCTTCCTTATCAAAATAATCAGTAAACAGAAAACCAAGAAAGTTGTACAGATGGAGTAGGGAAAATGACACAGGAGCAAAAGAGCTCTTTGGGAATGAAATAAGATCTCAGCTACCAAAGGGGGGGGGGGGGGCGGAGATTTGTGAGGGAGGGTTGCAGGGCAGGGCAGTTTTCTCTTAGAAAACTCTAAGGTTACAAGTACTTAAAGTCAAGGGATGCGTTGGGGAACTAGCTTCCCAAACTCCCGTCCAAATGTCCTCCCTTGCCTCTCCCAACTACCCCTCTCAAATCCCTCTTTCAGTATGTGTGATCCTTACAGTGTCTAGGGCCCAGTGGTCTTTCTGCTAGTCATAAGAAACAGTTCACACACACACACACACACACACACACACACACACACATCGTACCTAGTGTCACAGGTATGTCCATCAGGAAAAACTACCCCAAGGTTTGGCAGTAATGGGATTAAAAATACTTCTTTGGCGGTGGTGACGGGGTGTTTTTGTTGTTCAGTTGTGTCTGCTCATTTGACAGATGAGGAAACTGATGCAAACAGGGTTAAGTGGCTTGCCCAGAGTTACAGTTAGTGTCTGACACTGGATTTGAACTCATGAACTCCATGTCCAACATTCTATCCACTCTCTAACCATTGTGTCACCTATAACACCCCCAGGGGTGTTATAAATATTTCTAATTACACTTTTCTGTTACTCTTTATTAAAAAAATCTTCTCTACCTTCTGAACAAGTCCAAAGTCCAAACTCCCTAATTAGCCTAGAATTCATGACCCTCTATGATACAACTTCATCCTACCTTTCCCAGTCCCCTTTAACTATTCTAAATTTTGGTCAAATTGGACTACTCAAAAAATTTACTGATCTTTACTCACTGTATACCTTTACTTTACCACTCCTTGGATAGAGCATATGACTGGAGTCAGTCCAGTCTCAGCCATTTCCTAGCTGTGTGACCTGGGGCAAGTCACTTAACTTTTGTTGGCCTCTGTTTCCTCAACTGTGAAATGGGCATGATAATAGCATCTGCCTCCCAGGTTTGTTGTGAGGATAAGATGAGAAAATATTTGTAAAGCACTCAGCACTGTGCCTAGCATATTTTCTGCCCCTTCCTCCCCTTTCCCTCCCCAAGACCACTTTCAATTTGATATGGGCTCTACACATACATTCCTATTAAAACACATTTTCATATTAGCCATGTTGCATAGAAAATTCTCAATATTTTCAAGGAAGGCACTGTGCTAGGTGCTAAGCATACAAAGATATGACCTTTGCTCAGAGGGATTTTACAATTTTGGGGTGGGGGGGCAGGAAGGACAAGTATGCAAATAATCTTGATTCAAGAGAGAGTAAGACAAATGAAAAATTTCCATTCCTGAGGCACCCAAATTCAGTCAGGGAGAGGTCAGTGCTGGGAATGGATATTCTTAGAGATGATTTTCATAATTTGAGAGAGAGTTTAACCTGAAATTCAGTATCCAGAGTTGAAAATGAAACAAATTCAGCACCAACCACAACTAGTGAAGTAATTTCCAGTAGTTCCATTCTGGAAATGAAGGTTTGTGACCATCAGCCTCTTCCTTGGACTAGCTAAAGCAGCCACTTTTACCAGAACAGACTTGTCTTATTTTGTATCCCCAAGAAAAATAGCCTCCTCATTTTTCACATGGGGGAACTGAGGCTCAGGTAGAGGAAAAGCTCAGTTACCAAAGGTTCTTGAGGTCTGGTGTCTCCCATCACGACTTTAGCCATCAAACTCCCTACCTCATGTTGGGCTCTATTACTAAGCAACTTCCACCTGTTCTGGGATCTGGGGTTGTTATGTCACCTTTGGCTTCCTAGCCAGGTGTCAGCCAGAATGATCCAGGCATCCCCTCCTCCAGCTCGAAGCAGGGCTTGTGACGTTCAGATGCAGGCAAGCTCATATTACCAAGCAACTGTTGTTTATTCTGGGGGCAGTTGTGGCTCTATTTTCCTGCAGACATAGGATACCCAACACCTGTCTATTGCTTCTCTAGACCCAGACCCAGGGACTATGTAATAAGTTATTTAGCCTAAACTTCCTGGATTTAATTTGTGTGAAAAATACCAGCTGCGAGGCTGTATTTCTCCCTGTCATACACACACAGGAGAACTCAGGGTAGAGGACACTGTCTTTACACTCAGCTCCTGGTAGCCCTCCAAATACCCCAGAGATGCTGCCTCATGTCGAGAGGAAGCCTAGTGTAGTCCAAAAGACATGTAGACTTTAGAATCTAGAGACCTGAAGCTAAATCCTGCTCCTGAAAGGTAAGCACTGTGTAGAGGACAGAGCACTAGATGTGGAATTTGGAACATATGGGTTCGAATCCTGTCCCAGATACTTAAAATCTGTGTCTGGGAATATCACTTCTCTCAAAGTCTCAGTTTTTCCCTCTGTGAAATGGGGTATTTGAACTAGTTAGCTCCTTTCCAGCTTTAAATCTATGATACTAGAGTCCAATGTTTTAAAAGAAAACAGGCTTTAAGTTTAAATGAAATAAGACTAGCTCAACTTGTCTTTTCTGGTTCCTTTGGTGGATTTTGTCTTCATGGAACATTGTCCTGAAGGGGAACTGGGAGTACAGAGATGGAAAGGTGAATTGTACATGGAAAACTGTGAAAGTGATCCCTGCAAGTTTGTAGCAGGTAATAACAAGATGACCAATTCTAAAGGGAACTGAGTTCAAATTTTGGCACTGCCACTTACTAGCTGTGATCTTAGGCAAATCAGTCAACCTTCCTGAGCCTCCATTTCCCCATCTGGAATGTTTATACTACCTATCTCACAGGGTAAATTTGAGGAGAATACTTAGTAAACCTTAAAGGGTAGGGTAAGAGGAACTAGACTTGTGATTTCCTCAATCAACTTGGATATTAAGAGGGCAAAACACTTGCCCAAGGTCATCTAGCCAGTACTTGAAACCCAGACTTTCAACTTGGAAGCTTTCTCTACTCCACACTGACTCTCTAAACATGAGTCACTAAAATTACCAATGAAATTAGCTTATGCTGCAACACAAAGGATTCAGGTGAGATTATAATGATTTGCTGACAGTGGGGCTGGTTATACATTCAATGGAATGGATTACTGAGGGTGGTTATAAAATGGCTTTTTATTTAGATCTTTAAAACTTGGCAGGCTTCTTAGGGCAGGATGTGCCCTGTTTAAAAGCAGATACCCAGGGAAGAAGATTTCTCAAAGTCCCCGCCCTGTTTGTATATCTATGAAGGATCTAAAGACTGGCTAGGGAAATGATGGACCAGGGAATGACCAATGAGTAAAGGGTAAAGAGTCTGAAGAAGACTGGGGTAAGCAATTATTCCCATGCATTTATCCTTCTTTCTCCTACTAGGGAGCCAGCTCCAAGGGTTCAGAATCAGCCGAGTAGAACTGGTCAGGAAGGATGAGAGGAAACAAAAAACAAATCCCAATAAAAGATGAGATGCTCGGAAACCACTTCTGACAAGGAAATGGGCGGTGGGGGGGAAGCAGCAACATTTTTACGGATATCAGATGAGTCTGAAGTCAGCAAAACCTGAGTTCAAATCCAGCCTCAGAGACCTGCTAGATGCATGACCCTGAGCAAATCATTTAACTGCTGTCTGCCTCAGTTTCTTCAAGTGTAAAATGGGGATAATAATATCAATGACTTCACAGGGTTCTTATGAGGATCAAACGAAATACTGCAAAGTGCTTAGCATAGCTCTTGGCATATAACAACGGTGCTTAAAGATTCTTGTTTCCTTCCTTCCATAGAGAAATATTTCATAAAGGATAGTGATACAGTTAGTACTCTAAGCTATGGAAAACACTCAAATTTGACCCAACATTCTCCTCCCCAAGCAGCTCCTCTTTTCAAGCAGCAGCCCCCTTTTTAGGAGGTTAAGGGTATGTCATCTTGTCATCTGATTAAGCTCCACCCTGTTTAATTTACTATCAAATGGTTGATGAGTAGGGGAAGCCCATGGTTCAGTCATGCAGTCTTGTTGACTGAACCCAAACATTACCATCCTCTGTCCTCAAAATTCCAAGCCATTGGGCAAATTACAGAATTATAGGATCCAAAGGCCGGAAAGATAATTCAAGGGTCATTTTGTCAATCCCTCTCTATTTGGGTCAGAATAGGACTGGGAGTAATTAGAATAAATCAGATTCTTAAAGATCTGTAGAAATCAATGGTCCATTCCTTCTCTTAGAAGTCTCTCATAACATTAGCAATAATAGGATATGACTAATATTGGTAGTTTTACCAGGTTTTTTTTTATTCTATGCAGCTGTTATATTTCAAAGAGGAGTAGAGTATCTATCCAGCCCATGGCATAGTCCAGCCTATATATCAACAGGCCATTTACAAAATGGAGTCATTAATTTCAATGCTCCAGGGAAAGCTTGGCAATGTGCTAGGCAAAGTGTCAAATCATCAGCCAGAGTTTATGATTAATAATAGCTCACATTTTTATAGTGCTTGAAGGGTTGCATCACTCTTTATATACACTATCCAGCAAGATCCTCATAATAACCTTTCGAGCTAGGTAGATGTTGTTAAGTCTCAGAGAAGCTAGGAAACTTGCCTGGGGTTAGTCAGTCCATGTGCCAAACAATGTGCTGAGTTCTGGAGATACAAAGAAGTGCAAAAACAAAGTCCTTATCCCCAAAGAACTTGCATTCCAATGAAGGAGACAAAGTGCAAAAAATAGCACATCCAATATTCTCTCCCTACACGGAGCTCCCCTAGAATGTATTGTCTAAACCACTCATTTCACATGTATCTACACCCCCACCTAGTTTCTTATGGTCTAAATTCTCTGATTAGAAGTTAAGTTCCTTAAGGACAGATAGTGTAACGGGCAGCACAGACCTCTTTACGCTACCACAGTTCAAAACCAGCATTTATTAAGTACTCATCATTATGCCTTAAAATATATGTGTGTACATATATGTATATATATATGTGTATATATGTATTATATATAAAACGCAAAACTGGAGAAAAATAAAATCTTAAATTTTAAAACAAGCAATATGTTTGTATATGTGTGTACATATATGTGTAATATATCTATAATATGTATACTACATATATGTTTATATATATGGGCAGATAAGTAAATGACTGAATAAGTGATTCAATAAGAACTTTGTACTTGAGATTGTTTTGACAACTATCACAACACCACCATATTAAAAAAAAAAAGATCCTTGTTCTTTGGTTGATGGCCTACTTTATTTTAGGAAATAATCAACACTGCAAAATTCCATTGTGACCAAATGGTCTCAATTCTATGTCATGTGAAAACTGACATAGTGCTATTCTCTAGAGATTCCTGTATATTCCCTCTCCTAAAGCTCAGTTTCAAGTCCAGCTGGTGTTCTGTTTTAATACCTTAGCTTGCTTTAATGGCATTGCCTGTCAATTCAAGGCCCCCCAGATACAAGGCCCTTCAAATCCTTATTAGAATGTAAACTCCCTGAGGCCAGGGACCCATTTTCCTTTGTCTTGGTATCCTTGGTGTTTAACATGAAGCCTAGCATATAGTGGGTTCTTCATTGTTGTTGTTATATTTCATAAATGCTTATTGACTGGATTCCAATAGCTGTTATTGTTTCCATGTGAAAATCTATCGTGAAAATGAACTCTGATTTCCATCTCCTGAGGTCAGGGATAAGTAGGTTAAGTAATTCCATTTTAATTTTTGTTGTTGTTTGGTAGGTTAGCCAATCCAACTCTTCTCAACCCCATTTGTGGTTTTCTTTTTCTTTTTTCTTTTTGGAGGGCAATTGGGATTAAGTAACTTGCCCAAGGCCACACGGCTAGATTTTTATTTGTGTGTGCATTAAGTGTCTGAGGCCAGATCCGAACTCAGGTCCTTCTGACTCCAGGGCCTACACTCTACTCACTGCACCACCTAGCCACCTCCATTTGTGATTTTCTTGACAAAAATACCAGAGTAATTTGCCATTACTTTTCCATCTCATTTTACAGATGAGGAAAATGAGGCAAACAGGGTTAAGTGACTTGTCTAGGATCACACAGATATTATTTGAGACCATATTTGAACTCAGGTCCTAACTCCAGGCCCAGCACTCTATTCACTATGCTGCCTAGCTGCCCATAATCTCATTTTACCAAGAGGCAAACTGGTGGGCAAAGCAGCCAAGTGGTTTGCTTAATGCTAGCTCAGTCTGTCCCAGGACTCACCTTGCAGTGCCCTTGCCCTCCCTGCAATAATATCAAAGCCAAATCAACAGTACATCCACAAATGCCTTAGCTATAAGTCAGGCTAGAGGCAGTACCTTGGTGCTAGTAGCTTATATTGTAGCAGCAAGGGAGGGTCACAGTGGAACCTTTACGACTATTTAAAGTAAAAAATGGAAGACACTTTGTAATTGCACATGATGAGATTTAAGAAAGTTTGTCCCTCAAAAAGGATTCTGATTGACTATTTTTGATAGCTGACTCTAGGTAAAAATACCTTGAGAATTTATAAGTCTTTTATCTTTCCTCAAGGAAAGATTTATATGGAATAATGACAAATAATTTTCCATCTAAAGATGCTTTTTGGAATGAAAGTGAGTTAAATGAAAGCTGAAGCATGAGATACTCCCATTTTCAAAGAATGTCTCCCATTCCATCTCAGGCATGGCTGCTTGGTGTCCTTGGAGACTGTCCTTGATACTGGAGAAAAGCCTGGGACATCTGTAACCCACCTTTTCTAAGAGCCAAGATGAGGTAATCACCATAATTTAAAACTAGTTCAATGACTGTCTGATATTTTAAAAACTCAATATAAAGACTTGGAAAATATGGCACACACCCACCTGGCTTTAAGCAAATCCTATATATGAAAATGGAGGCAACTAGGTGGAATTGTGGATAAAGGGCCAAGACTAGAGTCAGGAAAATTCATCTTCCCAGTTCAAGTCTGGCCTCAGACACTTACTAGCTGGATTACCCTGGACAAGTTACTTAATCCTATTGCCTCAGTCTCCTCATCTGTAAAATGAGCTGGAGAAGGAAATGACAAACTACTTTAGTATCTTTGCCAAGAAAACCCCAAATGGAGTCATGGAGAGTCAGATACAACTGAAAAATGACTTAACAACAACAAATATGTGAAAATACAGATGGATAAAAATGGACAAATTAGGTCCTCTGCTTTACTGGTTTGCCACAGGATGCACTTAGCTACTCAGCGTCCTTGAGTTAGTTAAAATAGGATTTCCATAGACAGAGCATGATCCACACATAGCTTTTAAGGGATACTTCTATTGCTTAGAGTCAGTGAACCAATGTGCAAAGTATACAATATAAACACACAGCTTTATAATGAAGTAATCTGGGGACTCTAAATTTCCTAAGGAAAAATAAATGATTAGCCAATTACCTAATTCCCTCAATTAATCACTGGAAATAATTTAGAAGACACTCTCTGGTGATTAAGGAGCTTTAAATAAATCGATTTCCTTTGGAGTCTTAGCTCACAGAAATATAGGGTGTTGGAGCAAGAAGGAACCATAGAATCACAGATTTAAAGCTGAGACACTGAGAGACCACCCACCCCAGGGATGGAGGACCTTTGACTTTGAGGTCACGTGGGATCCTCTAGGTCTTCAAGTTCGGCTCTTTGACTGAATCCAAAATTCAGGGAATTGTTCTGTGAAGTTTGGATTCAGTCAAAGGGCTGTACTTGAGAACCAAGAAGGCCACGTGTGGCCTTGAGGCTGCAGCTTCCCCAGCCCTGACCTAGCCCAACGCCCTCATTTTACACATGACGAACAGAGGCCCTGAGAGGTCAGCATTTTTTTTTAACCCAAGGACATATTGTTCATAAGCAACAGAGGCAGAATTCTCCTAGAGATGTAGCTCCCTCATTTTATAGATAAAAGGACAGAAGCATACAGAAACAAGAGTACTAGCTCAGGTCACACAATCCAGCTTTCATGAGGTAACTGAGAGGCAGAAGTTAATTGCTTTGTCTAAGGTCTAACAGCTAACTTAAGTGCAGGGGGTTCTAACCTGGGGTCTGGTGAGTTTATTTTTTTCTTTTTTTCCCAAATGCTTTATTAAATTGTGGTTTACATCATTCATTTCTGCCAGATTTTGAGGTACAACTTTTTCCCCCATTTTTCCCTGCCCCCTACCCCAGAATAGCAGTCCCACAGGATATCCCCTCAGCGAATCTGCTCTCTCCCATATCTTCTCCCTTACCCCCTTCATCTCTCCCAGTAGGGCAAGGTGAATCTCCATGCCCCAATGCCTGTACATCTTATTTCCCAATTATATGCAAAATAGTATTAATAATAGTATTTATACATTTTTACACATTTGATTTTAAAACTTTGAATTCCAGATTTATTCCCTTCCTCCCTTGTCACCCACCCTTCCTGGGAAGATAAGCAATTCAGTATAGGTTGTGCGTGTATAGCTATGCAAAACATTACCATAGTAGATATATTATAAAAGACTGACTATATTTCCCTCCCTCCTATCCCACCTCCCACCTGGTCTATTCCCTACTTTTATCCTGTCCCTTTTCACAAGTGGGTACTTCCAACTTTCCTTCTCCCCTTCCCTCCTACCCTCCCTTCCATCATTTCCCCTCTCATCCCCTTCCCCTCTACTCTCCTGTAGGGTGAGATATCCTATTTAGTATGTATGTCATTCTCTCCCTGATCCAAATTCAATGAGAATAAGGTTTTGCCTTTTTGCCTTCCTGTTCTTCCCCTCCCTTGTAACCATTTTCCCTTGCCGCTTCTCTATGAGAGAGTTTACCCCATTCTGTCTCTCCCCATCTCCTCTTGTTATATTCCTCTCTTTTTTTTTTTTTAAAGCAATTGGGGTTAAGTAACTTGCTCAAGGTTACACGGCTAGTCATTTGATTTATGCGTGGGTGCTCATTTTCTGAGGCCGGATCTGATCTCGGGTCATCCCAACTCCGAGGCCGGCGCTCTTACTCACTGCGCCACCTAGCCGCCCCTTTAGGGCAATTGGGGTTAAGTAACTTGCCCAAGGTTACACGGCTAGGTTTTTGTTTGTGTGGATTAAGTGTCAGAGGCCGGCTCCGAACTCAGGTCCTTCTGATTCCAGGGCCGGCGCTCTATTCACTGCGCCACCTAGCCGCCCCGTTATATTCCTCTCTTACCTCTTATTTTCACCTTTTAAGTATCATCCTTTCCTATTAAATTCAACCTGTGTCCTCTATGTATACCTGTAAACATACACACATTCACATATGTATTCATGTGCCCATATACCCATCTTCAACTATTTTCATACTGAGAAAAGTTTCACAAGTTACAGTTATTGTTTTTCCCTGTAGGAATGTATATAGTTCAATTTTTTTTTAAGCAATTGGGGTTAAGTAACTTGCTCAAGGTTACACGGCTAGTCATTATTTATGTGTGGGTGCTCATTTTCTGAGGCTGGATTTGATCTCGGGTCATCCCAACTCCGAGGCCGGCGCTCTTACACACTGCACCACCTAGCCGCCCCTATATAGTTCAATTTTGATAAGTTCCTTATGATTTCTTTTCCCTGTTTACCTTCTCAAGCATCTCTTGCTTCTTGTATCTGAATGTCAAATTTTCTATTCAGCTCTGGATTTTTCTTCAAGAATGCTTGAAAGTCCTCTATTCCACTGAATGACCATATTTTCCCCTGAAACAAAATACTCAGTTTTGCTGGGTAGGTGATTCTTGGTTTTAATTCCAGCTCCTTTGTCCTCTAGAATGTCATTTTCCAAGCCCTTCAGTCCCTCAGTGTAGAAGCTGCCAGATCCTGTGTTATCCTGATTGCATTTCCACAGTATTCAAATTATTTCTTCCTGGCTGCTTGTAATATTCTCTCCTTGATCTGGGAATTCTGGAACCTGGCTATAATATTCCTAGGAGTTTTCTTTTTGGGATCTTTTTCAGGAGGTGATCTGTGGATTCTTTCAATCTCTATTTTGCCCTCTGGTTCTAAAACATCAGGGCAATTTTCCTTGAGAATTTCTTGAAGGATGATTTCTAGGTTCTTTCTTTGATAATGGTTTTCAGGGAGCCAATAATTTTTAAATTATTTCTCCTGGATCTATTTTCCAGGTCAGTGGTTTTTCCCATGAGATATTTCACATTGCCTTCTATTCTTTCATTTGTTTGGATCTGTTTAACAGCACTATCTTCCCTTTGGTCCATTCTAAATCTCAAGGAAAGATTCCCCTCAGTGAGCCTTTGAGATTCTTTTTCCATCTGGCAAATTCGCCTTTTTAAGGCATTCCTCTCCTTATTGCCTTTTTGAGCCTCTTTTGCCATTTGAGTTAGTCTATTTTAGGGCATTATTTTCCCCAGTAAGGCTGTTGATTCTCCTTTCATAATTTTCTTGCATCATTTTCATTTCTCTTTCCAATTTTTCCTCCACTTCTCTTATTTGATTTTCAAAATCCTTCTTAAGGTTCTCTATGGCCTGTAACCAGCTCATATTTTCATTTAGGGCTTTTGGTGCAGGAGTTCTGACTTCCTAGTCCTCCTCCTGGTCCATTCTTTGATCCTCTTTGACCCCAAAATAGGAGTCTAATGTTGAATTTTTCCGTTTATTTTGTTTCCTTTGTCTAGGCATGTTGCCACTCGATTACTTGACTTCTGGGCTTGTTGCCACAGTAGAACTCTGCCACCAGCCAGGGAAGCTTCAGTCCCAAAGGCTGGGATTTTCCCAACTACTGAAGGTATTATTTGGGTGGCCTCTCTGAAGCCTGCACACACTCTGGCAAGCTGGTCACACACCCCAAGACCTCCACCCCAGACCACAATCCAGATCCAAAAAGGTTAAAGCAAGAGTGATTACCTCCAAGACTGATCGCCAGATCCCCCTACAGTTAGTAGGGCAGGAACTGAAGGTGCTGTGTGTGTCGTTGGCTGTGCTGAAGCTTCTCAATGGCTTCTCACCCCCAGAGAAAGAGGCCACACACTCTCCCAGCTAATGAATCCCAAAGTCCATACCTCACTGACCTTTCACTTTGTCCATGGCATCTATGTGTTGGCAATTCTGGAAACACCACAGCTGCTGGTATTCTAGAGTCTCTCCAGCTGACTGCTGGTCAGGCCGCCCTGGGGCTAAAACTCATGCGGGCCTGGGCTCAGCTCCCAGAGCACTGTGCTGGCCACTCCCTACCAGGCTGCTGGGCTGTCCTCAGCAGGAGGTTAGCTTCTCTGTCTCATTTTGTGGGTTCTGGAGCTCCAGAGGTTGTTTAGGGTCCCCATTGTGGGAGCCAGAGCTGCATGGAAGAGCTGTTTCTACTCAGTCATCTTGACTCCGCCCCGAGTTTATTTTTTCATTATTTTGTTAGCTGTGTTTTAACACAATAAATTTCTTTTGTAACTCAATTTATTTTGTTTACATATTTGAAAGCATTCTTAGAAGGGGTCAGGGTCCACAGACTTCACCAAACTGTCTATGAGGTCCATGATACAAAAAAAGATTAAAATCTCCCTACTCCCCCCAGTGGAAGAGCCTGGTCAATTAAAGTTGTTTGAAAAGTGAATGCAGACCAAACTATATATTTCTTCTGTCTCCCATTATAATTTTGGAGAAATATTTCAACCATTTTGATCTCAAAGAATGAGTTTTAAAAAATACACAAAAATCCTGACCTTACTTCAAAATACATGCTGGCTTGGGAAAGTATTTCATATAATTACTCCAAACAAGCATAAGTATGTCTCACTATAATCATATCCGAAGTGTGAATAAACACTGCAGACAGGCATAAAAAGTAAATTAGGATTTACTTTACAAAAACAATTTATGTTTTATAATATTTTCTTTTATTGTCCAGACCTCTGATTTCATTGGTGTAGTAAACCTCCTGGGGTAGAAAAGTCCTCTATCAATACTGAACTCCCTCTGCCCATCCAGACTGTCAACTGTTACATAATTTATAACCTTGGAGAGTTGCCTGTGGCACGAAAAGGTGATGGGATTTGTCCAAGGCCACACAGCCAGCTTCTGTCAGACTGTACTTAAATCCAGATCTGCAGCACTCTAAGGTTAGTTCTCGATAGAACTATAGAACTCTATAGAACTCCAAGCCAGCTCTCTATCCGTTATATCAAGATGTCTCTATTTATAAAAAATAGACTTCCTCTAAATGGAAACTTCCTCTAGTGCCTCTTAAATAGAAGTTGATTTTTTCAAAACTGATTTACAAAAGAATTCTTCAAGAATTTGACTAATCAACCTACATGCTTTTGCTTTCCCCTATAGTTTAACAGTACATTATTTGTGAGGACTAGAAACTTGAACCAAATGAAATAGAAGTTTAATGTACAGTCACTATAGGTTCTGCCTCAAATATATTCACTAGATGATGCTACAAAAATAAAGTTGCCTTGGGTTCCATTTTATACACATGTATATACGTGTGTATATAACCACACACGTATATAAATATATATACATATACACGCATACATGCATATACACATGCATCATTGGTCTGGAGCTTAGCAAATGACTGTAGTTTATTATTGCATTTAGTTATCAGTTCAGTTCATACCCCTGAAATACACCATGCAATCTGTTCTTTTTTGGGGACTTCTCAGTGTCTGAAATTTGAATATTTATAAGTAGCAATGTTACTCCACAGAGTTATCAGAATAATTTGGCAACAACATGGAGTGGTGGCAAGATTGCTTAATTTATAGTAAGAAGATATAGATTCAAATCTCTGTTCTACTCCCTCTTACCTCTGTGACCCTAAGGAAGACACTTAAACTGAAGGCCTGTTAATCCTTCCGGTTCAGCTAAAGCCCCCATCCAGCTCTAAATATGCACTCCTACTGGGAAGAATCACTGCAGTTACTTTAATTTAAAAAAAAATTTTTTTAAACTGTGAGCAGTTCAAAGATTAGCTTCATTAAGAGGTTTTAATACCTTTTACCTAATAAGAATTCTGATAGGGGCGGCTAGGTGGTGCAGTGAGTAGAGCGTCAGAAGGACCCTGGGTTTGGATTTGGCCTTAGACACTTAATGCACACACAAACAAAAACCTAGCCGTGTGACCTTGGGCAAGTTACCTACCCCCAATTGCCCTCAAAAAAAAAAAAAAAAAGCAAAAAAAAAAATTCTGATGATCTGATTGGGGGGAGAGCAACTGGGCAGTTGAGGTCTCAAGTTCTTGCCCATTGTCAATCCCAGTGGTAATCAATGGCTCAGCCTTCCCCAAGCTTCTAAACCAGACTAGCTATTGACTATTGGAAAACTGCTGGACTTCTACAAATGGGAAAGTGGGGATCTCCACTAAGGAACTTTACTCAAATTAAGGTTTGCCAGTAGTGTCTAAAGTAGCAAATTCTAGTACTAGAATAATAACTTTTAAAAAATCCTGATCTAGGAGCCTCGACTGATGAGGGAGGTACCTAAGCTGCTCCCTGGAAATACTCAGGCCCCTGCCCTTGGTTTGGACTCAGCTGTGGTAAAGTCCCTGATCCTGTTGTCTCACTCACACGTGATTAGGTGTGCCCTCTGTGCAAACCAATAATCTGGACACCAAAGTCCACTCTCTCCTTGAACCTTAGAATTGGATATTAACTGCTGTTCTCATTATAATAAAACTTCAGCTTAAATCTAAGAACATCCAGTTTAGCCCTCACTCGTGTCAAAAGTCAGGCACTACCAGGAAAGCCAAGGGGCAATTCCCTTCCATTCAGTCCAAACATTTATTAAGTGCAATAGGCCAGAAAGGAGACTCAGACACAAAAAGGAGAAAGAATGGCTGCCCTCAAGGAGCTTCCACCCCCTTCTCTGAAGAAAGTGAGGCTACAGGGTCTCCAGGGGTGGGGAACCTTGGGCCTTGAGGTCACATGTGGCCCTGTAGGTCCTCAAGTGTGGCCCTTTGACTGAATCCAAATTCAAGTGAGGCAGAATATTGTTCTGTGACATCTGGATTCAGTCAAAGGGCCACACTTGAGGACCTAGAGAGCCATATGTGGCCTTGAGGCCCAAGTTTCCCACCCCTGTTCTAGGCATTAGGCAGCTTCAAAGGAAGTGGTGTTTATTCTTAAATATTCTTCTGATACTAAAGACATATGCTCACTACACTTTATACACATCTTACATCTTCAGGCTTTGTTGGATTGTGTGTGTGTGTGTGTGTGTGTGTGTGTATGGTCTCTCCTTCAAGGAATGACTTTGATGTTACCAGACTTCAACTTGAAAGCTGAAAATCTGTTGAAAAAGAGGGACTCCCTATTTTGATTTTCCTAAGCTGAGATTCACAGAGGAGTGACTTTACTATTGGGAATATTCAACTTGATACCTAGTTTCAACACTGGGGGAGGGACTCAAACAAACTGGTACATAATTCAGTGTGCGTCAACCTCCATGTCTCTCCAAGGTGATGTCCCTGACTCCAGTTTACAATGCAGTCTTTCTGCTCAGGGTTTCCCTTTATAGCACCTTCTCACAGCTGGGAGCACAGAGGAAGCCTCAGAAGAATCCACCTGTGACAAATACAATCTTTGCTCTCAACTTTTCTTCCTATTTAGCTCACAATCTCAGCTTTTTGAAGTCACAGCAGTTTGACTCTGGATCTGCCAATAACAAAGGAGGAAACTGAAACCTGGGCCACCTAGACACTTGGAAACAACGTGCAAATCACAGAAATGACTGGAAAATTCCTAGATATTTGGCCCATTCTCTGTTCTCTGTTTGGGGGGAGGGAAAGAGAAGGAGGTTAAGCAGGGCAAAGGGCAGATAAGATTCTGCCTGCTTTCCAAGAACTCTAGTCAAGGTGATTCCTCCTCCTTTTCTCAGAATGACACTGGTATCTGGAAGCTACCCAAATTCTCTGGGTATAGATAGACACGCATGGTGGAAAAATTGTTCCCTCTCAACATTTTCAAATCCAAAAAGTGACTGCTAAGTTGTATAAAGGGAAAGATAACACCCTAACCTTTATTTCCTTCTCCAAAAAAATATGAGTTAACAAGCATACCTGACATTTACATAGTTCTTTAAGGTTTGGAAAGGGCTTTACATATCCACCTCCACAGAACTGTCAAATCAAAGGTCTGGACTACATCACTCACCTTCCCTGCTCCAGAGGCTTCTTCCACTGAAGATAAAATAAAAACTCCTCTGATGGGCATTTCAAGGCTCTAGCCTACCTCCCCAAGATTGCTATGTATTATTCTCCTTCCCTCACTCTACATTCTCAGCAAACCAACTTGCTTGGCATTCCTTTGTGCAGGGCACAGCCAGGTTCCATGCTTTATACAAGCTGCTCTCCACAGCTGGATGCACTGGCTCCTCCGTTAGGCCACTCAGAATCTCTAGCTTCCTTCAAAGCTCACCATCGATGCTATCTCCTACAAGAGGCCTTTTCTGACTCTCCCTGGATACCAACTACCCATAACCAATCTCTGCAGTCACTCTGCACAGAGCTTTGCCTTGGCACTGGGCATGGTGGCACATGGTGGCACAGTAATCCCTGTTCTGGGGAGATGGAGGTGGAGATTGAGGCTGGCAGGTCTCTTGAGCTTCAAAGCTCTCAGCTTTGGAGCAGCTGATAGGTTGTCCTCCCTGAGTTCTGCATTAATATGGTAAAAGTCCAGAGAATGGGGGAAGAATGGGCTGACTCAGGAGGGGCAAACCTGCCCAGGTCAGAAAACAATAAGTCAAAGCTCCCCTGCAGATTAAATTGGTACAGGGGGACAGCTAGGTGGTGCAGTGAATAGAGTACCAGCCCTGGAGTCAGGAGGACCTGAGTTCAAATCTGGCCTCAGACACTTAACACTGGTTGTGTGACCTTAAGCAAGTCACTTAACCCCAATTGCCCTCTGGGGTGGGGGGCGACTGGTACAGGGCAGCTAGGTGGCAAAATGAAAAGAGTAGAGAACAAGTCAGAAGAACCTGAGTTCGGATCCTGCCTCAGGTACTTACTATCCACATGACACAAGGAAAATGATGGATAATCAGAAATTGAGAGTTGGAAGGGACTTTGTGGTTGTTGTTCAGTCACTTCAGTTTGTGACCTCATCTGGAGTTTTCTTAGCAGAGATACTGGAGGGGTTTGCCATTTCCTTCCTGAGCTCATTTACACATGGATAAGGAAACCGAGGCAAACTGGTGCCTTGTTTAGGGTCTCCCGGCTAGTGTCTGAGGCCAGAACTGAAATCAGGAAGATGCTCTTCCTGACTCTTGGCTTGGAGTTCTATCTGTTGCACCAGAGGCCATCTAATCCAAACTCATCATTTTTTATGATGAAGAAACTAAGGTCTAGACGTTAAGTGACACTGGGAGTGTGCATTTTTTCTTCATCTGTAAATACTGATTCATATTAGCACCCTCCTCACGGTGTTGCTGTGAGGACCAACCAATAAATATACGTAGAGTGCTTTGCAAGTCTTTAACCCCTATATGTTAGCTGCTGTTAGCTAACAATGCTTACCTGTCTCCATGTTGTTTCCCGGTGGAATAGAAGCTCCTAGAGAGCAGGGACTCTTTTTGGTTTTATTTTTATATCTAAGTCTAGTATTACCTGATTTTACAGAGAACATTGAGGCTTAGGGAGAGTAAGAGGCTTATCCTGGCACATATACTTAGTGAATGTCTCAGGCAGGATTCAAACCTCTATCTTCATGATTCTAAATCCATGGCTTGATTTACAGTACTAAAGAGCTTGTTTAAAATTGCTTTTTTTTTTTTCCCAGTGGAGCAGCTCTGTGAATAAAGTGACAAGCCTCTTCTTCCTGAGTTCAAACCTGGTCACAAACACGTACTAGCTGGGCAAATTACTTAGTCCTGTTCGCCTCAATTTCCTCATCTTTAAAATAAACTGGAGAAGGAAATGGCAAACCATTCTAGGATCTGCCATGAAAACCCCCAATAGGGTCACAAAGAATGGACACAATGGAAAATGGCTGAACAACAACAATCACTCTTATATCTGGTGCTATTTTAAGTGTGCTCTGAGTGAGAAGCAAAGATCATGTCTGGAAAGACTCACACACTCGATTCATCCCCTAACGCTCAACCCCTCCCTTAGTTAAGAAAGAGACGTGACCAGAAGCATCATGCCAAAAGCAACTCTAGCCACAAATGCTTCCTCCTTCTTATGTAGCTTATTTAAGGCAAGATACTACCCTCCAGTGGTACGACTTCACATTGCAAGATGATGCACTTTCCATCTTACTGGCTCCAGGGTTCTATTCACTGTGCCACCTAGCTGCCCCTTAAATACTTCTTGCAACTTATTATGGGCAAACGTCAATTTCTCTGGCCTCAGTTTATTCATTTGTAAAAGTAGGAGAAGAGGACTTAAGTGAGGCAGAACTATACAAAGTCATCATCGGCCTCACTCTCTCTTCCAGAATCATCAAAATCCAGCATCTAGACAAAAGTCAGGATGACTGGTGATGGCTCAGGACGTGGTGGATAAACTTGGTGTTTTTGGTGTCTGACCAAGCACCAGCTTTTAGACACCTTCACGGCCGTTGGAACAAATTGTTCTCATTCACTCATTCTGCCAGGGGAAGTCTTCACATGCTTGAAGTAGACATCCCCCTAACGCACCAACAGGTTTGAGGCCTGTCAGTTACCCTCAACCTGGTTTAGCCCATCTGCCAAAATGGTTTTACCTGGGTGGTGCCACTCTGCACATGTGGGGGCCACATGTGAGAGGTGAGTGCCAGGTGGTCACCAAAGGCAGGCAAGCAGTCCTGAAAAGGGCTCAGCAGCCCTCATACCAGAGCTGCCAGTCCTCCCTGAACACCCTATACACAAAACTCATACTCTATTCAATTCAAGCATTTATTAGTATCACCATCTCCTAGGGTCCCTGTCATGTAGTTTTTCCTTTAAAGATGCGGAAATCTATCCTCAAAACTTATTTTCATTGGGTAGGCTAAGGCTCCGGACATTTAAGTGGTATCTCATGTTACCCAGGGCACAAAAGGGAAGCCAACAAGAAGTCAGTGCCCTTCAGACTTAGTAGAAATCTCACCATCCTACCTCACTCACATGACCCTATATACCCTGTTGAGGAGAGGCATTTCCACATGGAGAGGAGGATAAACACGTCTACCTTAATGAAGGCTGTATCCTTGCTGAATAGCTTTTCTGTGCTATGGCTAAGTAAACTTCCTTTTGTTAACTATTATACGGTCTATAAATGTCCCATTTTATTCCATTACTTTTTTGATGGAGGCAGTTGCAGGTGAGTGACTTGCCCAGGGTCATGCAGTTAGTAAGTACCTGAAGCTGTATTTTAACTTGGGTCTTCTTGATTCCAGGGCTGGTGCTCTATCCACTGAGCCACCTAGCTGCCCCATTTGATTTCATTACTAAACCTGAAGCACCAGATCAGCTTGAATGGGGCCTGGTCAATTACATTTGATGAGTCAGCAAGATTGGATCAAACTGTGCTTTTCATTATTGAAATGAAGGAAAAGATAGCATAAGCTTTTGGTAGTTGGTACCTGTAAAGATGTGGGCAGCTAGGTGATACAGTGGATACAGTGTCTGGCCTAGAATCAGGAAGATCTGAGTTCAAATCTGGCCTCAGACACTTACTAGCTGTCTGACGCTGGGCAAGTCACTTAATCTCTGCCTGGTCTAGTTTTCTCATCTGTAAAATGATCTGGAGAAGGAAATGGTAAACCACTCCAGCATCTTTGCCAAGAAAACCCCCAAAAGGGGTCATAAAGATTTGAACATGGCGGTGACTAGGTGGTGCAGAGAATAGAGCACCAGCCCTGGAGTCAGGAGGACCTACGTTCAAATCTGGCCTCAGACACTTAACCTCAGACACTTACTAGCCATGTGACTGTGGGCAAGTCACTTAACTCCAAATGTCTGGCTTTCCTCCACCAAAAAGAAAAAAAAATTAAGATTAAAAATAAAAAAAAGAGTTGAACATGACTAAAAATGACTAACCAGTAATGACAACCTACACACATAACCTCCATGCCACTTACTATAAGTAGAGCCAAATTGGAACCCTTGGAATTGCCCAAGACAAGCTTTATAGTTAACACAAAACAATTTGTAGTCCCAGGAGGGGTGAAAGATAATTTCCCTTTCTAATGGTGAAGATGAGGTTGAAATATTTCCATTTACAGTAACTTTTTTATGGCTGCGGAGGAAGGTAAGGGATACTTGATGTTTGAGGCTATTCCTGACCTCTTCAATATGGTAAAACCATGTAGCTCAGCTATCAGCTGAGTAGTACGAGGTGGTAGACCTTGATAATGCTTTTTTCTCTTTTCCTATAGCAGGGAAGTCAAAATTCACTTTCTCCTGGGAAAGAATCCTTCTTCATCTTTCCCCCAAATTTCCACTCATAACATTGCAATCTGGTAGGATGGGGTGTGAAAGGTGGGAGGCATCAATGTCCACTCCCTGGGGGCACTGATGTTTACCACCATGCTGACATGTTGATTCAGTCAGACAGCACTGTGGTAACTTAAGACCCTATATCAGATGGTGGCTCATATAAAGGACAAGGGTGAAACATTAGCCCTAAGAAAATCCAAGGCTGAGAAAATCCTCAGTCAAGTTTTGGAGAATACAGAAGATGGCAAGAACTCAGGTGATTCTAGACATGGTCCAGAACAAAAGATTGATGTTTGCTTCTCCACTGATGAAAAAGGAAGACCAGAGGCTTATTGAACACTTTGGATCTTAGGGAATCTACATTCCCCATCTGGATATCCTGCAGGTCCTCATTTATTAAAGCCACTTTTAACTCTTTCAGGGTGGGGCCAGAACAGGCAATTGCCCTGGTGCTAGCAACCCACCCAAAATCTAAAGTGGGACATCCAATAGTCTCTCTCCCTGGGCCCTTACAATACTGTGGGGTCCATGTTTTGGGAAGACTCTTGTCCATAAAGATCAGTCAAGTGATCACTGAGTTTCTGAGCTTAAAGCTCCCTGAAGTGGTCACTCCTTATATCACTTTAACACAGCTGTTCCCTTGTTACTGGGCCCTAGCTGCTACTGACAGAATGACATAGGGTCTTACCATCACCATGCACCCACAATTGCCTATAATAGTCGAGCAATACAAGATGGTTCTTCTAACAAGGATAGGACATAGTAGGCTCTAATGTTAAATGGAAATGGTAAATGCTCAGGTATTAGCACCCTTTGTGATTAGGCTGTGACTAGGCCAAAGGCTGAGATCTCCAGTCCCAGACTTGACACCTGGACTTCTCCACTGGCCCACTGAGCCCCCACCTGTGAGTCTTGGCTCTTAAATAACACTGTTTTGTCTGGTTAACTGCCAACTCTGCCTGCTACAATAGGAGTACATGACGGCCAGCCATTAACCTAGTACTGGCTGCTAGATACTCAGAGGAATGAAAGTTCTAGCAAGTCTTCCCAGTGTGCTGAGCTGTAAGTCACATAGCTGGTATGAGAACCATTAAGGATGAAGTGAATAAGATATTTATTTACACTAATATCTAAATAAGATATTTATTTACACTAATTCCTGAGAAGTGACCATTTCTCCAAGAGGCATTTCTCCAAGCCCTGTGATCTGGGGCCTAGAAAGAACAAGATAGGTTTTCCCATTGAGGTCAGGACCAATGGAAGAATTTGGCTTATGTTTCTAACCTCATGCCTGGGGCATATCAGCTCTTGTCAGAGACATCATAGGCCTTCTACTGAACTAGACAACCAGGTAAATGCCATTCCAAGAATGGCAAAAGTTGGGGAGTAAATTTATTGCCAGTTTGGACATGGGAACTCTGATGCCATGTTGTGGTAGGCTTGGGACCAAATGATCACTCCAAAGATTAGGAAACTATTCCTGTCCAATAGGATTCGTCATGCTAACCAGAGCATACATGTATCATGGGTGGTCTTTAACCTGCCTACAATGGGCAGATTGGCCTTCTTCCCCATTCAGAGCAGGAGGTTTGTCCCTTCTTAACAGTAGCTTCTTCATCATGCTACCTGGCTGCCAGAGTTGAATCTCCCACCTTCCAAAAGCCAAATCCATGACAGCCCATCACCACCCTAGGAAGGTGGAAAGGGTCTCTTCAGTGAAACAGTTTCTTGGAACCAACCTCTAAGAAGATTTACCCCATAAGGACAAACTGCTTTTAGACACAGTTCTGGGTGACCCTCTCAGGCCTTTCTTCATTCCATCCCCAATATAGTTATCCAGGCCTCAAGATCCCTGCCCCCTTAGGGGGTCCTATTTACCTTGGGAAAATAGCTCAGACCCCCCTCAAGTGTCAGGTCTCCTTTCCCCTAAGATGATCCAGACAACTCCTTCCCAGAAAGGACTTGGGGCATCTAGCAGTGGTAGTGTTGGGAGGTACATTGCTTCTAATAGCAGGTGGGATATTAAACTATCTCTAAGGACAGCTGCATGGCTAATACGGATCTTCCCAGAAGAAAGCCGACACATAGCTGACTGCTGATCTGGAGTCTCTGGATAAACACGAGGAGTCCCGGCAAAAGAAGGGTACAACCTCTCAACTGGGGCCTCCAGAGGAGCACGATCTGATATTCCCCTGCCCATAGGGCTCCCAGGGAGAGGAAGGTCCTGGCTGGTGGGTCAGGAACACTGAGGTGGTAGTAGTGTCAGGCAAGTCTCAATATCAACCAACCCTGGCAACAGGCCAGGCTAAGGACAAGAGGATAACAAGCTCTCAGCTACTTTATCCTAAGTGACCCTGGCTGGTGGTGGAGATTGGTGACTACGCCTAAAGTGTCATCATCTGCTCTGTGGTTCTGACATTCCTGGTGTCCTTCCTCCTACTTATTATCACTGCTTTATATCAGGAAATAGGTATGTTACATGCACATATATAACACATGTGAATACACACACATATACATGTGCTTAAATACATATACATACATATAACTGCATACTACCTATGTATGTGCACAATGTATCCATACACACACACATACCCACATAAACAGAACACATACACATACATATATGCACACACATGTATACAAAGTTATGCAGGTACATGAGTATGTCTATGTGTATATGCATACATATGTATGCCTATATTGTGTACATGCATGTATACACATATATATGCACTGGTGTGACCTCAATATCTCCCACCACATGGCAGATCTGGGACTCAGTCCTTCTAGGGAGGGGAGATGAAGCCTGGGGTTTCTGGTCTTCATTACCCATATTAGGACACCCTGGTATAGAATTTTTTTCAGGGAACCTTCACATGACTTCCTTTTTTCCCCTATTTTGTTTCATTTGCTTGTTAAGCTCCTCCTCTAGGGCTGCCTAAGCCAAGCTTTCCACATCCCCAAGGTCAAGGTTGTCCAGTGACATCCCTAAGGTCAGAGGGAGGTACCTACAACTGCCTGTGTCTCATATTTCTCTCCTGGGCTACAGCAAACTGAAGAGAGGGCACATCAATGTTTCCTTAGCAGCTTTTCCTTTCCTTTAACATCTTTACCACACTAAGCACAAGATGAGAGATGGCAATTTTTGGTCTTCTATTCAATCGGATGATCTTTCTAACCCTTTCATTGTAGGAGACGTAATTGGCAAAGCCAATGTAATGCACTACAACTCATGCTTGAAAATACCCGAAACAAAACGGCCATAATCCATTTTGAAGAATGATTGCGTTCTGTATGTTAGCTTTGTGTACTGAGCTATATTTATAGCCTTATCACCAGAGGGGGAAAATCCTCTTTGAAGCAAATCTAAGACATTTTTCTTCCTTTTGAAAATTTACAAGAGCCTAATGCCATAGGCAATCATCATTAGCACAGCTCTCCCCAGATTTAAGTGAACCCACATAATGGGAGGAATGATGACTTTTCACAGGGCATAATGCTCCCCAAAGACTTCAGATATGATTGATGCTGATAGATCAGTTGCATCTCCTCAGAATAATGACTTCTATTTGATTTAAATCTCTCTTGGGTCAGATGGGTACACAAAGTAAGAAAGCATTTGCTCAGTGGGACATCAGCAGGGGAAAATATCTCCCCATCTGAGACTGGACAAGTACAAGACTACTTGTTCTCAGTATTATTATTATTGGAGGTTGGAGGCTGAGCTGTTAAACTCTGGAGATCCAAAGAAATATGAGACCCATGGATTAGACAACCAGGTAAAATCCAAACCATCCCTCCCCAGACCCTCCCATCTCTTCAGAGGATAAAGATTAGACAAAAGCTCTCAGGTTATCAATATTTTCTCTTCTTGGCTCTCTAATGTAAAATTAAATTCATTCCTTAATTTCAGAAGAAAGGAAATCAAATCAACAAACAGTCCCTAAGTCCTTGTGGGATTTCACCAGATGACATTTCCTGATATCTTCTATCAAGTCTTCTACTGGAAGGGTACAGTTTCTGGCACTGCCGTTAATGTGAATAGGAAATGTAGCAACGGATCAAGAAAAGCAGAGGTCCCTAAGCTTCCATTTAAAACAAACAAACAAAAAATACATATTCCACAAAATTTCCCCAAGGTCTTGAGGGAGGCATTCAAGAATGGTACAAAATGTAGCAGCAATAGCATTTCCTCAGCATTGGTGGAGAAGAGTAAATCACATGTCCAGGCGCTCCCCATGCTCTGAGAGTGTGGTGCTAGTTAAGCTCAGGACTGATGGACACAGGACCCATGCTCTATTGCAGGTGGGTAATGGCTTGAATTACACAAAGGATTCTGATGGAAAAGCAGCGCTCAGATGATAAACAGAAAGTCATTTTCTGCTTCTAGATGCTTATGGGCTTCCTATTTTTAAAAGAGTCGGAGAGCAGGGCTAGGGCTGGGTAATTTTGAAGGCTGTAGACAGGACCACGTACCTAGCTACCACTTGAGTCAGTTTAATTCAATTAAACACTCATTAAGCATCTATTATGTACAAGGCACCATGGACATTAAAAAAAAAAAAAAAGAAACCAGATATAGTCTCTGCCCTGCACAAAATTATAAACTAATAGATATGACCAGACCTATATGCAAAAAAATACCATATAAATGAGAATATTACCACCGGCCTCAGACACTTAACACACAAAAAAAACTAGCCGTGTGGCCTTGGGCAAGTCACTTAACCCCAATTGCCCTCTCCAAAAAACAAAAAAGGGAAGGGAAGGGAAGGGAAGGGAAGGACTGCAATAGCCTGTTCACTGCTTTCTCTGACTCCATTCTCTCCCCTATCCCTATAGCCTAGCCCCCAGCTGCCAAGCTGATGTTCAGGCTTAACCTCGTCATCCCCTGGCTCAGGAAGCTTCAGGGACTCCCACATGCTTTGAGAATCAAATGCAAACTGCCCTATTTGGCATTTAAAGACCATCAAAACCAGCCTCCAGCCTACCTTGCCAGGTTAATTGTACATTCCTTCCTCTCCCTCTCTGTTCCAGCTAAACGGTCCTGCTTCCCCAAACACAGCCATCCCTCTCTTATCTTTGTGCCTTTTCCCGGGCTGGCCCCCACATCTGGAAGGCTCTCTCTGCTCATCTCTGCCTCCTGGAAAGGCCAGCCCCCTTCAACACTGGGCTCAAGGGCCTTCCTCAACAGTCACTTATAGTTACTTTGTATCAGTTCTGTGGACAGCTAGGTCAGGTGGTGGATAGGGTGCCCGGCCAGGAGTCAGGAAGACTGATCTTCCCAAGTTCAAATCTGACCTCAGAGACTTAACCAGATTGTGACTCTGACCACATCACTTGACCCTGTTGCCTCAGTTTCCTCATCTATAAAATGAGCAAATGACAAAACACTCCAGTATCTTTGCTAAGAAAATCCCAAATAGGGTCACAAAGAGTCAGACATGACTGAACAACAACAAAAAGTATTTGGTAGTGACTTTCTGGGTACATGTTGCCTTCTCCCTCCCTTTCTCCATTAAAATGTAAACATCTTGAGGGCCAAGGACTGTCTCGATTTTGGCAGGGCATATAGTAGGCACTTAAGAAAAACCCGATGAATGAATATGTTGCTGTAGTTACACATATGTCACGGAAGGCTGCACCGTGGGCATTGCTCCAAAGGTAACTGTAAGATTTTTAAAAGATATCACTGAAGTTAGGCTTAGAAAGTTCGCGAACTTGAAAAAAAGTACACTTTGAATATTCTAAGAGAGCCATTGTAACATTTTTTTGGTGCACTCCATGTTTCTAGACCTCTCTCTCCTCTTTGTATAGTCTCTCTCTCTCTCTCTCTCTCTCTCTCTCTCTCTCTCTCTCTCTCTCTCTCTCTCTTTCTCTCACACACACACACACACACACACACACACACACACCCCTACCCTCTCTCTCACACACTGTCACACATTCTCTTTCTCACATATACTCACACACACACACAGTCACACACTCTCATACAAACACATGTGCACTCTCTCTCATACACACAGACTCTCACATACTCACATAACCACTCTTACACACACACTCACACATACTCTATCACAATCACACACACACTCTCTCATACACTTTCACACATTCTTTCTCACACATACACACACTGTCACACTCTCTCATACATACACACGCACTCTCATACACACATATACACACACACATCTTCTCCATGTATGTGGCTTACAAACTTGCATAAGCACCTTTTTTTCAGGAAGATCTGGCTCTGGCCACAGGTGAATACCCCTGAGTCTCACTCCAACAAAGATCATGTCTTCTAGAACAGTAACTGCATTGTGTTACGATAAAACCCACTCCAAGAGGCCTGGACAATGGCACATTTTTAAAACCAAGGTCAAAAAAAAAAAAAGACCTGATAATAGTAGCCTTATTCTCAGACCTCACGTATATATTAAGGTGAGGGACTCAAAGGAAAGCTCAAACTGGAAACCACACAGGCCTCCCTCCCCCAGTCCAATCAGGCCAATCTGAGCCAGACACAGAACAAAGATAACAGATGCCAACACAAATGCAGGAAACCACTCAGGAGCAAGAGGGGGTGGGAGAGGGGTGGGAGGGGGAGCAAGGCTGTAATTGTTACTCACTGAATTCTAGAGCCAGTTACACGTCCTCCTTATATGAATAAGAAAACTGAGAGCTCAAGAAGGAAACTTACCAGAGATATACAGCTAGTGAGTGGCAGAGCCAAGACTAGGGCAGAATGGAGGGAATATGCATTTATGAAGAACTTACTATATGCCAGACCCTGTGCTAAATGACTACAGATATTTCATTTGAGCCTCACAACCACCTTGGGAGATAGGCACTGTTATTATCCCATTTTACAGTTGAGGAAACTGAGGCAGACAGAGGTTAAAGTGACTTGTCCAGGGTGACACAGCTAGTAGATGTCTGAGACTGGATCTGAATTCAGGTTTTCCTGACTTCAAACCCACAGCACCACCGAGGAAGAGGCAGAACCAAACCTAGGTCATAAGTTCAAAGCTTTAAAGTTGGAAGGTACTTTACCACCACCACCCATTTTACAGATGAGAAAACAGGCCTTGGGAGGCTGACTGTGTGTGACCACACAGGGAGTAAATATCAGAAGCAGGTCACTTTAAAACCTTATTCTGAGAAACAGTTTCACCAGACCACCCAAAGGGGTCCATGACATCACTTTAGACCTCTTCCTTTACGTTTCTTTTCATCTTCTGGCCCTCCCACTAGAAGACACTACTGGATCCTGAGACATACTCTTCAGTGCTGGATGTAAGCTCAGGTGGTCTGACTACATCATTCCCCTCACTCCCATCTGGCCTAGCTCTCTTTCCATCTCACTACATAGCCTTAACCATCAAACATCCATTTGAATGGCTTCTGGCACAGCTTGGTACAAACACCAAATCCACTCAGAAAGCTGCAGTTTTGTTTTTATCTTTAATCAGGAGAGCAGAACAGTTCATTCCATTTGCCCATAACCCAATACATAACCTAATACCTGAGACCATAGATATTCCATTTCATCTGGGGAGCTGAAAGAATATTCTGTCCCTTGTCACAACAAGTTTTTTTTTGCTGGAGGTTTTTAGAGCTGTCATGCTACTCAAAATGGTCTACATCAGAGGTGGGGAACCTGCAGCCTCAAGGCCACATGTGGTCCTCTAGGTCCTTGGATGTGGTCTTTAGACTGAGTCCAAGTTTTACAAAACAAATACTTTAATTAAGGAAATTTGCTCTGTGAAGTTGGGATTCAGGCAAAGAGTCATGCTTGAGGACCTAAAGGGCCACACGGGGCCTGGAGGTCACAGGTTTCCTATCCCTGGTCTACACTGAGAAGGGCATAAAAACAAAAGAAAAAAAGAAAAGAAAAAAAAGAACCGCCCCTCTAATGGAGATCCATCGTGTATCCAAGTCCAATATCCAGAGTCTCAGGTACCAGGCTCCAAGTCCCTCCAGGACCAGAGTCTTATATACCTGACCTTCATCTTGAAGATGGAGCTTAGAACCAGAGCCTCAGATACCAACCTCACTGATCAGTGGCAGCAATGATACCAGGTCAAATTCCCCTTCTGAAATATTTGGGAACATAGATTGAGAGTGAAAAGGAACCTCAAAAATCACCTCGTTCAACCCCCTCATGTTACAGATGAGAAAATAGGCGGGGGGGGGGGGGGGCGGAAAGTGTAGAAGTTAAATGATTTGCCCAAGGACACAGAGGTACTAAGCAGGTGAACTGGGATTCAAATCTACATTCTCTGACTCCAAATATAACTTTCTTTCCACTGTGCCACCTTCCACTGGCTGCTCTTTGTAAATTCACAGCACTAGCAAGGGGGTAGGAACTCCAGGCTAAATGCACTAATATCCTTGTCCCATGGCTAGCAAACTCCTACCCCTTTCCCATCTAATCCTGGCATAACTGCCAGCTGCCATCCCAGTGAAAGCTGTTCCTTTCCTCTACTACTATTCTCTCATCCCCATCTTCCTCAGCCCTAGACCCCCTTTGTCCCTATCCAGCTCTGCCCCTTTCTCTCTGGAACCCCACTCTATCACTAACAAACTATCTTTTCTTTTCATGCTCCTCCCATCTTCTGGTATTCATAGATACCTGACTCCACCTAGAACATGCTGCATCCCCCACCATCCCTTCCAGCCAGGGATGTTCTTTCTCTGGTATTTCTACCAGACTTGACTAGGAAAAGTAGTAGGTGTATTCCTTGCTCTATACTGTCACTTTCAGACCTCCCAATGCGATGATCATTTAGCAACTTCTCCTTTGGGGTTGACTCCATTTAGATACCTCATCCAATCTAGGTATTGCTACTAAGGTCTTTGTTTCTCCCTTTACACTGCAGTTCTTAACTTTTTTGTGTGTCCTACATCCCTTTAGCGAAGCCTATGGAATAATGTTCCTAAATGCATAAAATAAAATAGGATTACCAAGGAAGCCAATTATATTGACATACAATACTCTCATAGTTGCTATTCTTTGTATGTAATGGATGTCCCATCTCCCACCTCTGGGTTTTTGCACAGATTGCTCTATGCAGAAGCCTCTTCTCCTCACCTCTACCTTTTGGAAACTCTAACTTCCTTCAAGTGCCACCTCTTTTCTTCCTAAGGCTTTCCCTGATATCCCCTTAACTGCTGGCACCCTCTCCTTCAAAATCACTACAATTATTTCATATAATATTTGCATATTTACTTTTCTATGGGCATTATGTTTCCTCCAAAAGAATATAACTTTCTTGAAGAAAAGAATGATTTCAATTTGTCTT
Source organism: Gymnobelideus leadbeateri (assembly GCA_011680675.1). Taxonomy (NCBI): domain Eukaryota; kingdom Metazoa; phylum Chordata; class Mammalia; order Diprotodontia; family Petauridae; genus Gymnobelideus; species Gymnobelideus leadbeateri. Next base: position 398,481 of record WOXC01007091.1, read on the forward strand.
TGAAACCCAAGCACCTGGCATAGGGTGGGATGCATTAAAAGTGCTTCATAGATGCTCACCAAATTGAATTTACAGTGACATTAAGGTATGAGCTTAAAACCCCCAAAAAACATTTATATTTTAATTTACTGTATATAAAGCACTTTTATGCAAATGCCTCACTCATCTCTTATGATAATTCTGAGATGAGTAGTATAATCATCATACCCATTATGCAGGTGGAGAAACTGAAGGTTAGACAATTAGAGAGACAGACAGAGAAGGCGTTAGAAAAAGATGGATAGTGGATGGGTGGGTGGGTAGATGGATGGATGAATGGATGGACAGATGGATGGGTAGATGAATGGATGGGTGGGTGGATAGATGGAAAGAAAGACAGACAGGAAGATACATTAAATAGGTAGATAAGTAGAAGAGAGAGAGAGAGAGAGAGAGAGAGAGAGAGAGAGAGAGAGAGAGAGACCAACAGACAGTTTGAGTAGCATATAGCTATAAATCTCAATTTGGAGTCAGAGGACCCCAGTTTTGGATCTCACTTTTGCCATTTTCTACCCATATAACCTTAGGCAGGTCACTGGACCTCTCTGGCCTTTAGTTTCCTTATCTTGTCAAATGAGGGACTGGCCTAGATAGACATCTCCTAAGATCCTTTTTTACTAGAACTCCGTATTGCTATACTGTTACAGGACACCAAATGCTCCAATAAGTCATCAGATTTAATGATAAAAAAAAGTCCTTCCCAAGATTACACCAGTAGTTATCAGTGAGCTAAGAACAGAAACCCAGGCAACCTAAGTCCAGTGACCTTTCCCCTTTTCCTCTGATGCCTTTAAAGTGTTACAAGGTACACCCATCAACTATGAGGGTAGCCCTAACAAGTTGGAACTATTTCATAAAACATCCTCAGTTTCCTTTAGAACCAATTATGAGTTTGGCAGGGAAGGAAGTTGCAAGAAACTACAATACAGCTTGTTAGGCACCTCTGAATACTTTCATTCTTTTTTGGGCGGGGAGAGAGCAATTGGGGTTAAGTGACTTGCCCAAGGTCACACGGATAGGTTTTTGTGTTAAGTGTCTGAGGGAAGATTTGAACTCAGGTCCTCCTGTCTCCAGAGCCAGTGCTCTTTTCACTGTGCCACCTAGCTACCCCTGACTGTCATTCATTCTTAAGTAGCAATTGATGCAGAAGGCCCCTCCCTTCTCCCCCTGCCAGTGCTAGCATGTTTTCAGGAGCCTTGAGTGCAACAGGGACCTCTGTCCCACTGCGTTATCTTATGATCAGGGCCTTCCAGTACCTGAATGCAGCTCTAGCCCTGTAAACTGGCCTGTGATCTATCCTTGCTACAAAAAGATTGAGTCAGGGTGGAGGAGGAGAAAAGTTCACAGAATGTCTCGTTCCCTACTTCTAACTCCTTTGAAGAATGGTTTGAAAAATCATTTACATTTGACATATTCCAAGTTACTCTGAAAGAAACCAAATCCTGATCCTCTTCCCACTCTACACCTACTGGAACCCTCAAATCACTCCAAGTCAGCTACAGCTTAATAAGCCATTTGGATGCATAAGCAATTACTCACTTCAGGGGCCCCAAAACTATTTCAGACACAGCACAGACCTAACTTTGGATGTATCTACATTTTAAGGGAGAGGGGAAGCAATTATCCAGGCCAAAAACAGCCCATGAAGAAAAAAGAGGGAGGTTAGGTTTGAGCCTTCTGGAGCTACAAATCCAATTCCTCTGAACATGACAGCCTTTCATATATTTGAAGATAGCTGTTATTTCCCTATCCCTACCCCACATACCTACATTTTAACTTATCAGATAATATTTTCACCTTTCCATTCATTTTGCCCATAGAATGAATGACCTTGATTACTTCTGAGAACAATTAGAGGAACCAGGACCCAGAGACTGGGTGACTGACTCTTTCCAAGTTCACATAGAAATAAGTGGTGAAGCTAGGATGGCCATGGTGATGAACTAGAACTTTTCTCCCAAATCTATGCTGCCAGTCCCATGCTAATGGAGAGGTCAAATCACTAAAAATACTTCAAGGCCATGATCCCAAACTTCAATGACATGTTTGTTTAATTAAGCTGAATTGATCAGTAGTTTTGTCTCTCTGAACTTGTCAGGGTTAAGCCATACGTATAACTTCATGGGGCCCTCAGAAGTCCTCTATGAAGGACCAATCTATACTGGAGTTAGAAGGGTGGAACAAGCCCAGAGAATGCTCCATTTCAGGGAAGAGAGAGGTTTTTACTTTTCAGGACAGGTTTTTACTTTTGTATTCAGCTCATGAGCTGTATGACCTTAGGACAAGTCAATCTGCCTGAACCTCAGTGTCCTCCCAGTGAAATGCAGACTTCCAATCTGATGACCAACAAGGTTTTTTCCAGCTCCAGAAGGCTCAGAAGCCTATAAGTAACACTGGGCAGAGCTCACAAAGACAGTGCTTATTTTTATAGAAGTTATCAAATTCCATTTTAAGAGCAGCTTGGCTCTATCTCACACTCAAAAGGTTTTCAACAGGATTAAGAATTACTCCAGGTATCCCTTAAGATATGATAGTAAAGGGATCTTTCTGCCCTCTAGTGGTCAGGATGATTTAAGACGTCGATGTGACCAGAACTAAATTGATGCTCTTTCTTACAGAAGGCAAAGTTCTGGGAACACAAGACCTTGGAGTTAGAATCCATCTCAAAGATCATTCAAGTAAATTCACTGGACTCATTCATTTCACAAAAGAAATTATTCAATTAACAGGTTCAATTATTATCTCTCTTCATGTGACTCTCCAAGATCTACAAATCCAGCTCTAATCTCTTTCCTGAATTCCAGATGCATATCAAAACTGTCTATTGGACCCCAACTGTATGTCCCATAAGCATCTCAAATTGTTAGGTCCAAAATAGAACTTGCTATCTTTCCCCAAAAGCTCATCTTGCTTCCAAAATTCCTTATTTCTGTCATCCTTCCAGACACCTACTTTGCAATCCCGGTGGCCCCCTCTATTCTTCACTGTTTTTCACTCCACATATCCAATCAGCTGCAAAATCTGGTTTCTGCCTCCACAGTCTTCTCATATCAACCAACTTTTCCCCACTCTCACCAATTCTAGTTCAGAACTCTATCACCTGTCATGTAAGACCACTGCAGCTTCCAAAGTCATTTGACTAAATTACACATCTGATGGTGTGATGTGCCTGCTCAATAAATGTAAGCAGCTCCCTATTATCTTGAGGACTACATATAAACTATTTGGTATTTAATACCCTTCACAACTAAGCTCCCCGACCTCCCCTTCCAGACTTATCTCATATTCCTCCCTTTCATGTACCCTATAGTCTTGTCAAACTGATCTTCTTGCTATCCCTCATATAGACTACTCTACTGCCAATCTTTGTGCTTTTTACTAGCTGTCTTCTATCCATGAAGTACTTCATCTATCATCTCACCAGCATCTCTTAGAATCCCATATATCCTTCAAGGCACCATTCAAATGCTACCTTCTACATAAAGCTTTTCTTTATCTCCCCAAATGTTAGGGTCTGTCCCCAAGTTATTTTGCACCTATTTCCTATTTTCCGTAGACTCATATATATATTTATTGCCTCTCATGGTTAGTTTACAAGCTCCCTGAGGGCACCAACTATTTTGTCTTTTTTCCCCAACACCTAGTCTATAAGAATTCCTGACATACAGAAGGTGCTTAATAAATGCTTGTTAATTTATTGATTGATTAAGAAACTAAGTGGGGGGGGGGTGGAGCCAAGATGGCGGAAAGGAAGCAGTAACCTCGCTGAGCTCCTCTGTCACTAAGTCCCAAAGGGTAAATCTGAGCGGATTCCGGAGTGACGGAGCCCAGTGGAAGACGGAGTGTAGCAGAATCCAGCCCAGGAGGTTGCCCAGAGTGTCCAGACTGGTCGAGCGCAGAGCGCGTGAGGTCTGCACAACTCAGACCTAAGAGCAGGCAAGCAGACTACACCAGAGAGAGAAAAAGCCCCAGCCTGCAGACTTACCAAGGACGAATCACAGTCATCTCGCAGAGGGAACGGATCATTGGAGCCAGGTAGGAGAGTCGGGCTCCCAGTGGAGAGAGTGGCTTCTCAGGCTGCGTTCAGCCCCCAGCCTGGAAGTTTAGAAACTGCCTGCCTGTATAATACAGGGGCTGGAATGGCAAAGTAAATTCTAGCTGCTCTGATCCTCCCATCCCTCCTTCATGAAACAGAAAACCCAAAGATAAGTCTCCCACCCAGATTGAAATCCCAAGTTAATGGAAATAGCCTCAGGCTTGAGAGTCTCCAAGAAGGGGTGTAACTGACACAGCCAGGAATCTGAAGAGAAGAGAGGGTGGGGACCCAACAAGCCCCACCTCACCTCACCAACAAAAGCCTACTTATAGCCCAGGGGTATAGAGGCAGAAATCTGAAGTGGTCAGACTCATCCCCACCTACACATCTACATTCCTCACTGACTTCCCTGACTTAGCCATAAACTAGCCACCCAGAGGTATTCAAAGTCAAGGATCAGGCCCCAAACTCATAACCTGAGACACTAAGAAACAGGAAGTCACAATGGGAAGGAAGGAAGCTGAAAAAGAGAAGGGGAAGGCAAGAAAGTCTATTCGAGCATACTATGCAGGGCAAGAACAACAAAACACACAGGACAATATAGACTCTCTGCCCACACCTGAGACCACAGAAGGAAACATGATCTGGTCTCAAGCCCAAATAGCATTCCTGGAGGAGCTTAAGAAAAATTTTAAAGACCAAAGCAGGGAGGCAGTGACCAACTTGGAAAAAGAAAATACCTCCCTAAAAAAGGAATTTCAAAAACTAACTGAAGACCATAATTCACTAAAAATTAGATACAATCAATCTGAAACTCAGAACTCTATGATGCAGCAGGAGTCAATCAAAAAAAAACAAGATGATCGAAAAATTGCAAGAAAATGTAAAATATCTCACTGGAAAAATAACTGACCTAGAGAACAGATCCAGGAGAGACAACCTAGGAATTATTGGTCTACCAGAAAGCCATAATGAGAAAAGCAGTCTAGACAACATCCTCCAAGAGATTGTCAAAGAAAACTGTCCTGAGTCCTGGAATCAGAAGATAAAATAGCTATTGATAGAATTCACCAGACTCCTCCTGAAAGAGATCCCAAACTGAAAACTCCAAGAAATATAGTAGCCAAATTCCAGAATTATAAGACTAAAGAAAAAATTCTACAAGCAGCCAAAAAGAAACAATTCAAATATCGAGGAACTACAGTTAGGATCACACAGGACCTAGCAGCTTCTACATTAAAAGAGCGGAGGGACTGGAATTTGATATTTCGTAGGGCAAGAGAGCTAGGACTACAACCAAGGATTAACTACCTGGCAAAACTGAGCATAATCTTTCAGGCAAGGAGATGGACGTTTAATGAAGTAAGGGACTTCCAGACTTTCCTAATGAAAAAGCCAGAGCTCAATGGAAAATTTGATCTCCAATTACAAGACTCCAGAAGGACATAAAAAGGTAAACAAGGGTAACATAGACTCACACATGCAGAAGTGCACACACCCACACCCACAAACACACGCTCATTTCCTGGGATGCAACAAGAGCAAAATGTTCACATGCCTATATGTGGAGCTGATAACTGTCAATATTTGAAATCTTTATGATTATCATGACCTGCAAAAGGGTTATACTTAGAGGGTGTGGGTATGAATGCACTAACATGGAGTCTAAAAAAAAAAGACTATTAAGGGGATCAATGGTACTGTAATGGGAAAAAGGAAAGGATGAGCTAGGAAAAGGTAAAATATGCCATCTGAAGAGGCATCAAAACACACTATAGAAGAAGGGAAAGTAAGAGGGAGAGGAACATCATTTAAACACTATTCTCACTGGTTCTGGTTCAAAGAAGGATCAAATTAATCAGTGAAGTTTAAGAATCTAACGTGAATAGACACATAAATTCATTAAATAGAGGAATTGGAGGGAGGGAGAGGAGCAATGTTTGAAATTTACTCTCATTGGTTTGGAATCAAACGGGGAGTAACTTACTCTGATAAGTATAAAAATTTATTGTGTCCTATAGATAGTGGGAGGGTAAGGGGTGGGGTGAAAAGGAGGAGACCAAAGGGAGGGACTATAAGGGAGGGAAATAGTAGTAAGGGGAGAGGGTAGGTTAAGAAGGGGGGTCACTGGGTGGGAACACTGAGGGAGGGGGTGGTCAAAAGGGAAAACTTCAAGGAGGGGAAGGGAGAAGGAAGAAACAAAAACATAAACAAGGGAGGGAATAGGATGGAAGGGAAGAGACAGATAGTCATCATTACTGTGAATGTGAATGGGATGAACTCTCCCATAAAACAGAGGCCGATAGCAGAATGGATTAAAAACCATAATCCTACAATATGCTGTCTTCAAGAAACACATTTGAAACAAAGGGATACCCACAGGGTAAAGGTAAAAGGTTGGAGTAAAATTTACTATGCCTCAGCTAAAGTAAAAAAAGCAGGGGTAGCAATACTTATCTCAGATAAAGCAAAAGCAAAAATAGATCTAATTAAAAGAGATAAGGAAGGAAACTATATCCTACTAAAAGGCACCATTGAGAATGAAGCAATATCACTACTTAATATATATGCACCAAGTGGTATAGCATCCAAATTCCTAGAGGAGAAGTTAAAGGAATTAGAGGAAGAAATAGATAGCAAAACTATACTAGTGGGGACCTTAATCTCCCCCTCTCTGAACTCGATAAATCTAACCTCAAAATAAACAAGAAAGAAGTTAAGGAGGTGAATAGAATCTTAGAGAGACTAGATATGATGGATCTCTGGAGAAAACTGAATGGGGATAAAAAGGAATTTACTTTCTTCTCAGCAGTGCATGGTACATACTCAAAAATAGACCATGTACTAGGGCATAAAAACCTCACAATCCAGTGCAGAAAGGCAGAAATATTAAGCGCATCATTCTCAGATCATGATGCAATAAAATTATATGCAATAAAGGGCCATGGAAAGATAGACTAAAAACTAATTGGAAATTAAACAATTTAATCCTAAAAAATTGGTGGGTCAAACAAGAAATTACAGAAACAATCAATAATTTCATTCAAGAGAATGATAATAATGAAACAACATACCAAAATTTGTGGGATGCACTAAAGGCAGTTCTCAGGGAAGTTTTATATCCCTGAGTGCATACTTAATTAAAGCAGAGAGAAGGGAGGTCAATGAATTGGACATGCAATTGAAAAAGCTAGAAAAAGAACAAATTGAAAATCCCAATTTAGTACTAAATTAGAAATATTGAAAACCAAAGGTGAGATTAATAAAATTGAAATTAAGAAAACCATTGAATTAATAAATAAAACTAAGAGCTGGTTTATGAAAAAATCAACAAAATTGATAGACCCTTAGTCAATATGATAAAAAAAAAGAAAGAAGAAAACCAAATTATGAGTATCAAAAATAAAAAGGGTGAATCTACCTCCAATGAAGAGGAAATAAAAAAAATAATGA